>CM047817.1:15927317-16255902 GCA_026214975.1 Gentiana macrophylla | reverse complement strand
AACCGCTTTGAGAACAATAATTTTTAAATCTTCGCTTAACATTGCCACTTGTATCTAAACGATTTTAAAATAGTTCTTATTGGTTCTAAAACTTCGTATATGTTTGACAAACCATCTTGGACGCACAAATTTAAAATGTGTGCACAACAACGAACATGTAAAAGTGAACCTTCAAGTAACAATGGTAAATGTTCTTTCATGTATGGTATTGACGCTGTGTTTGCGGATGCATTATCAAATGAAATTGACAAAATTTTATTATATAATTTAAAATCTATTAACGTTTGTTTAATTCTATTAAATATATTAATAGCACTGTGAGACTCGTCAAATAGATCAAAAGAAATAATTCTTTTTTGTAAGTTATATGAGGGATCGCACCAATGTGCAGTAATACAAATATAATCCTCATATTGGGAGATTTCCAACAATCACTTGTTAAGGAAACACGCCCTTATAGTTGGAAAACATTTCTATTAATTCGCTCTCATTTTTCATATTGTTTTTTCATTGTTGTTTTAATTACTTTTCGTGAAACGGTGAATATTGTGGATTTAAAGACATTTTATTAAATTCTTCTAAAGCGCGACTTTCAGCGTGATTAAATGGTTTTTCTTCAATTGATATATAACGAGTCACGCGGTCAATCATATTTTGTCTATCATAAGTAAAAGGCATACCTCCCGGGATTTTGAGACATGTACCCCCGAGTTGGGTTTGAGAGCCATGACCACCATCTTGTATTATCCGCTTCTCATTAGCAATGTATTGTATACCATGCTCTTTTTGAGATGCCGAGTTTATGTTCCGTTGCCTTGACCCCGAATCCACGACAATTCTTTCGTGACTCTCTCTTCCTGCTGCTAAACAAATAGTTTTAGTTCTTTTAATATTAGGGTCATCACCTTCCTTTGTGGTAGATCATGAATTTCAAAATATTTCCAAATTAATGATTTCGATTCTTTTTTATCGCCGAACCGTGGAAGAACTTGGTGTTTCCTCCAAGGGTACTTCGCACTACCACTAGGACCACCACTACCACTACCACTACCGGCACCGCCACCTAACAAATTAAATATGGTGATTAAAACGAATTTAAAATAAACAAAAATAAATTAAAACAAATTAAAACAAAAATAATTGATAGATACATACCAAATTGTTGAAATTGTATGTCGAACCGTAACTCGAATTCAAAAAACTTGTACATCTTGTGAGTCGAATACGGAATATCACCAAAAATTTCACACCGAAAGCTTGTCCAAAAATATTATCCATATTTGTAGATAGTAAAGACTAGAGAGTATAAAAGACTAAAAGAGTATAAAACTATAAATTTATAAATGAGTAAAGAGTATAGTATGAATATATGATAGAGTAATTTAATATTGTAGTAGTAATTTAATATTGAGAATATTGAGAATGATAGAGATTTGAGAGAGAGGTGTGAGGAGAATGAATGATATAGAGGGTATTTATAGGTGTAGAATGAAAGTGTGGGGGGGGAAATTCAAAATTCAAAAAAGAGGGGGGGAAAGTGGGGGGGAAATTCAAAATTCAAAAAATTCAAAAAGAGGGGGGGGTCAAGGGGCGGGTCAAGGCGTGGCGGGCGGGTTCGAGGGCAGGTGGGCGGGTCAACAGTTGCGGCCGGGCCAGCGGGTCACGGGTTGGGGAAGCTAGGACTGGCACGGCCCTAAAAATTCCGGTGGGCAAGTGGTGGTGGGGCGGAGTTCAGGGCCGGGTTAGGGCCTGTAAAAACCGGGCCGGGTCCGGGCCGGGTCGGGCTAGCCCGGTCCAAATGCCACCCCTAATCCAGATGGATATTAGCTATGCAAGAAGAACTCAATGAATTCGAGAGAAATCAAGTATGGAATTGGTAGATAGACCCGCCATGTCAATATCATCGAACCAAATGGGTTTTCGTAAATAAACTTGATGAAGATGGGAATATCATCGAAAACAAAGCTAGACTTGTAGCTAAAGGATACTCTCAAGTCAAGGCATAGACTTTGATGAAACTTATGCACCGGGCTTGCAAGATTAGAAGCAATCGATTATTTCTTGCCTTTGCGAATTTATAAGAAATTCAAGGTTTATCGGATGGATGTTAAAAGCGCATTTCTCGAATGGAATTCTTGAAGAAGAAGTATCGTTCAACAACCACCTAGATTCAAATCAAAGATCAAGCGGATAAAGTTTTCAAGCTAAGGAAAGCTCTTTATGGACTTAAACAAGCACCAAGAGCTTGATACGAAACTCTATCTCGCTTTACGTGGATAATGGATTTATCAAAGGAACAATCGACAAAACTTTATTCGAGGATGAAGAATGGAGAAGATACTCTACTTGTTCAAATTTATGTTGATGATATCATTTTTGGATCGTAAAATGAACAAATATGTGAGAAATTTGCAAGTTTGATGAAAAGAAAATTTGAGATGAGTATGATTGGAAGCTTACAACAAGTGGACCGGATATATCTTTTACTTATCGCCGGTGTATGTGCAAGATTTCACCCAAACCAAAGGAAAATCATCTCACAAATTGTGAAAAGGACATTGAAATATTTGAAAGACACTGATGGAGTTGGAATATGGTATTCAAAAGAATGAGAATTCAAGCCGATTTCTTATTCGCACTTTCAGACATGCCGGATGCAAAGTGGATGAAAAAGAACATCGAGCACATGTAAGTTACTAGAAACAGACTTGTGTCATGGTTCAAAGTTAAGCAAACTCAATTTCAACTTCAACAAATTAAGCAAAGTATATAGCACCGGAAGTTGTTGTGCTCAATTTTATGGATCGATAAAGAATTAATAGATTATGGGATGAGATGAGGAACAATTCCTATAATGTGTGATAACACAAGTGCAATTGCAATCACCGATAATCCAAAGGTTACACTCAAGAACAAAACACATTGATGTGCGTCATCACTTTATAAGAGATCATGCGGAGAAAAAGGATATAATGATTCTTTATGTACTCATCAAGATCGGTTAGCGAGACATCTTTACAAAGCCATTGGACAAAGAAAGATTTGCAAAATTAAGAACCGAGTTGGGAATAATCCAAGTCGCTTAAATCGCTTAAGCTTTAGATTCGTCAAAGGGATTAATCTTTGTTAATGTTGGTGCGCTCACTTAATGAGATCGATCATTGACATCAACAATCTCAAATCGATTAATCGAAATCCGAAAGTTTGATGGAACTCGACATTATTTCTAAAATTGACCTCGAAGATCGCTTTATTCCACCAAATTTAGTCAAAGGTTGACATGATAAAATCAACAAATGTTATGTCACATTAAAATACCGCAGTTCTTGTTGTCGAATTTCGCGTGTACACCCCACGATTGTCGAATAAAGACATGCATCGGTTACCCAAAACCATCATGGAATTTGAAAAGTTGTACCACTCAACCGCTGAGAATTTCCTACCTATTTATTCAACCTCCATTCACATTACTTCAAATCGAAATTCAAAATCCTCATCCCTTTCCGTAAAAACAAAACAAACTCTTCAAAATCTCTCTTCTCAAAAATCAATTTTTGTGTTCACACTCAAACATGGCCACTTTAAAAATCAAAACAAGAAAGATTAATAACAGAGTTAGATGAACCGACATTCAAATGTATGAAGCTCGTGTCAAAACACTCATTAGCAAGTCGGATATGTGATAAAATCGAGAAACAACCCGGCTTGAGAAACTTACCGGAAGTTAAGTTCAAAGAAAAGCGTGATACGAATGAATTTTGCAATTTTGGCAAAATATGTGTTTGGTACGAGACTCTCTCGATGACCAAAGTTCGTGGAGATCGCATTGTTCTCAATGAAAGCGTCCATAAGGACACTCTTTGGCTTCCCAAATTCAACTATGACAACAACAGATTGACTACTTTACCATTGAAAAGAGAAGCTTTTCTTGAGCTACTTACTTTTCTACAGAACCAATCGAACTCAGGTATTCATGTAGACAAAATCAAGCCGCAATTTGGACACCTCTCAATGAGATAGCTCAAAAAAACACGCCATTGGGAAATCCAAAGGAGTTAGTATAATTTGTCGTAAGAAAATATCTATCTCATGAATATAATCCAGGATGTAATAGAATTCAATTAGGCGGGTGCTATGTTGTCAATCATTTTAAGAGACAACATTTGGTCAATTAGACAAAGGCAAAGACGAGCTCAAGCCGAGGACAAGAAATCGCTGATAGATTCCGATCAAGAAGACACTCAGTGGAATCATTCGGTTTTACTTAGAAAAATCAAGGAAGGGAAGCAAGCAAGGCAATATGCACCTACAAAGGAAATCGCAGAACAACTTCCCAACTGAAGCAAGTCGAAAAGCGTGTCTCGGCCGGAAGTCAGACACAAAGGACTAAGCGAAAGGTCAATCAACGAAGCAAGATCAATTGTAAGATGCTTGTACCTGAAATCTCAAAAGAAAAAGCACCAACCGAGGGGGAACAAAGAATAACAACAATCGATAAATCGAAGTTACACAAGAAAAGGTCACTATCGACCATACTTCTCGATTCTAACATACATCGATTCAAAGAATCAAGACCAATTTTTGAAGTCGATAGAATCATCAAGCTAATGAAGATGAAACTTAAACCGAGGATTCTCGAGATGTCGCCTACAGATCAAGAAAAACTACTCTTGGAGAAATTGGAAGTTAGAGATCTATATGTTCTGCTTCCTATCTCGGAATTTCTTGACAATTGTTTCAAAAGATTCACCGAAATAGCAAAAGAAGAGAATCAGCACATCATCTACCTCAAAAGATACTTCAAAGAAGAAAGATGATGAATCAAGAAAAGAAGCTGATGAGACTACGCTTTGCAAATGAAACTCAACCTCAACCTCTAGCAATGCAAATCAGATCTCGCAAGAAGGATTACCAGCTGGAGATCGGACAATCGACAATCGTGAAGCAAATGGAGGAGCCGCTAATCAACAACCGATGATTATTAAAGATAATACTCGGGCTTTAAGGATCCAATAAGATATCCATCGCTTACGGCTAGGACTACTTGGGTATCTAATCCCATTCGCTCCCCTAGCTTTCGTCTCTGAAGTTCTTGTCTCTCAATTACATCGACCCTTGGTCTCAACAAGTACTAGTATTATCCTTCTGACATCCTCACAAAGGATGAATTGGCAAAAGTACATGAAAATTTGAAGACCAAGGATGCACAAAATGATCTTTTGTCAAATATTTCTGGATATCTCGATTAATCAGATGAAAACTGGAGTACTGATATTTGAAAAGGAGTAAAATCTCAGTTAACGCTCCAAGTCAGTAAGGAAACTGACAAACAATAAACTCAGTATAAAACTGATAAGGAAACTCGGGCTTTATAAGTCACCATCCAACAAACCGATCGCATAAATAACATTATAAAGGAGGCAAATTCATTGATGAGTTATCGACACAACGCAGAACGGTCGTAAAATATAGCCGTTACAAGTGAGACGTTGATACAATTCGAATTGAAGCCAGATGAACGTTGGACATCACACTATAAATAGAAGACTTTGCACCAAGGATAAAAACAACAAATTAACAAGTATTATCAAGCGATTTTGTGCATTAGTCGCTTTATTCAATTACTATCATCTCGGGCCGCTATAACAATATCATATCTAGAAATTCTTCAAGTGTTCAAGCTACACAGATTTTATCAAGAATCAAACACTTTGAAGAACCACAAACAAGAATCAATTTATTGATTCTCACCCAACTTTGATTCTACATCAAAGGTTTTAGATCGTGAAGCAAACCGGGAAGGTTTCGCCAAGGACATTGTGACAAGCAATGGGTAGATCGTGTTTGTGAGTGGTAGCCGGTGAAGAGGCAATTCAACCCTCCAAGGATCAGTGTTCAAGCAATTAAAGAACATCAATTCTACCTGTTCTACAACCTGCTTTAGATAGTGACGCTAGGGATTAGCCAAGGACTATTGTTTAGGACTTTTTGTAACAGTTTACCTCAAGAAGTTCTAGTGGAATTTTCCTTCGCACCACAGGGGAAGAGAGGACGTACAAGATTACACCACCTGGAACCTCTATAATACTTGTCTTATTTACTTTACGCACTTACTTACTTATTCATCATTTACTTACAACACTTTGATAATTGATTGTTATACACCTCACAATTCACAAACAGACATTCATCGGAATTCAGTTTACTACACTCAGTTTTCACAGAGAATAACAAGATCAAGAAAAAGGCTAAAACTTATCCCCTGCCGGTTGACTCAGTTTCAAGCTTAAGTCAGTTTGACTTAAACTCGGCTTAGTCAATTCAACTCCACACAAGTTTAACTGAACCTTAATTTGTTTTAAATCTAGTTTTAGGGACAAGTTTATTCAACCCCCCTCTAAACTTGTGCTAGCCTTTCCAAGGACCAACAAAGATGTATTAGATGTCTTCTATCTTATTGAAGATATGGATGGATCTCGCCTATCAAGTGTAGTGACACTTGGACCAGCGTGTAGACGTGTATTATGAGAATGTGTACATTAGACTGACCCACTTACTTCATATGACATTATAAAATTGTGGTGGTACTAAAAAATACTTGGCAATAGTCTTTTTTTTTCTTCTTAGCTTTATAGAAAAAATGTGGTGTATATGTAGATTTTGGAATCATGAAATAATATGTGTGGTGCAATAAGTAAATGTTATATTTTTTCATTTTTTTAAAGTAAATATTTTTTCATTTAGGTGTGGTGCAGTGATAGATTTAGTGTGGTGGGAAATCCTTCCAAAACAATACTTTACTTAGGGCACTCTTATCAGAGGCCCCAAATTTTATCCCTAAAATAATATAAAATAATACATATCTCTATTTTACAACATCTCAATTCAAAAACCTCCACAACAGCATCCCTATCCCTATCTCTATAACATTTCAAATACTATTAAATAATACATATTCTACCTCAAAACCCAATTCATACACATTAAATATTTATTATTTCACTCCAATAACATCTCTATCCCTATATTTTTTAATAATTAAATATTTTTAGGGACGTGAATAGTGCATCCCAACAAGTAGGGATGCACTGTTCATATCCCTAAAAATAAATAGGGATAAAGACTCTGCTGTGGAAGCTATTTTAAAATAAACTCTAATTTTTATCTTTACTAGTAAAATGCACGTGCGGATGCACGTGTTTTAATTTAGTGAAATAATACATTTGAAAACAATATTAATTAATGTATAATTTATTAAGTATTTATTCCTCGTAAAATATAAATATGTTATTATATATAATTATACAAAATAATCTTATGTTTTATTGCTAGCATTTTGAATTTATAATTTCATGTACTCGATACATTTAACGCCCTTCTAAAGATAATAAGCATTCTAAATTTACAAATCTGTGTATTTAATATATATTGAGAACATGTTCTTCATAATTATCTAGTAAAATGTGAACATTTACAAAAAAAAAGTAAGCAACTTTTGTGATGTTCTTACTCTAAACAATTCATTTTGATAAGTGCATTCACAAATTATAGAATGTGGGTTTCAAGTGCATATAATTTTATATGTTTATAATATCATGATACTTAATATACTTTAGTAATTGTAAAGTAACACTTATTAAACAAAGTAACATTTGAGATAATGATTAGTATATTTTAAACATTTGATGTATAGATCTAAGATTCAATTTTAATTAGTATGATAGAAAGAATTGTGAAATCAGAGAATTTTATTGTCGGTTGTAAATGGTTAGACATATACTTTAGTCATTATAACTATCATTTAGTTATATTATAAGTTATATTTTCATCGTTCCTATAATTGACGAAGTTGCCAAAACCATGTATACCAGTCCAACATATCTCTCCGCATAATAATGCATTCATATTTAATAGATGGATTATACAGCCTGGAATTACTCTTTGTCCCCAATTTTACCTGTCATACTATCTTTGGATTAGACATGATCAACTCATCTTAAATGCCCTTATTTCTTTTCTTTCTCAAAATATCATCTCGTAAATCACTCAGAAAAAGACTTCTCGTGAGGCATGAAATACTTGATATGATACATATGCAAAGCCATCTCTCAGGCCAAATCAAACAAATTAAACAAGACTCAAATCTATGCAAAAAGTTCTCAAACAATCTCTAATTATCTTCATGTTATGAAAACTAAAGCTGATAAATTAATCGACGGATCTGGATGATCTTGTGAATCTTATTTCAGACAATTTGAGAGATGACTATAAAGACTTGGCTAGGGTCGTTCAAACACGTGACACCCCTATTGATTTTGAAGAGCTCCAAGAAAAGCTATTTAATTATGAGACTTTTCTGTCTAAAGATGCCACGGTTCACTTTTTTTGGTCTTGCTACAACTCATTTGGCCGTATCGACATCCCTCTCTCCAAAGGTTGGTTCGTTTCACGCCTTACTATTCCCGATTCTTCAAACATGCACAAAATACTTTCTCTCATGCAAGAGCCTCGAGTTTTCACCCTAAAAAACCCTACTTGGTTATTTCCAGTGTGGAAAGTGCAAGGACATTCAGAGAAATGACGCAATTCTTACCAGGTTCAACCTCATACAAAATTTTCTCATTCGGTCCAGTCCTCCAACATTAAGGTCCTCTTCAAGCACATTTTGATGCTCACATCTTATCTATGGCTTTTGGTAGTGGTGCCATGCATCATGTTACCACGGATCTCAAATATTTGGCATTACGCATGCCTTATTCTAGCAATGAAGGCATCGTGGTTGGTGATGGAAATAATATTTCCATCACACACATAGGTTTTATTTTTCTCTCTATTCATTTAAAATAGTTTATGTTTGACGATATATGAAATCCTCTGGGTTACAAATGAGTTGTCAGGTAAATGTACCAGTAGGTGATGATCCAAATAACTTTTTGAGTGGATTTGAGAGGGGGCCTTCAAAACACACAAAAATATGAAGGGTCGTGGAGCTTGCCTTCAGGGAATACTCTGGCGCTCAAGTCAATATTTTGAATAAAGGAATTTTTATTAAGACGGCAAGCAGGAATATATAGCGATCATATTACGTGTGTACCTTGTAATTGAGGATGATGATACTTTATATAACACTCATTCGTAGGGGGGGTGAATTATGATGCAATGAAGTCATGGTTAAGGGAGTTTACCATGTATTGATGTAATGAAGCCTGCTATGGAGTAGTTAGAGCTTAGGCTATAACGGAACGTGAAATTTCAAACCCATCTCTATATCCGTTACTATTGTGGAGTAATGTCTGCGTGAAGTCCGGAACACTCATTGAAGAGAATGTAACTATTGCTTGAGGTCGAGGATGATTGTATTGTATTGATCATAAATTACCTGGGTGACTTGCACGACATCGGTAATAAGGGACCGTAGACGTCTTGCATCTTGCCGATTATGAGGGACAGAAGGTGACATATGTCATGTCGAACAGATGATGACCTATATCATGTCGGATGATGATATAATGATGGAGCTTCTTTGGTTAAGGCCCGATATCGATCCGAGCTCATGCCGTCTCATATGTTGATATGTCATTTATCACTCTATGTGAGGCATGAAATCGCCTTTATTTCTTCTCCTTCTCAAAATATCATTCCATTTATCACTCAGCAAAGAATTCCTCGTGAGTTATGTACTACTTTATATGATACATATGCAAAGCCCTCCCATAGTCAAATCAAACAAATTAAACAAAGACATCAAATCTATGCAAAAAAAAGTACTTAAATGAATTTCTATTTATCTTCATGTTGTGAAAATTTAAAGTCGATGAATTAGTCTACGGATCTAGATGATCTTGTGAAACTCATTTAGGACAATTTGAGAGATGATCAGTAAAGAGTTGGCTAAGGTTTTTCAATCATGTGACACCCCCATTGATTTTGAAGAGCTTCATGAAAAGCTACTTAATTATGACATTCTTCCGTAAAATTACAACCACGCTTTTCTTTGGTCTTGCTTATAGCTTATTCACCGTATGACATCCTCTCTCGAGTCTTTGGTTCATTTTCACATCTTAATATTCTAATTCTTGGAAACAGACACAAAATACTTTCTCGCATGCAAGATGCCCGATTTTTTCCCCTAAAAACCTTACTTGGGTATTCTCAGTGAAAATTGCAGCGACAGACATGGAAATTGTGCAATTGTTACTGTGTTCAACCTCTTACAACTTTTTCTCATTCGGTCCAACCGCCTTCAACATTAAGGCCCTCTTATGCCCCTTTGGATGCTCCTTAATTTTGGAATTACACACGCCTTATTCTCGACAATGAAGACATCATGGTTGGTGATGGAAATAATCTTGTCATCACACACATAGTTCTATTTTCTTCTCCTTTGAAATATTTTACATTGAATGATGCTTGACGATGTCTAAAATCGTATGGGTTACAATTGAGTAAGCGAGAATGTATATCAAGTGTATTATGTGCGCATTTTGTAATTGGGGATGATGATCACTTATATAAATCTACCTAAGCTTGTGAGGGTAGATTATGATGCATTGAAGTCGTGGTCAAAGGAATTTACCACATATTCATGTAATGGAGCATGTTATAGAGCCGTTAT
Organism: Gentiana macrophylla; assembly: GCA_026214975.1. Classification (NCBI taxonomy): domain Eukaryota; kingdom Viridiplantae; phylum Streptophyta; class Magnoliopsida; order Gentianales; family Gentianaceae; genus Gentiana; species Gentiana macrophylla. Next base: position 16,245,287 of record CM047817.1, on the reverse strand, counting down.
GGCTCAAGCTATAACGGATCGTATATTTTAGAGCCATCACTATAGCAGTTACTATCAAGAAGTAATGTCTGTGTGATCTCCGGAATGATCATTGAAGAGAATGTAACCGTTGCTTGAGGTCGAGGATGACATGTATTGTATTGAACATAAACGATCGAGGTAACTCTACACAACGCCAAAGAATAAGAGAATGTAGCGTCTTGTTTCTTACCGGCTATGAGGGTCGGAAGGCGACATGCACCAGGTCGGACAAAGGACGACATGCGTCATATCGGTTGAAGATATATGGGCGGCATGCACTGTACTAAAGATGGACCTTGCTGGTTGAGGCCCGATATCAAGTTGAGCCTATGTCGGCCCAAATGTTGATATGACCTTTATTACTCTGTGTGAGTCTGAAAAGTACCACACGTAGGGTGACCGATCTCAGTCATTTCAATGTTTGTAGTGTTCCTGGCATGTCTCGTAATTTTTTATCTATATCTTAGCTTTGTCAATCCCATAATGTCTCATTTGAATTCTTACCCTCTAAATTTCTTTAAGGGATCTTCAAATCACTACTCCTATTATTCATTGAACGTTAAAAATGAATTGTATGAATGACCAAACTCCCCATATTTCCAGCTTTTCACAGTGAATAAAATATCAAAAAGAGCTTGGCATCATCGTCTTGGTCACACAACTACCCCCATTTTCAAGATATTCTTTGTCTAAATGATCTAAGTGTTGCCACCACGTCTGTTTATTCCATTTGTTTTGCTTCTTTAGAGAATAAAAGTCACAAATTTTCTTTCGCTACTTCAATTTTATGTTATTCCCCTCCCCTAGAGATTAATTTCACCGACGTTTAGACATCCCCGATTGTGTCGCGTGATGGTTTCAAATATTAAATAATTTTACCAAGTATACATGGTTCAGTCCATGAATTTGTATATTTGATGTGATTTGTGTTTTTATGCGTTTTAAGGCTTTTGTTCAAAAATTCTTTGATACTACAATTAAAATTATATTGATATCTTGATGGTGAATACATAGTATTTAAAAAGTTATCTCACACAAAAGGTATAATTTATCAAACCACACACATGAACACAATTTTTAAGAGACTTCATCTTATCATTGTTACTACACCTTTTATCTATGTTATTTAATATTTAATCATGATTGTTATATTTAAGAAGAAAACTAATTAGTGGATAAACATTTTTGAGAGAAATATTTAGGAATGAAACTCACTTACACTTTTATTATTTTTCTATTTCTAAAATTTGGTTAGCGATCAACACACTAATTATCTATGTTATTTAATAACTACATTATTATATTTAATGATATAAAATAACTGTGAAAATGATTTTTAGTGTATGTGGGATTTTTTTAGATTGTACGGTTTATTCTTCTTATGTTTTTATCGTGTTCTGCAGATTTTTTTAGATGTACTTTTCTTACTATTGTCGTTAGATTAGAATGAGAGATGATTATATAGTTTTATTTCATATTTAATGGAAATAAATATTATATAATAATATGAATATTCTTCTTATGTTTATTGTTAGTTAGATAGATAGATGATTATGCATTTTTCAAAGTTATGTAATGTGATTATTCTTCTTACGCTTTTAGTTACGCTTTTTTTTATTTTCATTTGACGTACTTTTTGTTATATAGATGAATCAATATAATATTTCTTTTAAGTTTATCATTTTGTTTTATTTTTTTAAAGGTAAGTTTATATTTTTTTGAGTTGATGTGTAGAATCTTTTGATGTCGGCTTATTACGTTTACTTTCTTGTAAGCCTTTAATTAAAATAATAACAGATGATAGATCTCTAGATGATTATGTTTATGATTATATTAGATCATATTAGATATATTGATTTTTTTATAGAGTTTAACGTGCATTTTTTTTTAAAAATTTAAATTTTTTTGTTGAATACTCATACTAATTAGATCACTATGGAGTAAATGAGGGTTAACTATCAGGTTAAACCATGCACGATGTATTTTGGATTTTGAATCACAGTTAGTGAAATAGTAACCAATTTCCACACAGCTTAATTATTCATAAGAAATATGCACGTAGGCAAATCAATTATTTTTTCTGCTTTGTTTCGTACTTAATAATGAGCTAGAAATCTCTACTTTTTTTTCTAATTTGAGAGTGTTTCAATTAACATTGACCGTGAATACACAGACATAATCAACACACAATTCATGTTAACAAATGGACTGCTTATGAAAAACAATACATGAATTGCTATATTTACAATTTATTATTGTATGGTCACCTTCTCCGCACGGTGTATTTTGTTTTTCTATCATTGTTGATTTTTTTTAGATCACTATCCTTTTCCAACTTTATCATCTTATATTATTTGTTATTGGTATTTTTATATTTTTTTGATTTGATGTGGGTAATTTTTTATGGGCGATTATATAGATGATTATGTTTAACGATTTATGCTTGTGGATCTCTTCAATATGATAAATTGCTTGATTTTTGTGTTAAAAAATGATTGATAAATGAAGACGGATTTAACATTAGATAGACGATTGAATTTTTAAATAGGAATTACATTTATAATTTAATAATTACTTATAATTATTATATTTATTATTGAAATAAATGAACATGTTCATTGAATTTTTTAAATAATTATGTCAAAAAAAAAAAAAGGTTTTAACATGTTTCTACAAGTTGATAAAAAAAACGTGCTGCTCCAAAAGAAAAACCCAATTTAACTTGTTGGTACAAAAAAGAAGGTAATTAAATTTATGGATAGTTCCTACAAAAAAAAATAAAAATTATGGATAGCTACATATATGGAATTTATTTAAGGCTTATGATTGATTGGTTGTATATATGGAATACTAAATTAAATTTATAACAATTTTCCAGGGGGAAAACACTTGACGGGGGAAACACAATGCACGTGCGTTGCACGTGTTGTTGTTGGTTAAATTGATATACTTATATGAAATTTAATAACATAATTTAACGGTAAACCTTGTTAAGCACGTTTTTAACTCATAAAATAATTGTATATTGCACAATGATAATCTTATATGAGTTTGTTGTTACAATTGAAAATTCAATTATGCAATCGACATCAATACAAACATAATCTACACAACATAACTTTATAAACACGTCTATCGTTACAACATAATATAAACAAATTGAAGCATAAAAAATGGATACTGAAAACCTCAAACGGACAAATCTACGGACATGTATGAGGGTCGGATTCAAAGGCAATCGAAAACCTCCCACCAATTGTTCTTTGTAAACGGTCATAAAACCTTCAAGAGGTTTATTGCCCCTCTCATCAGATGACAGGAGGCGAGTACTGAATATTTCCAAGTCGATATCATAAGTCCGTCAAATCTCCTCAATGGTAGCATCGACGTTAAAGGAGGATCGAATATCCGCACACTAAAAAGGACTCCCACAACCTTAATTAGATGAGTTTGTACCTTTCTTTTGAGCGGGCTGAGTACTTTCAGATGGACCCAAAACTTCTGGAATTAAGGTACCTGAATCTTCAATAGAAGCCGTTGAGATTTCGAGGATGATTTCAATTTCAATGGTTAAGTGAATTACTTTGTTGATGGAGATTTGAATATCAAAAGACAAATTGGAAAATGTATTAATGTCGAGACCTTTGGGTTTCAGCTTTCTTAAGAAGTGCCACATCATCTCCAATCGACTCTAACATATGACCTTCGTTCTAGCTTAGTCTATGTGGCGTTTGACGCGGGTATGACCGCACGTCATACACGTGGCACCTAATGAAAGCTAAATCGATCCTCTTACCATATGGGTCACGAAAGTTCACCTAATTTATGGCCTTATACTCTGATAACTTTGATGAGGACCTCTCACCGATATGAAGTCTTTCCAACTCTCGCTCTAGTGATATGGTGCAGGATCACCTTAGTCCTGAACTCACATCTCGAGGCTGATCATCATCGCTGACTTAGGTTTCTGAGATTACCGGTTAGGTCATTTAGCATACTATAACTATCACAATAATGCCTTCATGATTCTCACTACATTATGGCACAAACAGTAAACCATCACATTATTTCGCCATGTCCCTAATAATGTGCTCCAAGGCATCTTCTCGAAAGGGGTCCTATAAAATGATTCATTCCTCACAAATTCGAACTCTATGAATACATTGATCCCAAATCCTCTGGGTATGTAGGATGTCAATCACATTGGCCAATCTATAATTCATCACAAAATCCATCACTCAAAGAATTGGATTATCCTTACAAAGTCTAATTACCCGCATAATAATCCAATTCCATTATTGAAGATTTCAGACGTCGTGAGATACTATTGAGGATTTCAAGATAAACATAAAAGTGTAAGAAGTTGAATATTTATATAAATAAAACAAAAGCAATTTATAGAAATACAAAATTCTACTTTGGAACTCAATACTTAATGATGCAGTTGTCGATACCGTGTTCTCTCATTCTTCATGTGTCATCCTCTTCCATAGCATAAATGGGTCATGAATAAGTGTAAAAACATTGTGTGCTTTCATTCTTCATTAAGAAGGGATAATAAAAAACATTATATTTACGCACTGCACTATAGAACTTGTTTATATACAATATTTTTTGTGCATCTGTGGGTGTTGTCTAGTTGATATTTGGGTTTGATCAACACCTTAGTTGTTGATATTGAAGTTTCCCTTGAAAGTGCAACATATAGCTGTCTATGAGAGAATATCTATAAAGGCATACAAACTCTTACAAATGGTTCTGTTTGTCCTTGTGCGTTATTGATCGTCATTGCAAAGCAAAGACACATAGGATATTGCTTTCTTATAAAATGAAACCGTATCCTTCGCTTTTATACCGTGAGAATGGAATATGTGAGATTAAAACTTGCTTTCCATAATGTTTCCCAACTGTGATTTCAAAGATGAAACATGTTTCCTTTGAACCATTGACATATCATCCTTATATCATTGCACAATCCTCCTGCTAGAGCTAAGTTCCTTAACATTATTATCGGTGAATACTTTTTCAACACTAATTTGTGAGGAGGAAATTCATTTGGTCTCAAATTGTTGAGATATTTTTTTTGATAATAATCATTAGTATTATCAATAGTCTTATCAAAGCTGTTGAAACAATATCTATCCCCTGAAAATGATGATATCAAATTTTCATTCAACTTCTCAACATGTTCATTAGTCGTGCCCCGTATTTCTATTCTTGTAATGTATTCTACCGAGAAAGCATTCTCATGTATAGATGGAAAGATAGAACTGATTAAATGATTTTTGAAAAGCTCATCATCATTTTCATCATATTCAATGATCATTTCTTTTGGTAACTCTTTGTCTCGTTTAGTGTTTGTTGGTTCTTCTTGAAAACCCACCTTTAATGAATATTAACCGAAGTGTAGATCTCCTCTTGCTCTCATATTTTTGGAAAGATAAAAATTTTCCATCATTTTCCACAAATATAACTTCACCAGGCTTGCCTTTATTGTTTGTAGTATCGTTCATTTGGAACATGAATCACTTGTCTAAAATCAACTCCAAATACAACCATCTTTCTTTCAAATGCGTTAGAATTTCTCATGATGTCCTTTAAACTTTTGTCAACTGCTCCCAATTGCCATTAGTGCTTATTTTCTTAGTAATTATGCAATTCCACTATGCACTGAATATTGCACACATATATTTCATGCGCACTAATTGAAATTTTAAGACGTGAATGAGCAGTCTAGCCTCTAGCCATAATTTTAGCTGCAACTCATGATGTGGTTGTTGCTATACATATCTATTGTCTCATTCGTAGATTTGCTAGTAGAGCCTTATATATATGTTTTCTCCGTGCCACTGCACTATCAATAAACTTAGCACTGTGGCTACCCAAACTTGATAGAAAATTTTCGTAATGTACTTTGTTGTTCATTATTAAGCATTTCTTCTAAAATGTAGTCTTCTTGGAGAATCTCTATCAATAATTCATTAAGAATCACTCTTAATATATTTTCTAAAATGTTGTTGCAGTCTTCTTGTATACTTGGCAAGTCGTAAGATGTCAAGTCTTTACCCATTCTTTCTAGAAAATAATTTATGGATTCCAAAGTTTTGGCCATAATTGATTTGACTGACTTTGTACAATCCCACATGAAATCGTCCGACACTGGTTTCTAAAATGTATGCCACAGTTGTCGAATGTTTGTTGGTTGACAGTAAACTAATAGATTGCAAACAATCTTCTTAACGCATTAGGCATTTGAATGACAATAGCTTTATTTAAGCATTCTGAGATGATCTGGTCAAATTTTGATAAATCTCTTTTCTTTGCATCTTCTTTAAAAATGGTGAAATAACATAATAGACTTGACTCACATGAATGCTTATGCAATTGATGTTGATAAAGGCAGTGAGGTTAAAACATTTGACATGTTTGTTTAATTCATTATTATTTCTTTTGTTTTTCTTATTATTCTTGTTGTTTCTTTCTTTTCCTCAAGTCTTTGATTGTTGTGTAATGACATTGTCAATCATTACTTGCATTGATCTTCCATTTAAATAAGGTGATGAGATTGTTATATGTTCTGCTTTGTGTTAAATATGTATGTATTTTTATATAAAAACAAAAAAATGTTTAGCCATATTTACAAGAAATTTTCACATTTCATTGCGATTTAAAATCATGTATCAATTCAAATTTTCTTTTAATCTTATTGAACCGCTCATCGTTGGTCAATTGAGAATATTTTATTTTTTTAACTTCTAGTTTGTGACATCATCTTCTTTACCTTCACAAAAAACCTTCACAGTATACCGATTGAACCGATAATAGTGAAGATGATAATAAATAATACTACGTAATAATATATTTTTCATTCCACTTGTGTATGATGCAAATTTCATCTTTTTCTTAACTATATTGTAAAATTTACAAAAATAATTTTCACATCATGGATATTGGTCGAAAAGGAGATATAATGTGTTAGCATTGCGTTTGGTGGATTATGACTCTTTCACCATATTTGTTTTATTGTTTTTATGTCTCCGGATTTTGAATAAATTATTGAGAGTTTTAATTATGTATTTGTTTTGGTTTTTAATTAATAATCAATCAAGGTTATTTGGTTAAATATATAATCAATTAAGAGTTTTAATTCATTTTTGTAGTAATAATTATTTTCGGGTTTTAATTTATTTTTGTAGTAATAATAATTTTTTTTAATTAAAAATAAACTATTTAATAAATTTATTAAAAACTTTTTAAATTTTTTTTACAATATCCGTGATGTTTTTTATATATTTTAAAATTTAATCTTTCTATTTTTAATTAATTAATAATGATTATTTTTTGTAAATAATTAATAATGATTAATTGACCAATAATTAATCAAGGATCATGATGATTTTTTTATATATTTTTTTTATTTCGGTTTTATATTTTTAATTGAATCAAGGATTTTTTTTATTTTCATTTTTATATTTTTAATTTCGTTTTTCTATTTTAGTAAACTAATGAAGATTAATTAGTCAACATTCAATCAATGATTTTAATTATTTTGATTATTATTTACTTTTTTTTATTTTAATTTTTTTTTAATTTTTTTTAATTTATTGAATCAATAATCAACCAATGATTTTGATGAGGATCTTAATGATTTTTTATGTATATATATATATATATATATTTATTTCGTTTTTTTTTATATTTTTGCTTAAATCAAGGATTTTTTTTATATTTTCATTCTTATATTTTTAATTTCGTTTTTCTATTTTAATAAGTTAATTGATGATTAATTAATCAATATATTCAATCATTGATTTTGATTATTTATGTTTTTTTATTTTTTATTTCATTTTTCATTATTTATTTAATCAATAATCAATCAAGGATTTTGATGGTTTTATTTTTATGTTTTTTTATTTTGTGTTTCTAGTTGTAATTATTAATTTTCGTTTTTATATATTTTAATTTAAAACTAATTGATTAATTAAATTATATTGAGTTTGGGAGAAACACTTTTTGGGAGAAACACACTCACACTTTTAATATAGTAAAGATAAAGATAATAGTAATAACAATGATTTTAAGAATATGAGACCATATACGAGGCTTATGATACTAGTGCCCTTATTCTTCATTGAAATTTATCACATCCATTTACCTTTTAAAATGCGTAGAAATTCACCTTTGTGTCAGTAGAAGGAAAACGTTCCTCAATAGATTGATTAACCTAAACACTCCCCCAAAATAGTAGCTCACCTGTTCTGTTTGAAGAAGCTGAGATTCGATAGAAATCGGCTTGAAATCAAAGCTCAATCAATCTACCCATCCTCCGACTTGAAAGTTGAAAGCCAAGATCGATAGCTGTAAATCACTCATGAACATGTGGAGAGTTGCTTCTCTTTTTGTTGGTAAATCTCATCTCTCTTCTCTTTCATTTCTTCATCTGAATCTGAATGCTGCTGCTCTACATACATCTTGTAATCGAAATCGGAACCCTCCCCCAAGCTCACGTCTTTTGAACTTTACCCGGGTTGAAGTTATTAAATTTTTAGCAGTCAAATGCAAAACTGGTTTTGATCGGGTGGATGATGCCCATGATTTGTTTCATAGAATGCTTCAATTTCAACCTCTGCCTTATGTTGCTGATTTCAATAGGCTGTTAACCGGTGTTGTTAAGATGAAGAGATTCAGCTCCGCCGTCCTTCTTTACGGAGAAATGAGCTTTCTTGGTGTTCCAGTTAACGGACGGACCATGAGCATTGCAATAAATTGTTTCTGCCATTTGAATCAGGTGGATTTTAGTTTTGCAATCTTAGCCAGCATTTTCAAGCTTGGGTTCAAACCTGATGTGGTTACTCTCACCACTCTTATTCGTGGTCTATTTAAAGCTCACAGAATTGCGGAGGCTGTGGAATTATTCAGAATAATGGTCATTCAGAAACTTTGTAACGAGACTACATATGGGACTGTGATCAATGGACTTTGCAAATCTGGAAACACGTCTAAAGCAATTCAACTGCTCCGCCTTGCTGAGAAAGAAGGATACCTTAAGCCGAATACTGTGATGTACAACACAATCGTAGATAGTCTATGTAAAGACAGGAAGGTGGATGAAGCACTCCAGCTTCGCTATGAAATGGCTGCTAATGGAAACCCATCAAATATCATCACATATAATTCATTGATACAAGGGCTTTGTAATTTCGGCAGATGGAAAGAGGTCACTAGTTTAATGACGAAAATGGCAGATACGAGAATTTACCCTGACGTATTTACTTTCAGTATACTAGTGGATGCTTTTAGCAAAAGGATGGATTGAAGAGGCGGAGGATACATCGAAAATCATGATCGAAAGGGATGAACGCCCCAACGTAGTCACTTATAATGCACTAATGGATGGATACTGCTTATGCGAGGGAGATGGACAAAGGCTCATCAAGTCCTGTAGATAATGGTGGTGAAGGATGTCAACCTGATATTCAAAGTTACAACATATTGATTAATGGATATTGCAAGAAAGGGAAATTAGATGATGCACTTGATGTGTTCAAAGCAATTTCTAGTAAAGGCATGAAATGCGATGTTGTCTCCTTCAACACCTTGATACAAGGATTATTTGAAGCCGGTAGATGTGATGACGCAAGGAAGTTAATCATCAAGATGCAATCCGAAGGTGTGAGTCCAGACATCTTCACTTATTGCATTTGGCTTGATGGCTTATGTGAAAATGGCTTTGTCTCTGAAGCGCACACATTGCTATGTTATCTAGAGAATAGCTTCGTCACTTTGAACATAACAACATATACTGTTGTTATCAAAGGATTATGTAAAGAAGGGAAATTATCTTCAGCTCGGAATCTGTTTGGCAAACTCCCTTCTTTAGGCTTGGAGCCTAATGTTAGAGCATATAATACCATTATGAAAGGACTATGCCAAGAAGGGTTGTTGGAGGATGCCGAAGAATGAGAGAATGTGGTTGTTTGCCTGACAATTTTACCTATAATCTAATAGTTCAGTGTCTCCTTAAAAAAAGTCGAGGGTTTGGAGCAAAGTTGGCCTTGGAGGAAATGTTAAATCATGGGATTGAACCAGATTCATATACTTGTACTCTTTTAGCCAATTCCTCTCTTCTTCACAAACAATATACATGATTTGGTCTACTAAAGGTGTGAATTCTTTAACCTTGTGGAACTAGTTGTGCTTTGTGTTGTTTGCTGAATGAATCTGAAGGCAACTTGTTGAGTTGTTATCTTCTTGTAAATATAGATTTATCAGTTTGTAGGTGTGAAGAGTGACAGGTTGCTATTTGCTGAAGTTAATGTGAGTTGCTTGATTTGTTCAAATTTTGTTATATATATAAGAAATTTTGTTGTGTGTATTTGGGTGGAATTCCTACTTAAACTGTGCAGCAACTATTGCGATGAATGAATTTATGAGCTATTTCGTGTGGACATTAGGACGTTCATTTGTTGTTGTCAGGATTTAATTAATGATTTGACGAGTGTTTCTTCTTTAATTATACATGTTCTTCACAGAGTGATTTCACTTTGAAAACGCAAGTGTAAACTTTTATTTCATCTCTTTGGTTTAATTATCCTTCTGCAGAAGAGCATTTGTATGGTGCCTCTTACAAAGAAAGAAAGAAGGAAATTGTCGGGGGTCGACAAATACGGATTTCAGTCTCATCTGCTGTGATACATATGTATGCTTTTAAGTCCGGCAGAAGAAGTATTTGCTTACGGGTCTGGAATGGATACAAGCTTCTCACCATCTTAATCTTAATTTGATTTAATTAGCTGCAAGCAAAACCCAAAAGCCATGAATGTTGCAGCATGATACTAGCTAGCTAGAAGGTGAATCAAAATAAATTCTCTCATTCAATAAATTTTTTATCATTTTGTTTGTTCTTCAGGTATTGTAGTTTGATTTGGGACCAAAATGTCAACAATAAGTGTTGTGTGTGAGTAAGTTATTTGATTGTCTTCCGTATCTGTCCTGTCCGTAAATGTGAGTTATTTGATGATTGTTTTTCGTATCCGTAAAATAAAATAAAAAATTACAGTTGGAAACAACAGATTGGGAAAAAATCACAACCCAAGTGCACAAAAAGAAAGGAATCTGAATTTGAAAAAAAAAAAAGGGTGACCAGTGGACCACACAACATAACATAACATATCAAATTTCATACTCCCTCCGTCCTATTTTATTTCACATGCTTTGACTTTTCACACAGATTAAGAAAAGTGTAGTTAATCTTTGAATCACATTAAATAATCCAATATTTTTACACTTATGCCTTTTAAGTTGTTGTTGGGCGTTTAATCTACACACTTTTTATCAGAAATATTGTAATGAGTAAAGACTAAAGAAAGATTTGAAGAAATTTAACAATTAATGCACAAAATGGGCCACTTATTTTGAGATAAATCAAAAAACGTAAATACTGACAAATAAAATGGGACGGAGGGAGTACTTCAATTGAACATCAACCATTGAAAACACATACTAAGCTTACATTGCAGCCACTTTTCATAATAAAACACAAGTACACACAACTTACATTTGATAATAATGGTATGTTCTATACGAACCATCCAAAATTACAAGTATGCCCCCATTTCAAGAAAAGCTCCATCTGTAAATTGTTTTTCTGGGCCAAAGCATCAGCCCTAAAAAACAGCAAAAAATGAAAGGCAAAACCGGAACAACTCCGCGAACTAACAGTCTTCCCATCTCTCTAAACCCCCATCATCAAGTCCAAATATAACACATTTAGCATATCATAGTCCTTATTTCACTTTCTGAAGATTACACTAAACTATACCCCTCAAAAAAGAAGATATATATCCATATGAGTAGGCGAAATGGCAGGACAACCTGGAAAAAGCAAACGTTAATCAGGCGAGTAACATGAATAATGACTATTGAAGGTTTTCACACCAGACATGAACATACGTGCATGTTATGAAAAGGTATGTGACCGATTATATACATGAGAGAACAGTGACATGGTTTGCCAAGTTAGCTATGGTTTAGAGCTTATGTTATTACAACCATATACCGCCACAATAACAGCGAAAGTCTCAACTTAAAATGCACCCAAAAAAAAAAAGCATAATCCATCATCAATAAAAGATTCATACTTAGCACAGTATGTATGCAGTTATCGACAATGGAACATCCTTTCTTGTCCATTAACTGAATATATACATACGAGTACAATATATACACACATATATTCACGCAGCAGGTACTTGAGGCATACGGAAAAAAGGAGGTTAAAAAAAATAGGTACAAGGAGATGGAATCATGTGGTATCATTTCCACACTGAAATCAGTTTTATTTATTAAATGGTATCATGCTGAAGAGGGAAACAACTTAAACAGCGGAAGAAAGCCTAGCAGACCATGTGAATCTTAACAAAATCCTAGTACATGATTTCAAGGAGCTCTATATCAAAAAAGCCTAGCACACTCTTTTTCCTTCAACCAACTTCACGTTTACGTTACATATATCGATACGATTGAAGTCAAATTGATTCTTTCCTGATTGGAATCACGGTATAAATCCCAAGGTTTCGTGGTGGTTGAATGATTCGTCAGAATTCGGGAGTTGATTCCAAACAACCTCATCCATACTTTGACCATATCCCCCTCCCCCTCCCCCCACAATGCCCCTACCCACATCAACCAACTCATCTCACCCTATCTTTCCCTAACCTATCCGACTCCATCCTACCCACGCCCTCCCAACCTTGTACCAACTGGGGTGGAGTGGGTGGGGGGGGGGGGGGGGTGTGAGATATGTGGGAAAGGGCAGTGAGTGGGGTCGGGTGAATGTAGGTTAATAGTGTTTGTTTTCATTACATCAATTTCATCTTTTTTTTGTTGCAATGAAAATGATTAATCGTTAACATTTTTTTTTGGTTTTTTTTTGGGGGAGGGTGGAGGTGGGGGAGGGGATATTTTTATTCGGTGCAAGGATGGGAATCGAACTCCGATTCTCACATGGAAGTGTAATGGCATGTACCACTAAGCAGATTCGATTCCCAAACCTTAAGCCTCAACTCCTAACAACGCATTAGCATTTATAAAACACGAAATAAAACAACTGCATAACCAAGGCCACCACTTTTGGCGACAATTACAATTGTCTCGAGGGTGAAACCAGTTCGTCAAAAACCTATTAAATCGATATATAAACACTAAGTATAAACACTAAAGTTTCTAATTTATTCAGATAACTATCGTTTTTAAAATTAAACTAATATCCCTTCAAAAATAAAATTAAACTAATATGAGTTTTGATGTGAATAGTGAATTAAGGTGAATGACGACTAAATAAAAATTTAAATAAATACTAGAATACACACTTGATCAAATAAAGAATTAAAGGATGTAAATTTTCAGAAAACAATTATGTGACCGTAGCAAGCGATATCTTGTTTTGGTTCTTTATCGAAATATTTATTTACATATTAAGTAGTTTTTCATCGTATGCACTCCTATTATGTGAAAGATACACCCGTTATCAATAACTGTCAAATACATGATTCAATAATACAAAATTGTTATCCTCTTTAAAAGAATGATAAATGTTTAAGCTAAATTATGATTTTATTTTTTCCTTAAAGCCTCCGGTATCCGGAACCAACTGATCCGATTAATCCCGAGTTCGGCCCAGATCGTGTCTGCAGAGTGATAAATTATGATTTCATTTGTATAAAAAGAGAAAGCCAATTGATCGAATGAACAAATGAAAACATTAGATCATTCCGTTACAATCAACATTATCTAACGTTTTTGTATTATATAAATTTATAAAGACGCATCTCTAAACTCATAATCTCTTATTCTTCAAACTTTTTATGTAAACAAAACACATGCGGAGCACGTGCATTTTGCTAGTTATAAAAAGAAAGGGAGATAGAGGACCCCCTTGGCAAATACCTCTCGAAGGCTTAAAGGGCCGTGAAGGTTTACCGTTAATCAGCACGCGGAAGGAAACTGAGCTAACCATTTTCATAATTACGTGGATGAATCTCTGGGAAAAAACATTGCACTCGTTGTAGCAGAAAGATAGTCTCATTCTACCCGATCGAAGGCATTGGCCATATCCAATTTCACAGCCTCATGACTATCACAACCCGGCAGACCAGCATTAAGGGAATGAAAAGCTTCGAAAGCGGTTATAGCATTGTCCGTAATTAGCCGACCACTGACAAAGGCACTCTGATTGCCGGATATTATTGAATTAATAACAGGTTTCAGCCGATTCACCAGAACACGCGAGATAAGCTTGTAAACGGAATTGCACAAACTGATAGGGCGGAAATCTGATACTCGAGAGGGCTGTTTTACCTTCGGCAATAAAGAAATAAATGTATCATTAATGGTTGAGATGTCCACGTCTCCGTTAAGAAAATCCAGAATGACACCAGTAATGGATGGGCCGAGAGTTTACCAACATTTTTGCATGAAGATGACGTGCATTCTGTCCGGCGCGAGATTTGCGACCGGAAGCTGAGAAAGGGCAATATCATCTTCGTCCAGCTGAAAGAAGTTTAAATGGCTGATGTCAAGCAGTTGATTCCGGGAGCTAGTAAAAATATATTCAAAATAATTTACTGCAATATCTTCCATGCCTTTCTCAGAGTCATCCATGCGGCCATCAACATGCTCAAGTGCCTGTATATGATTCCTCTCTTTCCTGGATGAGGCTTTGTGGTGAAAATAAGACGTGTTTCGATCGTTAGAAGTAAGCCAATCCGCCCTACTCCTTTGGCGCCAATATTCTTCAGAGAGGTTCTAAAAGTGGTCGATTTCTGATAGGAGTATTTTTTAAGTTGCCATTTGATAATCGGGTAGTGATCGACGCCGCTGCCAGCTCGGCTTCTTTTTCTTTCAACTTCACTGGTAAATTCCCAAATTTCTGTCGGGTCCAAGATTTTACATAAGAGCGAGTGTCGATAATATTACCTTTAAGAGCGCAGCTGCATCCGGGAGATATAGATTAGCCCAGGTTGATGACATAAGGTCTGCAAAATTGAAAATTGTCATCCCGAAGCCAATAAGGCTCATAGCGAGGGATAGGATGCTCACTTCTTCTTTTTCCGCCCAAGTCTCTCCTGTTTATCGGCAATTACAAATAGGAAAATGGTCAGAGTGGGTACTTGAGAGATGGAAAATAGCATGATTCGGGTACAGCAGTTTCCAATCCCCATTGGCCACCCCACGATCCAGTCTTAGCCGGGAGGGATTAGTGTCATGTTTGTTGCTCCAAGTGAAAGGCGAGCCATAGTACGGTAAGTCCATGAGGCCACAATGGCTAAAACATGATTTAAGAGCAGCCATAAAGATGACGTTCCTCGTGTTTGGGGTTACCATAAAAACCGGTAAAGCGCCATCTACTGGCCTCCCCGTTAGTCACAATAGAATCAATATAATTTTTGCCATAGTATTTAACATGAACATCAACATCAGAGTTCCAAAGAAGAGCCATGCCCCCACTACTAGCACCACTACATAATTACTACTGACAGCTAAAGCATTAGGAAACCCGAGATAATAACGAACATAATCAAATTTATTCGATTGCAATTTAGTTTCGGAAAGAAAAATAATGGAAGGCAAGCAACTATCTACCAGAGCCTTTAAAGATTTGATCAACGCAAAATATTCATGGCTCTTGGCAGGTCTGCTGAGCAGACACCGCCGGACAAAAAGGTAGCAATGTTTTTCTTCGAAGATACTTCTCCATCAACGAAGGAATCAGGCTTCCTTTTTTTCCCGACACTTACAGCATTGGTGACATCGATCAGGCACTCCTTTTTTCTTCCCAGCTCGTTTGGTGGTGGACGATCTTGTCAAGCATGTCAGAATCCTGGTTGTCTTGGGGTGGAGTTGGTGGAGTAAGGCTGTGCTGCGGAGGGCCCGACTTGAGAGGAATCTATTCAAGCAGATTTTGATACGCAGCCGGAGAAACCGCTGCCCGGAAGCAACTTCTTCTCGAATTTGCTCAACAGAGACCTCTCCTAAGAATGTGCCTGCAAATAGAAGGAGTGTTCAAATGGGTATCAAGCCCTACAAATATGGATCCAGTATTCTGCCATATCAAAAAATTTATAGACAGAAATATGGATCCAGTATTCTGCCATATGTAACGTAAAACGTGAACGAATGCTCTGATATGATAATCTTCCAGCCCAAACCCTTATCTTTATGTCTGCTTCTCAACACTATTTTAAACTTTCAACATCATCAGAAATACATTACTAAAAGATAGTTAGCAGCCTGCACCCCTACAAAATGGAAAGTCTCTTAGTCTTATTATCTTGAAAATTTATAGACAGAAATCTGAACTAATTCTAAAAGCCAACGTCATGAGATCTAATGGACCTAAACAATATGACAAATGGATTTAGGTAAAACCTACCCTTACATCTGAATGAACAAGTCTTTGAATCAGACCACGATATGATAAAAGCATGTCAGCCCGATATTAAACTTCAACATAAATGGCTTGTAGTGAACAAAAACAAGACTAAATGAACATCTCATTACATCTCATTAGTAAAAGAAACATTGGATTGCACAAATGAAGAACAATAAGCTCATATATATGAAACTTAAAATTATCGAAGTTTTAAAAATGATCAGATGTTATATACAATGACCAAATTGGTCAATATCGTACCAAAATTTGGAAACACCACTTAAATGGGATTCATCACCCCAAAAAAAAAAAAGGAGTAGCTACAATGCAGAAAGCCTTGAGGTTCAACGCACACACACAGACACAAAAGGAGAAGCTACAATGCAGAGTCTGGGCAGTATAAATAAAGCAAAGTATTTTCTGATCAAGGAAAGAAATGCAAACATATTGTGCTGAATAATAGCTAACATATTTATATGTGTGCAGGACAAATAAAAAACAAGTAGTGTGGGAAACAACTTAAACAGCGGAATCATGTGGAATCATTTCCACACTGAAATCAGTTTTATTTATTATGTTCCGTTTTTCTTTGTATGCCGATGAGGGAAACAACTTAAACAGCAGAAGAAAGCCTAGCAGACCATGTGAATCTTAACAAAATCCTACATGATTTCAAGGAGCTCTTTATCAAGAAAGCACACTCTTTTTCCTCCAACCAACTTAAAATATAGCTAGCAAACAAGGGAACATCAAACACACACAAACTCGTAACATGATTAATACCTTCAGCATACCAAATTACATAGTTTGCTTCCGTAGAGGAGCCGAACTGGCTAATAGAGAACAAGTATATGAATCTGGTTCAATCCCATGATATAACATTTCCTCCAAGACCAACTTTGCTCCGACTTTTTTTCCAAGTAAATTTGTTGGGCAAACATCCACATTCTCTCATTTTAGTTAACAATTCTTCGGCATCCTCCAACAACCCTTCTTGACAGAGTCCTTTCATCATGGCATTAAATGTTCTAACATTAGGCTCCAAGCCTAAGGAAGGAGTCTGTCAAAATGATTTCTTCTTGAAGATAATTTATGTGCTTCACATAATCCTTTAATAACAGCGATATCGTTGCTATGTTCAAAGCGACGTTGCTATTCTCTAGTTCACATAGCAATGTGTGCGCTTGAGACAAAGCCATTTTCACATAAGCCGTCAAGCCAAATGCAATAAGTGAAGATGTCTCGGACTCACACCTTCGGATTGCATCTTGATGATTAACTTCCTTGCGTCATCACATCTACCGGCTTCAAATAAACCTTGTATCAAGGTGTTGAAGGAGACAACATCGCATTTCATGCCTTTATTAGAAATTGCTTTGAACACATCAAGTGCATCGTCTACTTTCCCTTTCTTGCAAAATCCATTGATCATTATCTCAGAACTCTCACGAATGTTAGGTTGACATCCTTGATCTACCATGATCTGTAGGAGTTGATGAGCTCTATCCATCTCCCCTCGCAAGCGGTATCCATCCATTAGTGAACTGTAAGTAACTACGTCGGGTCGTTCGCCCCTTTCGATCATAGTTTTCAGCATAACCTCAGCCTCTTCAACCCGTCCTTCTTTGCTGAAAGCATCCACAAGTATACTGAAGGTAACTACGTTAGGGTAAATTCTCGTATTTGCCATTTCTGTCATTAAACTACAGACCTCTTTCCATCTCCCGAAATTGCAAAGCCCTTGAATCACTGAACTATACGTGATGATATTTGATGGGATTCCATTAGCAGCCATTTCAGAGAGAAGCTGGAGTGCTTTGTCCACCTTCATGTCTTTACATAGACTATCTACGATTGCGTTGTACATCACAGTATTCGGCTTATGGTATCCTTCTTTCTCAACAAGGCGGAGCAGTTGAATAGCTTTAGACGTGTTTCCAGATTTGCACAATCCATTGATCACAGTCCCATATGTAGTCTCGTCACAAAGTTTCTGAATGACCATTATTCGGAATAATTCCACAGCCTCTGCATATCTGTCTGCTTTAAATAGACCACGGATAAGAGTGTTGAGAGTAACCACATCAGGTTTGAACCCAAGCTTGAAAATGCTGGCTAAGATTGCAAAACCAAAATCAACATGATTCAAATGACAGAAAGAGTTTATCACAATGTTCATTGTCCATATGTCAATGGGTACACGATGAAACCACATTTCTGTGTAAAGAAGGACGGCAGAGCTGAATCTCTTCATCTTAACAACGCCATTTAACAACCGATTGAAATCAGCAACGGAAGGCAGAGGTACAAATTGAAGCATTCTATGAAACAAATCATGGGCATCATCCACCCGATCAAACCCAGTTTTGCATTTGACCGCTAAAACATCTTTAACTTCAACCCGGTAAAGTTCAAAAGACGTGAACTTGGGGAGGGTTCCGATTTCGATTATGAGATGTATGTAGAGCAGCAGCATTCAGATTCAGATGAAGAAATGAAAGAGAAGAGAGATGAGATTTACCAACAAAAAGAGAAGCAACTCTCCACATGTTCATGAGTGATTTACAGCTATCGATCTTGGCTTTCAACTTTCACCTTTCAACTTTCAGCTTTCAAGTCGGAGGATGGGTAGATTGTTTGAGCTTTGATTTCAAGCTGATTTCTATCAAATCTCAGCTTCTTCAAACAGAACAGGTGAGCTACTATTTTGGGGGAGTGTTTAGGTTAATCAATCTATTGGTGAATTTCTACGCATTTTAAAAAGGAAAATGGATGGATGTGATAAATTTCAAAGAACAATAAGTAAATTGTTTTTTACCATCATTGATAATTTGATAGTAGTATTTTCTTACCATCATTGATACTACTTTCATCCCAAAATATACATCCGTTCGGCTTCGGTTTCATTATTCTACCGGATTGTGGGAGTGTTTTAGATTAATGAATCAATTGAGGAATGTGTTTCTTCTATTTTTTATTTTTTTTGAATAATGTTTCTTCTATTTCACGAGAAAACTTATGTTGAAAAAGTGATTTTAGATGTATATCAAATGGAGGGATGTGATTAATTATCACATACTTTCTCACACATAGTAGAGGTGTGCAGGTGTGACATGGATTAATCACACCCTCCGCTGCAGATATCATACAAAATCACTCACCTACTATAAAAAAAAATATTAAGTAGGACTGAGGAGTATTGTTAATATACTAATAATTACTATAACAATAAATAGTAACTCTTATATCGTTAATAAATTGCACGTCACTGGTATTGATATTATATTTATAAATATATCATTAGTGAAAAACATCAAAGTCCCACTGACCTTATTAGGGGAAATTATATATTCAGGTCATTTTAATACCTCTTATTACATGTCAGGTCGGGTCAGACCTGCCATTTTTTTTAAGTCCTCCGTTAAAATTCCCCCTCGCCCCGTTGAAATTTCCCCCAGCCCGTTGAAATCCCCCGTGCAAATTTTCAACTTTACTCCCCTTTTTCCTTTTTTCAACGAACTGGGTGGGGAAATTTCAACGGGCTGTACTAGCTATGAAATCCCCCCCAGCCCGTGCAATTATGATGTACATGTACTATGAAAAATTAATGGACACTGTTAATGGCATCACGGTCAATTTACTCGGGCACCACACGTCGTGCAAATTTCGACTTTGCAGAGGTCTAAATCTGTTTTCAACCTCTCTAGAGTCGAATTTTGTGCATAATTTCGACTCTGGAGGGGTTGAAAACAGATTTCGACATCTATAAAGTCGAAATTTGTACGAGGTGTGGTGTCCGAGTAAATCGCGTGTGATGCCATTAACAATGCCCATGTTTAAACAAGACTGAATTCAGTTAAGCATTAGCTATGTATTTTTCAACAGTGAACTAGTAGAGTAAACTCAATTGATTATCATGTGTGTTTTTTCAACACTCAACTACTGGTTCACTTTTGAAATTCAATGTTGTTGAATTTCACCATTGATTTCTATTGTGATTCATTGTTGCAAAAGGAACGGTGACATTTACAACAAGTGCACTATTATGAGTTCATTTTTTTGAGTTCACTATTCTTGAATTTCACCATTGTTTTGATTTTTATTGTGAATCGGCTTTTGAAATTAACTATGGTTGAGTTTCACCGTTGTTTTGATTTTTATTCCGAGTTTACTATTAAAAAACAAAGTTTATTTTTAGAGTTCTTCGTTGTTATGATTTTTATTGTGGGTACATTTTTGTATTTCTACAGTTTCAAGAGGCATTGTTGTTGAATTTCATTGCTTTTTTCCTTTCAAGAAGTTGAAATTCATTGTTGTGAATCATCTGTAATTGGGATCTCTCTCACATAAATACCAATATTCCAGATAGATATGTAATTGGGATCTCTCTCTCGCATAAATACCAATATCCATGATAGATATGTGAAAGAGAATCATGGTAAACCTAAATCTAGATTAACTAACCTCATTGATTGCATGATTCGGACTGGTCACAATTCTGGCAGGTATTCTGTAGGTTCTGGTTATGCCTCCTTGGTTAAGGGCTAGAATTTGCAAACTTAAAATTGGGGAGATTTATGGAGAGCTAAGGCTCCTCATAAGATCAATTTTACTTTCCTCACAAGAGAGTTTTGACTAATACTGCTAGTGTCAAAAGAAACTTTACTGATCATCGACACTTGTATGAGCCGCAATGCAGACAGGTTGAAGATTTGGACCATCTCCTTAAGGGATGCTCTTGGGCAAAAAGAATATGGGATTCAAGAAAGTGTTTTAAGCCTTTCTCTAATTATCAAATACCTTGGTCTGATTGGTTAAATCAAAACATTGATAATAAAAGATCTTTGAAGTTTGATTCATATTTTGGAACCGCAATGCAAACACTCCTTTTCTGTTCTCTATCTAGCAGATTTGGAAAGATAGAAATGCTTTTGTCTTTGACATGAAAAGAATTACATGCATTGAGTCTGTTAAATCTGTTTTACATTGTGCTAATGCATACATTTATGTATGTCACTCTAATGCACTTCTTGTTTCATCCAAGGAAACCAATGGATTAGCTAGAATACACCCCGCCTAGGTTGACTCAAAGTGAACACTGATGCAAATGTAATCAATCAATGCGGATGAAGAAGGGAAATGTGACATTGCTATAAGAGGAGTTTTCAGTGATTCTGATGGTGTCTAGGTTAAAGGTTTTGCTGGTGCCATGGGGAGGAATACTATTTACATTGGAGAGCTTATGGCCATTAAAGAATCAGTGATGCTGGTGATGGATTTTGGTGTGCTTGCTCTATGGGTGGAATCTGACTCCTTGGCTGTTGTCCATTCTATCAATTCAAGAAGCTGCTATGCTGAGAGCCAAGCTATAATTGAAGACACAAGGAAGATGAAAGAAGCTGATTGGGTGGTGCAAACTACCTTCAAACACAGGGAAGCCAATCGAGCGGCTGACTACCTTGCTAGGCAAAGACATAACATTTGCTATTGGTGTGAATACCCTTGAAGACCCTCCTAGTGAGGTGATGTCCATGTTGGCTGAAGATATTAGGGGAGTTTATCTTCCAAGGGATTAATTTTCCTCTTTCTGTTAGGCCTTTGGCCTCTTTGTGTAACAACAAAAAAATCACATGCCAAAGTGAGTACTTAGTTTATTCATCCTTCTTCACAGGATAGGTTAAACTATCAAAATAGTTGGAAGTGAAGTCTCTGTGTGGATAGAAAGAAATACTCCCTCCGTTTTTTTATCTGTCGTAGAGAGAAGAATCACGCAGATTAAGAAAGTAATTAATATGTCTAAAATATAGTATTAGAAATGTATTCTTTTTTAGGAAAAATTAGGTAAAAGTCCACATTTCCCCCCTTATTTAATTTTTAATCCAGCTTCAATTTTTTAGTTGCATTAAGGACAAATAAATATCACCGGACAAATATGCCCTTATTTGAGCATTCTCAGATTCCTTCTAAAAACAACATCGGCAATCATCATGAGTTGTATTCCTTCTAAACGCCCAAGCCCAACCTCCAACTTTCTAGCTCACGGTCATTCACCACCGCACCACTTGGACTCCGGCAATCGCAGCGGTGGCTTCGACGGCACAACAAGAGGAGCCAAAGCCCAAGAGCACCGCCAGGGCACCACCGCACCCTACATTTTTTAGTAAATGATTATTAATTTTCTTCGGCTATTAGATGTTCTTTTGAATGTTTGAAATCTTGTTTTGTTTTGTTATATAGCTAGAGTATGGATTTTTGGTTTCATTTCATTTATCAATTCCTCAAATTTTCGATTCTTTTAGCTGCTTTTCATTTGGCTAAGCAAATTAATAAAAAATCGTACCTGGTATTTTGTGGTCCCGTCAGATTCCTTGGTGTGCAGACTGTGATTTACTTTTGAAGACCAATATTGAGTTCTTTGTTGTTTTTATTTTTTTGTGAATAAAGTTTTGGTAGAAAGCTTTTTGATTGATTGATTTCTGAATGGCTACTTGCAATACATCAAGCAGGTGAATGCATGCTTTTATTGCAGTTTTCCATCTATTTTCTTTTGTGGTTCACCTCCCCTTGATTAAAAGCTTGCAACTTTGACTTTTATATGTTAATCAAGTACTTAAGGATTGCTTTTTGCCTTGATTTCTATGGTTCTATCGCAGACTTTTGTTGTGACCATTTGAAATGAAATGAGCTCATTCGCGATCGATATTGTTATTGGAGCATCACGATCACGATCATCGATCTCAGATGCCTTATATGATCTCATTAGTGATATTGTATGCCTTATATGAGCCTTATATGAGCTAGATATGATATTATGTCCCTTGAATTAAGCCTTAAATGAGCCAGATATATGTGCCTTGAAGTAGTCACTTGAATTAAGCCTTAAATGAGACTGATATGGGAGAATCAAAAAGATATTCTGTTTGAAATGAACAGATTATGTCTTCATTTTGTTTGACTCAAATGTGTGTGTAAACTTGGATTTTGATCTGTTTTTTGGTCTGCAACTTTTTCGATTACAGAATACAAGAAAATGGTGATGAAGTTATACAAGCCTTCATAAGCCTACTGCAACTCCTACAAAGAAGAAGAAACAATGGCAGCTGCGCATATTATGGAATTCAAAGCGGCGCAAAATTGTCTAGTCTAGATACCTTGTTAAAGAAACCTGAGCCTCACGACGGAGGTAATTCACCGAACGAAAACGGTAATAGACATGCCTCTTCGGTTCGGGATGATGAAAGAAACATAGGAACGATTGTTTAAGGCTTATGTCTGCTGCAAGAGAAAGCCGATTAGCATGGTGGCCTAATGTGATTGAACCCAAGAACAAGAAGAGGCCTAAAAGAAATGATCCTAAAGAAAAAGTAGTATCGAAACATGCTCCGAAAATAAGTAAATATGAGTGCTTGAACTGTAAGAAGACATTCAGTTCATATCAAGGACTTGGGGGACATAGACCTTGGAACAAAAAATCGAAAGGAGAGTCATTTTGAGCCTGATCATCGATACTACACTGATCACGATACTTCGATATCGATCTCGCTGATCTCGATACTTCGACGATCGATACTATTGATACTACTAATACTGTGTGCCTTAATGCAATAGATAAGCCTAGTTCATAGGCTTACTATGTGCCTTGGTGTGCTGAGGTTTTTGATCTATATTGTATCATCATGTAATAGATAGGCCTAGTTCATTGGCTTACTAAACTTGTAATTCATCACCTTGTGAATTCCGGGCATGATAATTTAGTTCTTTCAACTTGAATATCCTTCTTATAATTTGGCTGATAGTTTAGACTGTTTCAGACTTGTATTGTTCTTCTATGTATTACATTTTAGTCTGATGTACCTATTGTACTAAATCTATAGTCTGTTGTATTGATCTTTTATGTATTACCTTTTAGTCTGATGTACTTTTTAGGCTTAATTCAAGTGATTAACTCTGAATCTGCATGTTATAAACACCACACCTTAATTAAGTTAATCTATGTTATTCATTTTATCAATCAAAACCACATAAACTTGACATAGGCTTAATAGTTAATCACTTGAATTAAGCCTTAAATGAGCCTTATATGAGCCAGCTATGTGCCTTGAAGTAGTCACTTGAATTAAGCTTTAAATAAGCCTCGACATCATTATCATATCGAGCATCGATCATCGACATCGAGCATCGACATCGACATCGTGTTAGTATAAATCTTTGCGATTAAATTCGGCTTTCAAATACTACGTCGAAAAGGTATCAAACGCGGTCTCAAAATGAAGATAAAAAAAATATATGAACTTTGGTGAAACAATTTTGATGATCGGTGTTCTAAATCAAAAGTTACGGTCGTTTATAAGAAATAGCGCTCCGGTTAATACAAATATTTTTTCGACTTTCAAAATATACGCTCGGAAGGAGTATCGATTTGGGCTCAAATTAAAGAGCAAAAAAATGAATTCTCGTGAAAAATTTCATGATCGGAGTTGTAAATCAAAAGTTCACGAATGTTTTGAGAAAAAAAAAAAAAAAAAAAAAAAAAGATATCAAACGATTCAAACCTGAAGGCTGAAGCGGATGAAAGTTAAACTGAAGCATTTGAAACACGCGTCACTTGAATAAAAGGGTTTTTTTGTCCGCCTGAAATTGTTTGTCCTTTTTGCAACTAAAAAAATATGTGTGTCCTATTTATTTATTTTGTACCAAAAAAAGGACTTTTGGCTCTTTATCTTTTTTTTTTTATTGGAGATGTAAATACTTTGTTGGTAAAGGAGTTTTTAGTTTTGGAAATATATTTTTTTTATTGGAGATTTAAATATTGTGTTGGTAAAGGCGGGAAAAAAATGACGGCGAACTAAGACTACGAAAATACTCTTCGCGGCCACGATTACTCTCGGCACCCTATAAATCACTCTTGGCACCACATTGAATATTTTTATTATTTTGAACACCATAACGTCGGTGACACTGACGCCCGTTTGCGGTACGTGCGTCACTGAAACTGACGTTAGTTTTCAATTCAAACATCAGTGACGTTGATTTTACAGTTATAAATGTGTCATTGGTGTAGAATGTCAGACCCACTGACGTTGTGAGCAGAAAAAACTTCAGTGGATCTGACGCGTGTAACGTGGTGCCAAAAAGTGATTTGGTGGTGTGAAAAAATAAATGAAAAAAAAGGGTGCCAATAGTAAAATGGTGATGCCAATAGAACTCGCCAAAAAATAATAAATGATGCATTGGAAATGTAAAATGACAGATAAATAAAAGCAGAACAAATTCAGAAATGTAGTAGATAAAAAAAAACGGAGGGAGTAGGCAAAACGGAAAAGAGAAGCTAATAACAAAAAATAAGTGAAATAAATATACGAGATTACGAAGTCTACTTAGTGTGTCTTCTCCTTTAGTTCCCCTTCTTCCCCCTTCATTTCTTTCATCTTAAAATTTACCAAGCGCTCAAGTACAAGTCATTTCACACCTAATTTTTTTTGAACACATTGCACTTTTATTTCCAGTTTTACCCTTTAATCTTTTCACTAATTGAGTCTGATTCAATTTTAGGACAGAATGTTGATTAGTTTACTTATCGATTTTTATTTTATTTTTGAACACATTGCACTTTTCTTTCCCGTTTTACCCGTTTCCGTGAACTTGTCGCGAAGAAACCTGATCACGGCCAAAAACAATGTGCAAGATCAATCTGACTAGTCAATTATTGACGAATGCATATCCAATACCAACTATATAGCTAGCAGTGAAACATGATTCAAAAATAAATATTAACCTTAAACATGTTAAGAATCCAAAAAACCATACAACACATCCAATTCATGGTATCTTTAAGGAAAAAAGAGATATATCCATATGAGTATGCGAAATGCAGGACAACTTGTAGAACCCGGAAAGAAAAAGCAAGCGTTAATCATGTGAGTAACCAGTGTTCGAAAAATCACTCTAGGCGACCGCCTAGGCGCTAGGCAGCCTCCGGCCGACTCGATTATGCCCTAGGCGGTCATATCTAGGCGAGTAGATCCTAGGCGGGTTTCAAGGCGATCTTAGGCGATCCGATTTCCGTCCTAGGCGGCTAGGGCTTCCTATTCCTTTTGGTGGTACTGTTGTTTCTGCGAATATACAGAGAATCATACTCTTTCCCTAGCATCAAGTTTTTCCCACATTAGATTTTCTGGACTAGGGTTTTGCAGAGGTGAGGTATGTGCATTTAGGACATCTTATTGTTGGAGGTGCCAGTTGTTGGCACAAAACCTTGTAATTTTCCCCCTGATCAATAAAATTACACGTTTTCAAAAATAAAAATAAAAAGTTGTCAGGAAATTTTAAAAAAAAATTTGTTATTTATACATGTATATATATCTTAACCGTCAATCACACATTTAGAGAAAATTAACAAGTGAAAGTGTAGCAACTAGAAACGGGTCGTAGACTGCTACAAGCTCCGGTGCATCGGTTTTTAACACGACCATTGAGGTTGTCCCAAGTAATGATACCTTCCGAAACTCGAGTGACAACTCCAAGTGCTCCAAAACCTTATAGAAAATAAAAATTAATTATGACCTAAACCGTTTGTGGGTTCCTAGCATGCATTTTTCGAGGCTAGGATAGTTTCTGTTCCAATCAGAAGAAACGTAAACCGCAGAGGGCAGGCAGGCAAGCGGCATTCATATTTTTTTAGTGGACGACCTATAAGTATAGTTCATTTTACAAAAGGCTCAAGGAATACATTCATGTCCGTCAGCCCTGCAAGGTACAGAGAAGCTAATGATCAGAGTAATAGGCTGAACAACACAAAATATATACTCGAACAAAAAATGTATGGCCACCGTTACTAATACATATCTGATACATAATTAGCCTACATCAGAGCCTTTATTTTTACTCTCTTTCACATAATACATTTTTGTCGTGTGTGAGAGATTAGAAATGAAAGGTTGTAATGCATGACACTTGGTACAACCTTCATACAACGGTTGTATTAAGCATGGAGAGTTCAACAAAAGAGAGGGTCGGGTAACTTTATTTTTTTAAGTGTGCAGACCATGTACAGAAGAGACTATAGGAGATGTGTAAAACGGAAGTATATAGCCAATGGCAAATAGTATGAATATCTATGTATAGTCGCATTAAATATACGTACACAAAAAACAATTTTGGTTCAAGGCCAGGGATTGATGTAGTATCATTTTCACTCTGAAATGAGTATTATCAGACTGATGTGTTATTGTACTATATATCAAAATACACTTTTTTGTGAAATATAAAAGAAGATTCTACCAATGACCAGAAATTCATTGAAGACCTAAGAGAGAAGCTTCATGTAAGAGATACTCTTACGTGCATAATTAAATCTATTCAAAAGGATGAGTACCAGGTGCTTCCAACACGCAGAGTAAGAGAGATGATCTACAACCGTCTCGAGAATCTGCAAGCTATGGATAAATACTACCATGAATACTATAGTTTGCTTATAAGCAAAAAAATGCTCCCGTCAGAGATTTTGAAAGGAAGTCTATCATTGAAAGGATGATGGGTCATCCCTGCTTCAAAAACTTGACAATGAAGGAGGCTTTGAGGTATTACCTGAATTGCACAGTTGGATCAAGTGACATTTGTGTAGTATGCAAATGCCTATATTTTTAAGCATGTTTTTTTTTTTTTTTTTATAACCAAAATAGAGCCAACAGTCCTTTGCATGGTATCCTTGTTAAATGCAGTTCCTGGCAGACAGAGAGCCATGTGCATGTGTGGTGCATCTCATTTTTACTCTACCCACTCCTACTCGACCCAGTTATCCTCGACCCAGTTCTATGTGGCTTTCTGTAAAAAAAAATTGATGGAGTAAATCTCCACAAGGAGATAGTTGTACTTGAGAAAGATCACAAGGATGACAGAGACATGGTTCATTACGAGACGATGCTGAAAAAAAAGATTTGGCTTAAGGCCCGATAAATGTATTTAAAATGACATTTATCCTACATTACGGTATTGGGTCGTAATGAACCATGCCTCTTTCATCCTTGTGTTCTCAAGTACAACTATCTCCTTGTGGAGATATACTCCATCAATTTTTTTTTTTTTTATACAGAAAGCCACATAGAACCAGGTTGAGGATAACTGGGTCGAGTAGGGCTGGGTAGAGTAAAAATGGGATGCACCACACATGCACATGGCTCTCTGTCTGCCAGGAACTGCATTTAACAAGGATACCAAAGGGTGTGCACGGTTCGATTCGGATCGGTTAATGGCCGTAACCAAAACCGAACCGAAATTTTCGGTAATTGGAAATCCAAACCGAAACCAAACCGTTTGTAAAAGAAAATCGAACCGAACCGAAATAATCGGTTCGGTCGGTTAACCGAAAAACCGAAATCAAATCAAAAGTAAATAATCACAGATAACCGAATTGAACCGAACCGAAATAACCGGTTGATTAACCGAAAAACCAACCCGAAATAATAAAATTTCATCCAAATTATACAATTACAACGGTTTGATTCACTATATGGTTATAAATGGTTGGGTTTATTCGGTTCGTTTCGAATATAAACGGTTTGGTTTTCGGTTCGGGTTCGGTTCAGTTTTCGGTTCGGTATTTGGTTCGGTATTCGGTTCGGTTCGGATAATTTACAGCACTAACCGTAACCGAACCGAAAATTCCGGTTTTTTTCATTTTGAAATCCAAAAACCGAACCGTAGCACTTATTATCGAACCGAACCGAACCGAATTACCCTGATTCGGTTCGATTTTCGGATTATCCGTATCTGTGTACACCCCTAGATACCATGCACTATAAGGACCGTTGGCTCTATTTTGGTTTTAAAATTAAAAAACACATGCACAAAAATACAGGCATTTGCATAGTACACAGATGTCACTTGATCCAACTACATAGAAGTACATGTAAAATTCTCACAGTAAAGTGCAATTCAGGTAATACCTCTAAAGCCTCCTTCATTGTCAAGTTTTTGAAGCAGGGATGACCCATCGTCCTTCCTATCAATGATAGACTTCCTTTCAAAATCTCTGTCGGGAGCATTTTTTTGCTTCATAAGCAAACTGTAGTCTTCATGGTAGTATTTATCCATAGCTTTGCAGATTCTCGAGACAGTTATAGATCATCTCTCTTACTCTACGAGTTAGAAGCACCTGGTACTCATCCTTTTGAATAGATTTAATTGTGCATGTAAGAGTATCTCCTACATGAAGCTTCTCTCTTAGGTCTTCAATGACTTTCCAGTCATCGGTAGAATCTTCTCTTGCCTATCATCATCAGGTCAATGAGTTTTTGCAGGGCTACAAATATACCAACAAACATAATCCTTAAAGAAAAGATGAATGCATGATATACTCGCTTTCTTATGCAGATTTATTGATAACCAAATGCATGATACTTCTTCCAAGCTACAAGGACGAGTAAGCAGTGAGTGAGCATGGTAAAATTAGACCAAAAACATATATCTCCAGAGAGTGCTTTCAATCAAAATAACCAAATTGAAGAATAAAGATCTATAAATAGATAAATAGGAAGGGAGTACATGAGAAGCACAAAACTAGCCATTCTGCAAATCCCAAGTTTTAGACAAAATGTTGAGCTTGTCAATCCGTTATATGCCACCATTTAGGGCGGGCTCAAGGAATTCAATAATTGTGCTTCAACATATTCAATCAATCGAACACATCTCTTCAACACCCAACTAAATAAAATATAATATTAATGACAACCACTAGAAAAAACAGGTAGGAGAAAACCTTAGTTGTAGCTATGATTGTCGAAATAGAGTGAATACACGGTACATAATAGATAGATTGCACAAATGAAAAAACAATATGCTCATATGAAGCTCGGAATTATTAGAATATTAAAAATAAATTCCCTGATGTTATATAAGGCATGAATCGATGTACAAATTGGTCAATATAGTACCTAAAAGGGAAACACCACTAAAATGGGGATTCATCACAACAACAACAACAAAGGAATTACACAAGAATATAAAAGTACTAAAGCTTACGTACGTACATTGTAGAGCCTTTTTTTGTAATGCATTGTTGAGTTTAAAGCTGCTCAAATCAAGTAGAGAAATTCGGATATGTGAAAGTATAGAGGGATTACAATCATATTCAATGATGTGTATTACAGTTTCGCATAACTAGCACACTACAAACATCAAATTAGTTGTTTATGAGATTCTTTAATCTCTTCTTCTCGACAATGCTCATCCTTTACGAAACCGTCTTGGATCTTGTCACTCTTCAAGAAAAAAGCATCTTTCTTGAGAAAGATACTACTAAAATACACTTAGCAAACAAAGGAACATCACACACACACAGACTCGTAACAACATGACCAGCAAGTTACGAATAGCCAGACTAGTTATACAAGGCTAAAGATTCATACCTTTAGCATACCAGATCACATAGTTTGCTTCCGTAGAAGAGCCGAATTGGCTAATAGAGAACAAGTACATGAATCTGGTTCAATCCCATGATTTAACATTTCCTCCACTCCAAACCCTTAACTATTTTTCAAGAGACACAGAACTATTGGATTATAGGTAAAATTGTCGGGCAAACAACCACATTCTCTCATTTTAGTTATCAACTCTTTGGCATCCTCTAACAACCCTTCTCGACAGAGTCCTTTCATCATGGCATTAAATGTTCTAACATTAGGCTCAAAGCCTAAACAAGGGAGTCTGTCAAACAGATTTCTTGCAGAAGATAAAATCCCTTCTTCACATAACCTTTTGATAATAGCATAATATGTTGTTTGTCACATCAAACAGATTTCTTGCGAAGATAAAATCCCTTGTTCACATAACCCTTTGATAACAAACATAATATGTTGCTATGTTCAAAGCGACATTGCTATTCTCCGTTCACATAGAATCATGGCCATTTTGGCGTAAGCCATCAAGCCAAAGGCAATAAGGAAAGCTATTTGGACTCACTCCTTGACATTGCACCTCGCTGATTAACTTCCTTGCGTCATCACATCTACCAACTTCAAATAATCCTTGTAACATGGTGTTGAAGGTAACAATATTGCCTCTCATACCTTTACTAGAAATTAATTTGAACACATCAAGTGCATCTTCTACTTTCCTTTCTTACAATATCCATTGACCAATATGGTGTAACTATGAATGTCGAGTTGACATCCTTGATCCACCATGATCTGTAGGACTTGATGAGCTCTGTCCATCTCCCATAGCAAGCAGTATCCATCTATTAGTGCATTGTACGAGACTGCGTCCTGATGCTCACCTCTTTCAACCATGATTTTCAGCACATTCTATGCCTCTTCAATGCAACCTTCTTTGCTAAAAGCATCCACGAGTATATTAAAGGTAACTACGTTAAGGTAAATATTCGCATTTGCCATTTCCGTCATTATACTACCGACATATTTCCATCTGCCGAAATTGCAAAGCCCTTGT
Source organism: Gentiana macrophylla (assembly GCA_026214975.1). Lineage (NCBI taxonomy): Eukaryota > Viridiplantae > Streptophyta > Magnoliopsida > Gentianales > Gentianaceae > Gentiana > Gentiana macrophylla. Next base: position 16,213,387 of record CM047817.1, on the reverse strand, counting down.
ATCAATGAATTATATGTGATGATATATGGCGGGGTTCCATTAACAGTCATTTCAGAGAGAAGCTGAAGTGCTTCGTCCACCTTCCTATCCTTGCACAGACTATCTATGATTGCGTTATACATCACAGTATCCAGCTGATGGTATCCTTCTTTCTCAACAAGGTGGAGCAGTTCGACGTGTTTCCAGATTTGCACAGTCCATTGATCACGGTCCCTACGTAGTCTCGTCACAAACTTTCTGAATGGCCATTATACGGAATAATTCCACAGCATTTGCAATTCGGTCCGCTTCAAACAGTCCATGAATAAGAGTGTTGAGAGTAACCACATCCGGTTTGAAACCAAGCTTAAAAATGCCCGCAAATATTGCAAAACCAAAATCCACCCGATTCAAATGGCAGAATGAGTTTATCACAATGTTTATTGTCCATATGTCAATGGGTACACCATGAAAGCCCATTTGTCTATAAAGAAAAGCTGAATTGCTTTCATCTTAACAACCCCATTTTACAACCGACTGAAATCAGCAACAGAAGGCAGAGTTTCAAATTGAAGCATTCTATGAAACAATCATGGGCATCATCCACCCGATCGAACCCAGTTTTGCATTTGACTGCTAAAAATTAAATAATTTCAACCCGGGTTAAGTTCAAAAGACAACTTGGAGGAGTTTCCCAGTTGGATTACGGGATGTATGTAGAGCAGCATTCAGATTCAGAGAAATGAAAGAGAAGAGAGATGAGATTTACCGAGAACAAGAGAAGTAAATCTCCACATCTTCAAGGGTAATTTACCACTATCGATCTTGATTTTGAACACAAGTGAAATTCTTAGCTGCTTCTATCAAAATTCAGGAGCTTCTTCAAACGCAAAATCTAATTTCGAGGAGAGTGAAGTTTTTTTTTTTCTCGCATAAAGCTGCCTCATTGTTCATGCTTCTATTTTTTTAAATTTTTTTTTTATTTTTATAGTTAAAGAGATGGGAAGACTGTTAGTTTGTGTTGTTGTTCCGGTTTTGCCCTTCATTTTAGCTGTTTTTGTGGTCGGTGCGTAGGGGTGACCAAAAAACCGGAAACCAAACCAACCGGCCGAACCAAATCAAACTAAACCGAAAAGGTATAAACCGTGGTTTTTTGATCGGTTTTTTTTTTTTTGTAAAAAACCAAACCGTTAAAAACAATTTGGTTCCAATTTAGAAAAATAAAAACCGTTTAAAACCGGACCAAACCGGGTCATTACTAATATCATATCTAAAATATTCATATTTTGTTGATTATTTTACAGACTTGTCTTCAATTTCCAATCATTTAAGAGAATTTCGACTACATGTCCGTTCACAACTTACCACCGCTAACTCTTTCTTTTTTTTCTACTTCCTCCACACCAATAATTGAAATATGTGAATGCTTATTTGTATGTAACGCCCCCAGACCCCGGGCCTGGTAGCGCTAAATGAGTCATAAATGTCCGGTCAACTGCTTAGACCGCCGTCCTCGCTTGGTCTAAAAGGGCTAACTCGAGTTGACAAGACATTTATGTCTCACACTTATATGGGGGTAAGCATTCTCTTATTTTACCGATGTGGGACTTTACATTCTCCCCCCTTATAGGGGACTGGCGTCCTCGCCAGGACGGCCGAGACTGTTCCCGGATCGTCCCTACCAGAGGTAACTAGAGGTCATCCTTACACCGTCTTCTTGTACGGTGCAGCGCATAGTTCCGTCTGATAGTCGGCTCTGAATACAAGGCATAGAGAAAATCGTTTAATCGTTTTGCATAACACCAAGTTACAAGAAGTAGTGATTAGGACCAAACGTAGAAAAAAAAAGTTAAATCCACCAAGAGAAAGAACATGTGAGGGAAGTCTGAAAGTTTCAAAAGAAGAGATGGATGCTATTAAGGATCCTAGAGGAACGAACTCGAGGGAAACACGTAAGAGATGTACTTAACACTCAACCTAACCTTGACTTAGGAGACTCTTCACTTGGTCTAGTGCAACTTAACCACGGTTTAAGGATACTTAGTCTTACGAGTATTTACCACCAAGATCAAGAGAGATCAGAAAGGTTCAACAAGGTCTAACGAAATCTTATCTTAGAAGAAATGGATCCTAAAAGACGCTTCTCTCTGATACCAAACTGTAACGCCTCACTCCCGGATACCGAGTCCTTATCCGGAAACGAAACGCTCGGCACGTATAATATTAAATAAATCTAATATTACACATAAGCCTCTACTACGTCGTATCGAGTAAAAGCAAACGAAAGCTTAAAAGACTCGGCAAAACCTCACAAAATGCTACTAAGAATAGAAATCAACATACTAAAGATAGAATGTGACATTTATTACATTGGAAAACCAAACGAAATCTTAAACGTACGAAAACCTCCAAACGAAATCTTAAACGTACGAAAACCTCCAAACGAAACTAAAAGAAAATACAACGTTCCCAAAGAACAATGTATCTAATGTAAATAAAATAAAACAGTATAAATAAACACTTCAACTCTGGTGTCCTCAAACGTCGTCATCAAAGTCTTCCTCGAAATCCTGTCCAACCTGTTCATCTTCTCTCCCCCAACCACATGGAAAAACAATGCATTTGGGGTAAGTACAAAGTACTCACAAGAGGTAAAGTTTACAATTTAATTAGGCTCTTTAACAAGTTTTATTATAATAATTATCTTTATGATACCGACTCAATCTAAGGTTCATTCCATACCCATCGACACTTCATGACTATACGCTTTAGCCCTAGCTTATTTGTGTTACATCGGCATTCAAGACACTACGCATGGTCTTTGCCCACCACGAGACATCTGGGTGCAACCTATTGGTGTGTCTCACCAATAGCCACGGCTAGTCCCGATAGTATACGCGTTCGGTGAACTCCTCTACTCTCGGTGCCCTCTAATGGCCAAAGAAAGTTATCCACAACGAGTACCCTCTACTCCTGGTGCCTCTGAAAGGCCGACAAGTTTACTCGTTTTATCCGAAGGCCTGCATTCGCGATCTGAACTTGTGCCTTACCAAGGATGACATTATGTTTAACCTTTTAGTTACACAAGTATGTATTTATTAATGCTTATTAACTATCCACCTAAGTGTTTTCAAGTAAGCTCCTCCATAAACTCAACTCTCTTTCCTGTACTCTGCAGACACGGAGAGACGCCTAGAAATTACACGAGATATTGATGGACCTTAGTTCATCAAAGCACAAGCCCTTTCATGCCTTCCGACGGTCCTGAACTTCAACTCCTTTTAAGAGTAGATTCGGTCATTTAACTAAACGCATCGAAACTCACTGGGGCTTGTTCATGTTCATTTAATCTTATTTAAAGTCATTAACAATACTACAATTAAAGCCTAAATATCACAATAACATTAAATTACAAAATACATCATTTCACCAAATCGTATATTCATATTTTTTGAAAAATAAAAAAGAAAATAACACAGCACAATTATACTAAACAACTATACAATAAATGTTACTAAATCATTCCCTTTTTTTTTTAATGCGGCTGCTCCTCTTCTTTTTATTATTTATTTAATATATACATTTTTTTTTTTTATTTTAAGAAAAGCCGTCCATTTTTTTTCTTCAATCATCGGCTTCTGTACACCCAACCAATGATATATTAAAGCAGTGACTATACATATATATATTAAACAGAAGAGAAATAAACATGATGCACACCAACAATGAAAATATATTATTTAGGTTTTTTTTTTTTTTTTTTGTTCTTTACAGAAGACTTCAAAAGCATCTGCATGAACACATGATGCCTCTTTGTTTTTCGACAGCTATAAGCAATGAAAATATATATACAAAAACAACAACAAAGCTTATATCAAACAAAATATTGAGATAAAGAAAAAAAGTCCTTTTTGTGTAAAAATAAATAAATAGACATACTCATTTTTTTAATTGCAAAAAACAAAACAATTTCAGACAGACAAAATTACACTTTTATTAAAAGGGACGCTACAGTATATGTATTAAATCTTCCGCTCTTGAGGTTTGTTTGTTTTTTTTTTTTTTTTTTTTTTCAAACAACCGTAACTTTTGATTTACAACTCCGATCATCGAAATTTTTCACCAAAATTCATGTTTTTTTGCTCTTCAATTTGAGCCCAAATACGATACCCTTCCGACGTATATTTTGAAAGCGAAAAAATATTTTTATTAACCTGATGCTTTTTCTTATAAACGATAGAATTTTTTGATTTAAACACCGATCATCAAAATTGTTTCACCAAAGCTCATATTTTTTTATCTTCATTTTGAGACCGCGTTTGATACCTTTTTCGACGTAGTATTTGAAAGCCGAATTTAATCGCAAAGATTTACACTAACACAATATCGATGATCGATGATCGGTAGTATCGATGACGTGAGTATCGATGATCGATGTCAGATTATCCAAGAATATGCGGAGAACATTCCACCGGATCGTTAACAAACTCAAGCAGATTAATAGCAAGTACAACAAACTATAGATTTAGTACAATATGTACATCGATTAACAACATGAAAAATAAAGAAAAAACAGATTTCTCGCTTGTTTAGTCTCTGTTTACCATCATCAAAGCTATTTAATCACCTGAATTTCTTTGTAAGGTCTTTATCCGAGAGATAAAGATCATTCTCCAAATGCAAAATCCGGATACACTAACACACCGTGTTAAATTGGTTTATATGATACAATTCGTAAGAGATAGAATCATTAATGAGATAACTTGATTAAGGTGTGGTGTTTATAACATGCAGAGTTCGATGAGAGTTAATCACTTGAATTAAGCCTAAAAAGTACATCGACTAAAAGGTAATACATAGAAGATCAATTACAACAGACTATAGATTTAGTACAATAGTACATCGGACTAAAAGGTAATACATAGAAGATCAATACAAGTCAAAAACAGTCTAAACTATCAGCCAAATTATAACAAGGATATTCAAGTTCAAAGAACTAAATTATCATGCCCGAATTCACAAGGTGATGAATTACAAGTTCCAGTAAGCCTATGAACTAGGCCTATCTATTACATGATGATACAATGTATATCAAAAACCTCAGCACGCCAAGGCACATAGTAAGCCTATGAACTAGGTCTATCTATTGCATTAAGGTACACATGTCGATAGTATATCGATATCGCCAGATGATCGATATCGCGATGTCGATGTCAGCATATCAATATCGATGACGATGTCGTGCTCAAAATGACTCTCCTTTCGATTTTTTGTTCCAAGGTCTATGTCCCCAAATCCTTGATATGAACTGAATGTCTTCTCACAGTTCAAGCACTCATATTTACTTCTTTTCGGAGCATGTTTCAATACTACTTTTTCTTTAGGATCATTTCTTTTAGGCCTCTTCTTGTTCTTGGGTTCAATCACATTAGGCCACTTGTTCTTGGCTTCATAAACAACTGCATTCTTGAAAAATCCTTCAAAAGACGTATCCGATTCGCCTTTTTCAACATATTCATCCAAATAGTAACTTTGAATCGAGAGCTTCTTGCTTATTAACATCTCGCTTTAATATCCATTTTATTAGCTTCGAGTAACAACTTGAACAAAGACGGGATTTCGAGCGATTTTCGTCTCAATAACTGACGAGGAAGAACCATTACCTAAACACACAGAAGACGCAATACATTATTCCAATTAATTCTGCTATCTTACACTTAAGATTCAAACAAAATTATCAAAGTTCAACCTGCAACAAAAATTTCTATAAAAAAAAAACTAGATTCAAACAAAATAAAATGGATAGCAGAAATAATATAGTTGCTTTAACACAAGAAGACAACACATAAAGAAACATATGCATTGGCAAACAAAGAGCCAATAAAGAAAGGAATAATCGAAAGGAGAGAAGAAAGAATAAAAGATCAAGAAGGTCAAGGCACAAGCTGAAATGTTTGGAGCCGATTTCAATGGAAGAGAGTTCGAACACGAGCAGCGGTGGTGCTGAGGATGACGACCCATATTGTGTTTGAATTGCTACTGAAGCTCCAAATTATGTAGATGAGAATAGAGTATGATTAATGGCGGCGGAGCAGATTGAGCATGATGAAGAAGTAGTTGAAAATGAAGATCATAATCAAACAGTTGATCAAGAGCAGCAGCAGCAGAATAACAAAGAAACTCAAGAACCCGAAGAACACGAACAACACGAGAGTAGCCATGGAAAAACTAGCAAACATCAGATCGAGCATGATGAAGAAGTTGCTAATTAGAATCAAAATGATCAGGCAACTCAAGAACCCGAAGAACAACACGAAAGCCATGGGAAAACGAGCAAAGATCAGATTGAACACGATGAAGATACACATGTAGCAAATGATCAAACAGTTGAGAGGCGGCATAATAAGAATGTGGTTAATAAAGAAGAAGATGTTGATAAGGAAAATGATCAAACAGTTGATGGGCATAACAATATGATTAATAAAGAAGATCAAAACAGAGGTTATGGGCATAACAATATGGGTAATAAAAAGCGAGATCAAAACAGAGGTTATGAACATAAAGAGGATAAATGGAAGCTATGTAATGAAATAGGTGAGTGCAGATTACATACCATGTTTGGATAATGAAGTTTGCAATTAAGAAATTGAGGAGTAGAAAACACTTCGAACATCGTGAAAGACATTGTCCTGACGAAGCTCCGATGTGTCAGTCTGGTTCCATTGCCAAAAGGATACAAAAAACCAGTCAAGTGGCCACAAAGCAGAGATACCCCGACTACTTCAACCGTCCCTCTCTCTTGCAACTGCTCCGTCCCTCTCTCATATCAAATAGGGGTATATTCGTCCGATGGAATTTATTTGTCCTTAATGCAACTAAAATATTGAAGTTGGATTAGCATTTAATTAAGGGAAAAAAGTGGACTAGAAACTAATTTTTCCCAAAATAAATAGAAACGAAAATAACACCAATAATCACATTATTAAAAACGGTTGAACCTCCCTTTATTTACCTTTAACATCATAAAATACCAACTATTCAATATGAAAACCTTCTTATAAAACGAATCAAAATACGATCTAACCTCTCTAAACCATAATTAATTTGTAGGAAGAGCCTCTTACCTTTAGCAGGCTATTCCAACCTTCAACTCTCATAAAAACCAGCAAAACCCGATCTTTTCTTGCAGATAACCTATGTGATCAATTCCAAAAAGGGTTAGATTCGATCACACGCTTCGATTAACACAAGACAACGAAAGATACGAGTTTGATCTTCCAAACTCAACCAAGAACAGCAGATAGGTCGAATTACAAACCTTAACAAAACTCTGATCTATGAGTGTTGAAACGACGCTCCTTTCACGACGATTCCAACGCTTCTCGCGGATCCGAAAACGGTTGAAAACTCCGTGAGATATCACAGAAACTCTTGTTGGCTCTTCTTTCGCTCTCTCACCGCGTTTTCTCAAGAACAAGGAGGAAAATTTCTGATTTAAAAGGTTGGGGAAACTAATGGGGTTTATCTTCCTTAAATAGGAAAATCCCAATAGTTAACATAATCTCTTATTTTCCTTAAATACCCTTTTTACTTAAAACCCGATTTAGCTCCAAATTTATTTATATATATCGGCCATATATATATAAATACACTTAGAATACTTGAATCCGAAAATCATAATATTCCATTTTTCGTAAAAAGACACGTCTGTCTTTTTCCGAAAAGTCGGGATATTACATTGTATGACTTCTTTCTTTTAATGATGTTGATGAACTTTATCATGGACATTTTCCGATTTGTTCATTTGTTATGTTTGACATCTTTTATAAATAAATGCCGTTTATAACATTACTCCCTCTATTGCAAATTAACTGACGCACTTGTCAAAATCACGCATATTAATGAGGTGGGTTAATGCTTTAATTTGAATGCTAAAATGACTAAAAAAACCTTAGTATATAATTAATGCAATGTTGTATTTATTCTCTCACTCCTTAATAAATAAGGGTAGATGTAGGAAAAACACAATAAATGCTGCATTGGAAATGTAATTGCCTCGGTTATTTTAAAATAAATCTTTTAACAACTGTCTCGGTTATTTCGGAACGGAGGGAGTAGTTTTATATAAGTTTGTCTTTTATTTATAATTAGATTATGTTGGACAATAACATTGTTGTGATTATCAAAATCAGAATTGGTGTTTTGGAGAAAATAAAATGACGAATATGTTCTAACTAAATTAAGCTCAAAACTATATCACATGTTTTTTTTCCATTTGAAATGTGTGATAGTTAGCTATCTTTAATATATCTATCGCTTAATTATGAAATAAATGCATTCCTCTTTCTTCCATAACCATACTCAAAATATTATTTTGTCTAATGGATTTTGGGATTTATATATGATATTCAATAATATAACGATTAGTTCATTATTAGTATTTTTTGCAGTTGATGATTCATTGATGAATTGAAATGAGTAAGAGATAACTCTTTTATTATCTTATTTGTCCCAAACTTGGGAATTCAATGGTAGGTGTCGAGTCCGTTGTGTTGGATGGTGTTGAAGTATGATTGATTTTTGGATCTTTAAGATTCACATGGGTAGATGTTAGTTAAATATAAAACATTTGTTAAATCATCTCATTGGATTTACTAACATAATAGTATTAATATATTACGTACATATATCATCATTTGTTGTTACGAGACAATATGTGATTTCCTAACAATAATTTTAAGGAAAAATTAGTTTATAGTCCACTTTTCCCCCCTAAATTAAGTGTTAATCCAGCTTCAATTTTTTAGTTGCATTAAGGACAAATAAATTCCACCGGACGAATATACCCCTATTTGATGCTGAGACGCATAGACTGGGCAGCATATGCGAAAAAGGAAGAAGGTGAAGATGAAGAAGATGACAATGCTCACGATGCTCCTGTTAACAAATGCCTTCTGGTATGGCAAGGGAACGTTGCTAAACCGAGCTTTAACCGATTCTCAGTTCAATAATGCCGAACCGAAGGCTGCGCTCGGAAAATATTTTACGATCACGGTGTTGCACACTTATCGGGAACTTGTCAAACTTTATCGAGGACCATATGTAATGTGTTTACTTCTTTTGGTGCATTCCTGGGTGAAACGAAAAGAGTTTTATCGTCTTTTAACGAGTATTGTATCCCTCTTAATAATTCTGTTAAACTTTTATATGCTATCGAAATGTTGCTATTTGGCATCACTGGATTCGACTCGTATTGAAGCCATTTCCCGTCAAATTAAAGGCAGAGATGTTCCTGATGAGTTGTTCAAGATATTGCAAGAGATGCAATGGATTTGGGTTTATCTTATCATCAGAGCAACGAGCAAAAAAAAGAGGCATTAAAATTGTTGGATCTTGAAAACGTCCACAGCGTGTTCGACGATTTGGTTCAGAGAGCTTCTCAATGCTTACAATTAATCGAGCTCATCTGATATGGTTTATGGTAATGAGCCATCGCCTTCCACAAGTTATTCTAGAGGTTTTGATGCGTCTTTGTATACCTCGCACCTTCTAGTATAAATTCAGTGCAATGTCAATCAACAAAACAACGGCGTCTTACGCTTATAGTGATAAAGATGCTATGAAGCCATCCGAATTCTTGAGTAAAGACGATAGCTATTTGAAGAAGTCACTGAGTTTTCGTAGTGATGGAATCAGGGTAAGTAGTAGTCTTTCTGGGGACGTTTTGATGATGCCTCGGATTCAAGATTCGACATTAAAGGCAGCAATTCTAGCAGGTCAAGATGGTGACAAATTAAATCTGATAAAACTTGCCGCTTTAATTAATTGAAGTTTCATCGAAGAAAAGAACGAAGAGTGAATCTTCGAACAAGTTGTTGGATCGGTTCGGGTCACATGGATTCTGATTCAATAGGAAAGCTATATATCTAGCTTGGTGATACTGTGTACTGATACTGTGTGCCTTATATGATATTGTTACTCATATTGTGTGCCTTATACGAGCCTTATATGAGCCAGATATGATATTGTGTCCATTGAATTAAGCATTAAATGAGCCTTATATGAGCCAGATATGTGTGCCTTGAAGTAGTCACTTGAATTAAGCCTTAAATGAGCCTATAATGTTTACTGATACTGTGTGCCATATATGATATTGTTGCTCATATTGTGTGCCTTATATGAGCCAGATATGATATTGTGTGCCTTGAATTAAGCCTTAAATGAGCCTTATATGAGCCAGATATGTGTGCCTTGAAGTAGTCACTTGAATTAAGCCTTAAATGAGCCTGATATTGTTTCATCGATCATGTGTCGATCGATCATCGTGTTAGTGTAAACGCCTGCGATTAAATTCGAACTTTCAAATACTACGTCGAAAGGTATCAAATGAGGTCTCAAAATGAAGATAAAAAATATGAACTTTGGTGAAACAATTTTGATGATCGGTGTTCTAATGCAAAAGTTCTGGTCGTTTATAAAAAACGCTCGGTTAATTGAAATATTTTTCGGTTTTCAAAATTTACGTCGGAATGGTATCGTATTTGGGCTCAAAGTAAAGAGCAAAAAAAATATGAATTTTGGTGAAAATTTTTCGATGATCGGAGTTATAAATCAAAAGTTACGAGTGTTTATAACCAAAAAAAAAAACAACAACAACAGATCATCATCATCATGTGTTTGTTGTTGCTTCAGCGTGTTCATGAGTAAGGGTATTTGTGTCACACGGAATTTATTTGTCCTTATTGCTACTAAAAAATGTAGTGTGTCATGTTTATTTATTTTGTATTAAAAAGTGGATTTTTAGCTCAATCACCCTAATTTTAATTGTTAAGGAAAAAGAAAAAAAAAAAAAAAGAAACTGACTATGTTTCTCTGTATCCGTGTGGGGCTGATGCTTTGACCCAGAAAAGAATTTCCAGATGGGGCCTTTTGTAATGGGGGCATACTTGTAATTTTGGATGGTTTGTATACGACATACCATTATTATCAATGTAAGTTGTGTTTATAATGAAAAATGGCTTGAAATTATGCTTAGTATGTGTTTTCAAATGGTTGATGTTCAATTGAATTATGAAATTAATGATACGAAAGACAATCAAATAACTCAAACTCACTTTTTGTTCCTTCAAAAGGGGGACTCGAACATGAGACAATCAAATAACTCTCAAAGAAGCTTTACAATGAATCATTTTATGGAGGGAGCTCATTCAAAGCAAACTACAAAGAAGTGTTTGATGAAGGACTCAAAGAAAGAAAGAAGTATAACTAACTCAACTAAATGTAATATGCTCTGCTCATATATCTATTACTATATTACACAAATAAAATACGGGGGATTTGGGAAAAACGGGTGTGTTGACCAAAATTTGGGAAAAAACGGTTTTCTCAAAAAATTTGAATTTTTTTTTCTTCCGTTTTAGGTTGTTTTTGAACCAAACTAAAACCCTATTTGGGAAGAAGCACCCTTAGGGATTTGAGCCTTAAGATCGTGCATTAGCGTTGTGAAAGAAATGGGAGAAAATCGCGGGTCAAACTTCACTAAAATCCAAAACACCCTTTTTTCCAAACTTTTTTTCCAAAACACCCTTCTTTACTCATTATCCCATAAAATACAACTTCAATCTTTCTGTTTATATGCTTGTGTGTGCCACCATTTCAACTTCTTAAAATCACACAGCATAATCGGTTTTCCGAAAATGTCCCATTCTCTGCCTTGTAAAAAGATCTCCAATGCTATAGTGCTGTCTGTGGCTTCTCTATTCATTGTCCGTCTCCACGGTCTTCCTCCACGATCCATCACTTCTGATCGCGACGTTAAAGTTCATCTCTCATTTCTGGCGTAAATTATGGAGGAGATTCACCACTAAATTCCACTTCAGTAGTGCATATCATCCTCAAACACAAGTCGTCAATCGCACGTTAGCTAATATGATCAGGTGCCCCGAACAGAGGGACACAACTCCCAATCGCTCCACAGGCATCTCACCCTTTGCTATTGTGTACACGAAACCCCCTATTCGTTTGATCGACCTTTTGCTCCTATCCTTCATGCTATATGTCGGGCTTCCGGTTCGATCTTTGAGATGCACCGGCCGTAAGGCTGTTGAACATGGGATTGATTCATTCAGGACGTGGTAGCAAGCACTTGTCTGATCATTTCTAGAAAAACAATATTGATGATCAGTGGGCACGCATAAAATATCTTTAATAAAATATAAAAAAACAAAGATGCATCAGATTCATAAAATGCAGTGTTCTAAAAAGCGCCACAATCGGTCGCCTAGGCGCACCCCGGGCGTCTCGACTTGGCTCTGGGCGATCTCATCTGGGCGACAGGGGTGCTGGGCGATTTTCTGGGCGCTCCTGGGCCCTTCTGGGCGCTCCCAGGCCCTTCTAGGCAATTAGGGTTCCATCTGGGCGAACATCCAAGTTTTCCCACGTGTTTAGACAAGAAAGAGGCATAAAAACCCCCTTAAAACCCTAAAACCGCCTAGACACCCTAGGCCCTAGGCGCCCCAGTAGCGTACCGACTTTGCCTAGCGAGTTTTAGAACATTGATAAAATGTCAAAAAGTAATCATTCACAATGTACAACAAACAAAGAAAGCAACAGAGCACACACCATATTTGTTAGTAATAGATAAAATTACTAAAAACTTCTTTACTGCTTTGAAGTCTAATCTGCATAATGCGCCATACAAAACGCATACTTTGGAAAACCCTTGTATATTTCCACTTTCTTTCTCTACCACCCTTAATTCAAATAGAGGATACCCCCACCCCACCCACCCAACACAAAAAAATCTATTGGTTAAAGAAGACCAAAACGTAGAGGTTCTCCATCAAATGACTGTAGTATATAAAAGAAGACCAAAAATTTGTCTAAGGAATTGGGGCCTTTATTTGCACCACCCTCAATCTACTCGTTCAACACTCTACCTGCACACTGACTTTGTGAAAGTCGGTTTTGGAGTCTAGAACCGACTTTTAGTGGCTTAAGGAACAAGAACCGACCTTATCAAAGTCAGTTCTCACAATGCACCTACGACTTTACGACCAGCATTTGCACCATAATATGAATGCATAATGCTTACCAAAGTTTCTTACTGTGGTTTGTTCAAACTAGGTATTGGATAGCAAACAAAATCTTGCTTTCAACCTTCTGCAAAATAAAGGGAGGAAAAGTAGGTGCTCATGAAATTGGACAGTGGAGGGAGATAAAATAAAACAAACAAATTAATGTGTGAATTCACTAACCCATTGGCCCATCGGATCTCCTTCAACGATCACGAAGCCTCTCACGTTACACAACACTTTAAACCTCAAATCAGAGCACCTTTCAGGCAAATGACTTTATAAGCATCAAACTGTAATTCAGAAATCATTCAGTCAATCAGCATGAAATACATACTTCATCAAATATCCAACTTTTTAGCAATGTAAATTTATTTCTTCTTCATCTTTAGCTAATTTCAGGTCAAAGTGGTCTTCATCAGCAATCACGATAACCACATAATCTAAGACATTCCATTTATCACATGGTCATATCATCAATAATATGATCATGTAAGATTCCAAGATTGCACACAACATATTCATGAAATTAAGTTTATGTGATTTGACAGCTTTTGTACAACATTTTTGTGTACTGGTTTTTAAAGGAGTATACACTATGTTGTCACGAGCATTCAGTTTTAAAGAGGATTTTAGTCTTGGTCACTAAAGCTGTAACAGGAACACAACTCAAGAGATGTGATTGAATAATTTAAGGGAGTTTTAATCTTTTGTAACAAGATCGATCCTTCTGTTATTAATGAAAGAATAAAGAGAATAATGTGGTACAACAGAATGGCCAACTTATACAAAAGCAAACGTTTGAAGACCAAAAGAAACAAACAAACAATGTAATTTATTCAAAATCAAAATCAAAACCAAACCTTAGTATTAGGAAATTACTCTTACATCCTAACCTTAAAAACCGTTTTACCTCTTACAAACTGAAAAAGAGGATAGCTATATGGAACAAGATTTGTGGGGAACACAATAAATATTCGATATTAATGAATTTATATCAAAAAAGCACACTGTTTTTCCTTCAACCAGCTAAAAAGCTGCAAAAATCCAGTAGAGAAAACTTAGGATTTGTTATAGAGGAATTACGGTCATATTCAATGATTAATATACTAATTTCGTGTTAGTTTATTGCAAACATCAAATTAGATATTTGTGACTTCTTTAATTTCATAATCTGGACAATGCTCATCCTTGAGGGAACCGTCTTGGATCTTTTCCTTCAAGAAAAAAGTATCTTTGCCGAGAAAGGTAATACTAAAATATAGTTAGCAAACAAAGGTACACAACACACACAAACTGGGTAACAACATCACCGGCAAGTTAAGAATAACCGAACTAGTTCAACAAGGCCAATGATTAATACCTTCAGCATACCAAATCACATGGTTTGCTTCAGTAGAAGAGCCGAATTGGCTAACAGAGAACAAGTATACGAATCTGGTTCAATCCCATGATTTAACATTTCCTCCAAGATCAACTTTGCTCCAAACCCTTGACTTTTTTTCAAAGCAGACACTGAACTATTGAATTATAGGTAAAATTGTCGGGCAAACAACCACATTCTCTCATTTTAGTTATCAACTCTTCGGCATCTTCCAACAACCCTTCTTGACAGAGTCCTTTCATCATGGCATTAAATGTTCTAACATCAGGCCCCATGCCTAAAGAAGAGTCTGTCAAAACAGATTTCTAGTGAAGATAACTTCCCTTCTTCACATAATCCTTTAATAACAGTATATATGCTTTGCTATGTTTAAAGCAACACTTGCTATTCTCCAGTTCACCTAGCAATGAGTGTGCTTCAGAGACAAGACCATTTTGGCATAAGCCATCAAGCCAAATGCAATAAGTGAAGCTATTTAGACTCACTCCTTGACATTGCATCTCATTGATTAACTTCCTTGCGTCATCACATCTACCACGACTTCAAATAATCCTTGTATCATGGTGCTTTGAAGGTAACAACATTGCCTTTCATGCCTTTACTAGAAATTAATTTGAACACATCAAGTGCATCGTCTACTTTCCCTTTCTTACAATATCCATTGACCAATATGTGTAACTCAATGTCGAGGTTGACATCCTTGATCCACCATGATTTGTAGGACTTGATGAGCTCTTTCCATCTCCTCGCAAGCGGTATCCATCCATTAGTGCGATTATGCGTGACTACGTCCGGACGTTCGCCCCTTTCGAACATGATTTTCAGCATATTCTCCGCCTCTTTAATGCAACCTTCTTTGCTAAAAGCATCCACGAGTATATTAAAGGTAACTACGTTAAGGTAAATATTCGTATTTGCCATTTCCGTCATTAAGCTAGTGACCTCTTTCCATCTGCCGAAATTGCAAAGCCCTTGTATCAATGAAGTATACGTGATGATATTTAACGGGATTCCATTAGCAGCCATTTCAGAGAGAAGCTGGAGTGCTTCGTCCACCTTCCTGTCTTTACAAAGACTATCTACGATTGCACTGTACATCACAGTATCCGGCTTATGGTATCCTTCTTTCTCAACAAGGCGGAGCAGTTGAATAGCTTTAGACGTGTTTCCAGATTTGCAAAGTCCATTGATCACAGTCCCATATGTAATCGTGGTACAATCTTTCTGAATGACCATTATTCGGAATAATTCCACAGCCTCTGCAATTCTGTGAGCTTTAAATAGACCACGAATAAGAGTGGTGAGAGTAACCACATCAGGTTTGAACCCAAGCTTAAAAATATCCGCCAATATTGCAAAACCAAAATCCACCTGATTCAAATGGCAGAAAGAGTTTATTGCAATGTTCATGGTCTGTCTGTCAACTGGAACACCATGAAAGCACATTTCTCTGTAAAGAAGGACGGCAGAGCTGAATCTCTTCATTTTAACGACCCCGGTTAACAACCGATTGAAATCAACAACGTAAGGCAGAGGTTGAAATTGAAGCATTCTATGAAACAAATCATGAGCATCATCCACCCGATCAAACCCAGTTTTGCATTTGACTGCTAAAAAATTAATAACTTCAACCCGGGTTAAGTTGAAAAGATGTGAATTCGGACAAGGAGATATATGTAGAGCAGCATTCAGATTCAGATTCAGATTAAGAAATGATAGAGAAGAGAGATAAGATTTACCAACAAAAAGAGAAGCAACTCTCCTCATTCTCATCTTCATGAGTGATTTAGAGCTATCGATCTTGGCTTTCAACTTTCAAGTTTGAAGGAGGGGTAGATTGATTGAGCTTCGAATTCAAACTGATTCTATCAAATCTCCGCTTCTTCAAACAAAATTTCAAGCTTCGATTTTAATGATTCTACCGGATTGTGGGAGTGTTTTAGGTTACTGAATCAATTGAGGAATGTGTTTCTTCTATTACACAGAGGTAAATGGATGTGATAAAAAATCTATAAATTCTAAAGAAAAATAAGTAAAATTTTATTTTTTATTTTTAAGAAGAGTAAAATATTATTTTTAAGCAGGAGTATCATTAATATAATAATTATCCTAGGAGTATAATAACTCTTGGGATGTTAATAAATTAACTAGTAAAATAAAGAAACAAGTAATAAATAATTTATTTGTAAGTTAAAAGGACTTATAATCCTTAATATCTAGAAATTATATATATATATATATATATATATATATATATATATATACGAGACAAATAAAATGAGCTATAAAAACATATTTTTTTTAGATGTGAATGAGTAGTTTTTTTTTTTTTTTTTTTTTTTTTTTTTTTTTTGAGAAGGATGTCAATGAGTAGTTGATAATCAAAAATTGCTATCCGCAAAACAAAAACAAAGACATATTACTTTTTTTTTTTTTTTTTTTTTTTTTTTTGTTGCCGGAAACGAAAGACCTAAACCAGGGGCGGGGATCAAAACTCTGCCTCTGGCACTTGGGTAGAAGAGAGCACTAATAATGTGGCTACTTACTAGGGTATGTACCAAGTAATGATTACGTTTTTTTTTTTTTTTTTTTTTTTGCATTGTTCTACGGATACGAAAGAAATATGTATGTAAACTCACACACTTGTCATTGGGTCTTAGTTGTCTAGTAGTCCATACATTATCGGCATCATTTTTCACTGTCTTTTTTTTTTTAATGGGTATTTTTACTAGATCCAACCTTCGTTTTACTAGAATTCTTCATTTTAATTAATTCCAAATTGCCTTCAAAGCTTTACTATCAAATTCCTCATAAAATACAAATAAAATACATAATTCAATCGAAATACATGTGAAACTAATCCACCAACTAAAATAGGCACCGCAGACTGGATTCTTCAAGCAAAGGTGTTTTTTTTTTCTTTTCTTTTCCGAATGAAGCTATCTTGTTGCTAAATTCGGGTGTGGATTCGTAGAAGAAAGTGAGAAAAAAATGAGAAGTAGAATGGAGGGAAGAAAGATCATATGAAGACGGGGAGTTGATAGTCTTTCATGAGAAAAGAGGGGGAGAGAGGGTATAGATGGATCTCGAGATTTTTTACATATTGCGGGAGATGTACTGCAATGTGTCAATAATCTGTGGTTTTTAAATTCCCAACATATGCTACTGCATTTGCATTTTTAATAGATCTGAACTCTATTTATCCTTAAAATACAGATTTAACATCATTTACAGATTCTAGCGCAACTGCTCTTAGAGGATTTTTTTTATCAAAAAAAGAAAAGAAAAGAAAATTAGATAGGAAAATCAAGGCAGCTGCAATTTAAGGCAACAAAAAGGTTCAAGCAATACATTCATATCCGTCAAAGGAGACAGAAGCTAACGATGAGAGTAAAATATGCTGAACAACACAAAATATTCAGACAGAAAAGTGCATATATGTACGTATGAGCCTCGATCCGTTACTATAATACATATCCAATACGTAATTGGTGCGTGCAAATCAACTGCTTTCCTTCTTGTTTTTTCTTGCTCGGACTCCTCTCAAACTATAAAGGGCAGTTCCGCAGAGCTGTTATTCGGTGGAGTAAGTGTATGGCCTGCCCGGTAACAGGGCTGCATTTGTAACCTGAGCTGCTCTTGCGGGCCTTTGCTAAGTTGCATGACGATAATACAAACCGAACAATGTAAGGCGGCACTTGCAATGTTGTCTATGATGTCAGTAGACAAAGTAGGGGAATTAGTAACTAATGCACTTATCCCGGAAAAGGTAACAAGTGACAACTAGAACCTGCAGTAGATATCACTCCATATGATCGAGTAGGTGAAATGGCAGGACAACTTGTAGAACCTGGAAAAAACCAAACGTTAATAAGGTGTCTGTTGTCTACATACCTTAAGATGTAGACATGGTTCTTCACTGGCGACTGGAACCTGCAGTAGATATATCCATAAAGCCTTATGAGTAGGCGAAATGGCAGGACAACTCGTAGAACCCGGAAAAACAATCTGTGATTCTGGAAGGTCTTGACACCAGACATGAACGTACGTGCATGTTATGAAAAATGAATGTGAACAATTAAATATATGAAACACTTACTAAAAAAATAAGGAAGTATTAATGTAGCATGTTCGAGGTACGCGAGAATAGTGACATGGTTTAAAGCTTATGTTATTACAGGGGATGTGTAAAACAGAAGTGTGTGTGTGTGTATATATATTACGTTCTGTTTTCCATTGTACATGATAAACATGCCAAACTCAAAAATAAATACAGCTTTTAAGTAAGGGAAACAACTTAAACATCAGAAGAAAGCCTAGCAGACCATGTGAATCTTAACAGAATCCTAGTACATGATTTCACAGCACTTTATATAAAAGAAAAGAAAGCACATTCTTTTTCCTTCAACCACCTTAAAAGCTGCAGAAATCAAGTAGAGAAAATTTGAGATTTGTTGAAGTATATAGAGGAATCACAGTCACATTCAACATTGAACAGACATCAAATGTGTTATTTATCAGATTCTTATATTTCTTATTCTAGACAATGCATCATGTCATTCCTTAATAAAAAAAAGATATGTTTGCCAAGAGAGTTGATACTAAAATATAGCAAGCAAACAAGGGAACATCAAACACACACAAACTCGTAACATGACCAGCAAGTTACGGATAACGAAACAATGCCACAAGGCTAATCATTAATACCTTCAGCATACCAAATCACATAGTTTGCTTCCGTAGAGGAGCCGAATTGGCTAATAGAGAACATGTATATGAATCTGGTTCAATCCCATGATTTAACATTTCCTCCAAGAGCAACTTTGCTCCAAACCCTTGACTTTTTTTCAGGAGACACTGAACTATTAGATTATAGGTAAAATTGTCAGGAAAACATCCACATTCTCTCATTTTAGTTATCAACTCTTCGGCATCCTCCAACAACCCTTCTTGACAGAGTCCTTTCATCATGGCATTAAATGTTCTAACATTAGGCTCCAAGCCTAAAGAAGGGAGTCTGTCAAACATATTTCTAGCTGAAGATAATTTCCCTTCTTCACATAATCCTTTAATAACAGCATTATATGCTGCTATGTTCAAAGCGACGCTGCTATTCTCCAGATCACATAGCAATGTGTGCGCTTCAGGGACAAGGCCATTTTCACATAAGCCGTCAAGCCAAATGCAGTAAGTGAAGCTATTTAGACTCACTCCTTGACATTGCATCTCGTTGATTAACTTCCTTGCGTCATCACATCTACCAGCTTCAAATAATCCTTGTATCATGGTGCTGAAGGTAACAACATTGCATTTCATGCCTTTACCAGAGATTGCTTTGAACACATCAAGTGCATCTTCTACTTTCCCTTTCTTACAATATCCATTCACCAATATGCTGTAACTCAGAATGTCAGGTTGACATCCTTGATCCACCATGATCTGTAGGACTTGATGAGCTCTGTCCATCTCCCCTCGCAAGCAATATCCATCCATTAGTGAATTGTAAGTGACTACGTTGGGACGTTCACCCCTTTCGATCATGATTTTCAGTGTATCCTCTGCCTCTTCAACCCATCCTTCTTTGCTAAAAGAATCCACAAGTATACTGAAGGTAACTACGTTAGGGTAAATTCTCGTATTTGCCATTTCTGTCATTAAACTACAGACCTCTTTCCATCTCCCGAAATTGCAAAGCCCTTGTATCACTGAACTATACGTGATGATATTTGATGGGATTCCATTAGCAGCCATTTCAGAGAGAAGCTGGAGTGCTTCGTCCACCTTCATGTCTTTACATAGACTATCTACGATTGCGTTGTACATCACAGTATTCGGCTTATGGTATCCTTCTTTTTCAACAAGGCGGAGCAGTTGAATAGCTTTAGACGTGTTTCCAGCTTTGCAAAGTCCATTGATCACAGTCCCATATGTAATCGTGGTACAATCTTTCTGAATGACCATTATTCGGAATAATTCCACAGCCTCGGCAATTCTGTGAGCTTTAAACAATCCATGAATAAGAGTGGTGAGAGTAACCACATTAGGTTTGAACCCAAGCTTAAAAATGTCCGCCAATATTGCAAAACCAAAATCAACCTGATTCAAATGGCAGAAAGAGTTTATTGCAATGTTCATGGTCTGTGTGTCAACTGGAACACCATGAAAGCGCATTTCTCTGTAAAGAAGGACGGCGGAGCTGAATTGCTTCATCTTAACAGCACCGGTTAACAGCCGATTGAAATCAGAAACAGAAGGCAGAGGTTCAAATCCAAGCATTCTATGAAACAAATCATGGGCATCATCCACCCGATCAAAACCAGTTTTGCATTTGACTGCTAAAAATTTAATAACTTCAACCCGGGTAAAGTTCAAAAGATGTGAATTCGGACTAGGAGATGTATGTAGAGCAGCAGCAGCATTCAGATTCAGATTCAGAAATGAAAGAGAAGAAAGTTGAGATTTACCAACAAAAAGAGAAGCAACTCTCCATATCTTCATGAGTGATTTACAGCTACCGATCGATCTTGGGCTTCGATTTGAAGCTGCTTCTTTCAAATCAAACCTCAGCTTCTTCAAACAGAGTCAGGTTAATGAATCAATTGAGGAATCTCATCGTTCTAACAAAATGCAAGCCTGTGCAATTACTGACTTTTTATTTTTTATTTTTATGAATTTTTAGCTTGATACTATCGAGGGCTGAGATTACTGGGTTGGGATCTGCTGTCTAATTTTGCTGTTCATTTTATTTGTCTAAAATGAAACTACGCCGTTTCACTTAAACAACAGCTTTTTATTTTATTTTATTTTATTTTATAGCACAGCCTCTTTTTGATTCCCAACTTCGCTAATGGAGCTTCACCATTCTGTCATATTTCTTTTTTATTTTTTTATTTTTAAGGGAACCCTGTCATATTCATGAATCACCTTTGTGCAGACTAAAACCGGGGCCGGCCTTAGGGTCGGATAAGATGGCGACCGTCCATGGCGCGATATATATATAAGTAGAAGTAAAACTTACATCTGTTCTGCAGATAATATAAAGATTATATAAAAGACCCCAAATTTTATATTTTAATAATAATGTATGTTAGTTTAGTGGGAAAACGGTGGTATTTATTCTTAGTGACTCTGACCAATGACAATATACGAATTACTTTACTTTTTTATTCTAATGATGTATGAATTTACTGTTACACCCTTTGGAATAATTTCCGAATGAAAAAACCCTATCAGCGACATCCTCTTTCCTGTATTTTTTATTCCGGTCATCTAATGTGCTTAAAAGAAACTTTCCGTAATTTAATCTAGCATATCTAATCCCTCTTATTTCTCCTTCCATCGCCGTTGTTGTATGCGGCACACGCCTGCCAGCACGCATACGGCTCATGCTCATTACACGCACGGCTCAACGCCTCCATTTTACATAAAACCAATTTCAATAAAACACGGTAAAGAACTAGAAGCAAGAAAACAATTGATTAAGAGATATCAAACAATAACAAAAAAAACAACCTAAATAATGTCACTTTAAAAAAACCTTTATTTTAATCTTTGCAGGGCCGACCCATTAAATCGCCAGAGCATCACTTCGACTAAAACAATGGCAGATAAACATAATGGAATTTGTTTCTTAGTTTAATTAATCTTTTGGCTTCCAATACCATCTTTTTTCTGCTCCATCAATTTCCATTGCTGATAAAATTGCTTTTCTTTGTCAAAAAAAAAATAATAATAAAGAAAGATCATCTTCTACCGTGAAATCACAAACCTTTGTATCTTTTAACGCCCATTTCAGACATAGAAGTCTTATCCTGGAAATCGAAAGCGTTAAGACGCATAATATTAAATAAATAATATTACACGTAGTTCTCTACTACGTCGTATCAAATCAATCAAACTAACAAAAAAAGCTGGGTAATTTTATTTAATAACCAAGAGTAGAAATCAAGAACTAAAGAGGAAATGTAATATTATTACATTGGAAAGTGAAACCAAAATGTACGAATTCCAAAGTACTAAAAGTAAACTACAACATCCAATAATAATCCAAGTCTATGAATTAAATGAAAGAAAAGAATAATCAATAATCAAGGTCTTCAACTCCGGCGTCCTCAAACGTCGTCATCAAAGTCCTCCTCGAACTCCTCATTTACCTGTTCGTCTTCTCTTCCCCAAACACATAAATAAACATGCATTTGAGGTAAGTACAATGTACAAAGTAAGAAGTAGAAGCTACAATGTAATTACGGTTTGTTATTAATTAATTATCTTAGTGAGACCGACTCAATTTAGGGTTCATTCCATGTCCATCGACACGTCATGACTAAACGTTTCTAGCTTAGCTTATCTTTGTTACATCATTACTCAAGGACACTGTGCATGGCGTTCATCAGCCTGAAGATATACTTGCTAACTAACGGTGATTAGCACCGATTAGCTCCGGGGTCTCCCCGGTATGCGTATATGTCCGATGAATTTCCTCCACTACCCTTCAGCCGTTTAAGGCCAGTAGCGTTGTTCACCTTTTATGAACGTATCACATCGCCGATATGAAAGAGTGCCTAACCGAGAATAAATGACGTTTTATCTTTTACTACACTTATGTAATTATTATTGTGAATTAACTAGTCACCTAAGTGTTTTCAGAATAAAACTCACATTATCAACTCTACTCCCTCACTTAGACAACTAGACATCACTTCCTATCAGTTACACAGACATTGATGAACTCTAGTTCATCAAAGCACAAGCCCTTTCATGCCCTTCCGACGGATCCGAACTTCAACTCCCTTTAAGAGTACATTCGGTGTTTTAACTGAACGAATCAGAAACTCAATCGGGGCTTGTTTGTATTTAATTAGTGTTATTTGATCATGTATTAAGGTTTAAAATTCAAAACATAACTTGAAACAACATTATAAAGAAATCTGGGGCAATGCGTGCGCATTACTCTGGAATACGTACGCATTCCTGCTGCTGAAAACTACTGAAACTCTCTGTTCAAGCAATGCGTGCGCATTGTGCTCAATGCGTACGCATTCCCTGACCAAAACTAAGCTGAATGACACTGCTCAAACATAGCGTGCGCATTGCTCTGAATGCGTACGCATTCATCAAACAGTGAGCATCCTGCAAGACTCTGAACCAACAATGCGTGCGCATTCCTTTGAATGCGTACGCATTGATCCTGCTGTAACTAGCCTGGGCAATCCTGTAGCAGGAATGCGTGCGCATTGCTGGGCAATGCGTACGCATCCTATGCAGAATAAGCCCTAAAACTTGATTTCCATCCCTTAACAATCTCTACTCGATTCCAAACATCTTGTACACTAAATATAGCAGAAAAACAGCAGAAAATATAACTTTAAAGATCCTAAACAATCCTTAATCTTCAAACATCATCTAAGCTTAAAACTTGATACAGTATGCATCAAAACATGATCTATCCTACTCTAAACCACAATTAGATTGTAGGAAGAGTTTCTTACCTTTTTAGCAGCTAAATCCAAGTCCAAACTCAGAAAAACAGCAGCTAAAACCGTCCCTTCTCTGCAGAAAACATGTGTGATAAATCCAAACTTAGATTAGATTCAATCACACGCTTCTAAACGATAAAAACTACGAATTGATGAGTTTGAATCCATCAAACTCGATGATGAACAGAATTAGGGATTACACATACCTTATCAAAGCTTCAACTTTCTATATCAAAACGTTGCTCTCTTCACAACGATTACGGCGCTCTACTCTGATCTGAAAACCGTCAAGAATCTCTTTAGCAACCGATGAACAAAACCCTCAGCCCTAATCTTGCTCTCTCACACGCAGAAGGTAAAATTTGGGGATTGAAAGTCTGATTAAAAGATTAAGGCTCCGTTTGGATCGAAGGATTTACATAGAAAGGAAAAGGAAAGATAGTAACAGAAAAGAAATGAGAGGGGAAAGAGGGATTGTGAAGTCCATTTTGAGTGTTTGGATAGAACTAGACAGAAAGGAAAGAGATACAAGGATTGTCAACACATTTATAAGAAAAATGTATTGTTTCCTTCCGTTTCTCACCTGTTTTGGAAGGAAATGAGACCACCTAAGTTATAAAGAACCTTATCCCTCCTTCTCCCTTACTCTCCTTTCCTTTCTTTCAAACTAAAACAATCCAAACACCAAAATTTAAATCCGTCCAAATCATATCATTTCCTTTCCCTTCAAATCATTCAATCCAAACGGAGCCTAAGGGACTGATTAGGTTAATTTTTCCTTAAATAGGAAAAATCCCAAAATTACCTAATTTCAATGATTTTCCATAATCACCCTTATTAAATCAGATTTTCTTCCCTTAAATATATGCATATATCTCGAATTTATACATACATTTAACTAAATAATTAAACTCCGAATAAAAGGAACCGAACCCAATATTTCGTTTTCGTAAAATGACACGTCTGCCCTTTCCCGAAAATCGGAATATTACATATTTTTCTCAAATCTCATCCCCTTTCAGCCATTAACGTAAGCAAGGAAACCATTATTTTCTACTTCGAAAGGCCCAGAACAAACAGGAAGCACTTGACTTGAGAGTTGACGGGCAAGGATGAAGCTTGCATTCATTGAGAAAGAGAAATTGTAATGGTCATGGTAACGATGTCTGAAATTAGTAGGAAGGGGAGATGATTTGGACTATCCCCATGGAAAGCTTGTTTTTTTTTGTTTTTATTTTTTATTTTTACGGGATACGAAAGATTTTTAATTAAACTACGGGGGGAATCGAACCCGGATCCTTCCACTGGGTGCCAGTAGTAACTCCGTGATGGCTGACTGATCGTATGGGCCTTGCCCATGGAAAGCTTGTTTGAATAAGTCTAAATGGAAAACAAACGATAAAGGTAAAAGTATGACTTAATTTTAGGGACGACGAGTTGTGGAATCAAATTCTCCAATTTTAAATGAAACGGCGTAGTTTCATTTTGGACAGATAAAATGGACATCAAAATTAGACAGCAGATCCCAACCCGAGATTACTCGGTGTTATATGGAATGGAGGATGAATCGGTGTGATGTTAGGGATAGTTGAAAAGAAGGGTATAATTGCCCTTTTCCAATTAATCCATTTTTTCCATTTTCCTGTGAGTACTCCGCATCGAGGAGTACTATTCTAACAAAAATCTTTCACAAATGTACTAAACAGCCAATTTCCCCGTGTAGCGTACCCGTTACCCCGGCCTAATCGTTATTAGAATCAACTTCTTTTTTTTGTTTTGTTTTGTTTTTTTTTTGTGTTTTTTTGTTGAGGAATTAGCATCAATTTTTATAGACACACTATCATACTAACATATTAACTATTAGCATATACAATTAGCTTGATGATTATCATTTTTATATTTGTTAAGACCACTGTCATGAATTTTTAGCTTGATTACATTTGCAATTTTTTTTCTTTTATTTATTTATTTATTTTTTGCATTCATGTTGTGTGAGATTTTAAATTTTAAGAGATTGTTTATTTTAAGGTTAAATGATTGTCCCTTTCAAAAAAAAAAAGAGTTAAATGAACGTCAATTTGAAAATCTCATATGACATAATACAAAGATATTTGTTTATAAGGATTAGTTTGAGTACTTAATAGACATTTAGGACACTAAGAAATCTTATTTCTTATAAAG
Organism: Gentiana macrophylla; assembly: GCA_026214975.1. NCBI lineage: Eukaryota > Viridiplantae > Streptophyta > Magnoliopsida > Gentianales > Gentianaceae > Gentiana > Gentiana macrophylla. The sequence continues at coordinate 16,187,294 of CM047817.1, read as the reverse complement.
ACATATTATTCCTTTATTTCCTAAACTACCCCAATTTTACAAACCCGAAAATCATTTCTCAAAGGCCGATGAATTAATGGAGATATCTTGGGGGGAATGGCCTAGATGACCTATTTCCGAAAAGTTTTGGTGTAAAAGACCTTTGACCAATTTTGTATTTTTATAAAAAACGGAAAAGGGAGAAATAATGATAAATGTCCGAACTTCCTGTTTTGCCCCTCATTTATAACCTCTCATCAACACCCTTTTCCCCAAACACTTTCTCCGATTTCCTTCCAAATTCCCAAATCGAAGTCGGTGAAAAGAACTGTTCTTCTTCTCCTCTCTTTTATCCTTTCTATAACAACATCAAAGTTGTTTTCAATAGATCCATAGAAGAGTACCCATTTGGAGGAATCAGATCGTCTGTTCCGGCGTCGAAGACAGTAGCTTGCCGTCTGCAACTGAGTTCCGGCGAGAGGGTCAGGCAACACTCTGGTAAAATTAATTTATGGATTGAGAATCGTCATTATCAGATTTCTTTAGTACAGTCGATTTAAGTGTGATTATGGTAATCCATATAGCTTGTAATGTAGAAACTGATATTGGGGGTGATTGGTGAAATTAAGGTGTGTATTATTATCTTTAATCGGTTTAGTTTGTGAATTAGAACCATTGGATATTGTGAATTTGAAATTAAAATGTGCATTAGTATCTTTAATCGATTTAAGCTCCATGTAATCTGTGTTTTATGCTACTTTGTAAGTGGCTGATGTACTAAAGCGGGTTATCTGTAGTAAAGAAATGGATCTTAAATACCAATTGACAAGTGTGGAGAGGGCGAAGAGATCTCAGATTGTTAATAGAAGCCATGTTGATAAAGCTGATTATGTCTATGGTGAATTAGACAGAGAACACAAGAAAGCACTAAGAAATAGTTGTTTTGGGAATTTAATTAGCCTTCCTGAGGTTAATGGTACTCAAATTGTGCATAATATGTTGATGAGACGGGTGGAGGGCGATTCAAAGGAAATTTTCTGGTTTAGGGTTGGAAACAACAAGGCTCTTAGGTTTAGTTTGAAGGAATTTACACTGGTTACCGGATTAAATGTTGGGATGTTTGAGTGGAAAGTAAGTGAGAAGAAAGCTCAAGGTTGTCGTATTGTCAAACGCTACTTTAAGAACAAAAAGTTAATAAACAGAAATGATTTGTTGAAAGCGTTTCCTAATGTTGCGGATGAAAATGATAAATACAAGTTGGGATTGTTGATTATTTTGTCTTATGTTTTGTTGGCTGCGGAGGAGAAGTGTCGTTGAATTGGTGGTGGTTTAAGTTGGTGGATGATTTGGATGCATTCAACAAGTATCCTTGGGGGATCTTGTGTTATGAATACACAGTTCGCTTGTTTAATCGGGACATGAGTAAGTCGTTCAAAAAGGACAAGGACAAGGTGGGGTATACATTGAATGGATTCCCACATGCTATGATGGTATGTATTATGACTGTAGTACTATTTTAATTCGGAAGTCATAAAATTTTGGAAGTTATTTTGTAAATGTCATGTTTGCGTAGGTATGGCACTTGAATCCATCCCGTGTTTACGGTCGTTGGCAGAGTCTGTTGATACGAAAGCCTTGCCAAGAATACGCAAGTGGACAGTGGAAAGGAGGGTGAGCTCTTCGAGTGTCAATGCTCTTTTGCAACAAGCACAGGTTTGAATGTATATCTTGTTAGGTAGTCATTTCTTAAATGTTTGATGCCCTAATTTATATCTTATTAATTTATATATTATGAATTCACTTTGTAGGTGGAATTTTTGCCAACTCTTGTTTGTATTGGAGAAAGCTTATGCTCAATGTGTGTATCCTTGCGAACGCAAATGGATTGTGGTTATCTCAAGACGTCTTTGCGCAAAAAGTGTATTGCCACCGATGCGTGACAAGAGACAACCTGGGCGTCCATCAATAAAGAGAAAAGCATCTCGCCGGGGGCGCGCTGACGTCCATCAAAAAAGAGAAAAGCATCTGCCGGAGACGAAAAAAAGAGGACTGTACAATGTCGTAAGTGCAAGGGATTCGGCCATAACATTACTACTTGTTCGCGTTTGATTGCCTCCCCACTTGTTGACGAGGATGAATGGACTGAAGTTTAACAGCAGCTATTGTAAGGAATTTGTAAGGTGTTGATGTTTTTGTTGGTCGGATGTTGTTTTAACTTGTTGGAACAATGACTATTATGATGTCTAAGTTTGTAACATAATGTTTAAGAACCAGTATTTGTTGATTATTTAGTTAATTAACTAGTGCAATAACAGATTTAAGTTTGTTTTCCACTATCATGATAACGAGTTCAAACTTGTTTTAAACTTGACTACTTTCACATGACAGTAGTTGAAGAATAACAATAGTTGGGGGGAAAACATCGAAGAAACTTAATCAAAGTAGGAAGTTTTTAGTACAAGGCAACATTTTTCAAAAGTAATAACAAAAGAAATGAAGTTTTCATTTCCCTACCAACATGAAAACAAAATACATAGTGATACAACCTAGAATTGCCAACATCTTAATTTTGGTCTCGTTCTCACGCCTTAGCTTCACAATTAATGCATCTTTTTCTCCGACCTATTGTTGACAAGATACAGAATTGATTGAGCAATCAATATAAAACTTGAATCATCAATACAACAGCATATATGAAGAGAATTCATACCGGGAACTTAGGGCAACCAAAGAACTTTCTCCCTGGGTTATTCTGAGTTTGTGATGTTTGCAATATAGCCGGCTTGTTGCAGTGGCATAGTATCTCATCAGATATCAGATCTCCGTTTTGGTTGGTATTGTTAGAAGCACCAGAAGTACGGTAACTCTTAATGAAATAGAATTCAGTTAATTAACACCACAACTAGCATTCCTTGTAGTAAAATTCAGTTAATGTTAACACCACAAATTGAACATTCAAAGTACCAACACCAGTAATAGCATACACTAGCTATCATGGGCATAATAATGAGCATTACACCATAAAGTAGCATACAGAAACTTAGTAACACCACAATTCATCTGAGTAAGCACGGATCTAATAGAACCTTGAGGCTTCCTTAAAGCTAAATTTAAGAGATGTACTACTAAGATTACTTGACCACATCTAATCGAAAACAAAAACAATTTCAATTGACTTACAAAACGGGCTGTTGATGAAGACATCGGAAGCGCAATGAACACCTTTAATAACTGCAAACATGAATTAATCAATCAATTTCAATTCTTTAAGAATGAAACAATCTTTAGCAGAAGTCATTATCTGCAAATTCGGGAACAGTTGGTCCAGTTTGGTGGAGTTACCTGCAAATTCACGTGCCCCAATTTAGGGTTCTTCAGGAGAGAGAGATGAGATAGATGGGAGATGGGAGGATATGCAGGAGAGAATGGATGGGGAGGGACAACGATCCAAGTTAATCCCCAATTTTTCAAAACAATTCAAACGAAATTTTGATTTTTGGGAGGAAGATAGCGGGAACCGATTTGGGGGGAATCCCGGGAAAAATCCCAATTGGGATCAGTTCTAATTTTTTATATTATTGGGTTAGATTAAGTAACATTAAATAAATGATTATATTTAATTAATGAATTAATTAGTCATAATTTTAACTTTTTGATATTTATCATTATATAATATATATAATAATAAATGACTATATTTAATTAATGAATTAATTAGTCATAATTTTAACTTTTTGATTCTTATTATTATATAATATAATAATATTATATTATATTAAAACAAAAGTGACAGTGACTAGTTCTTATACCACCACGATCGTCTTGACCGATGATCGCCGGATCCGATCCAGGGTTATGATCGAGTAACGTCTCCTTAAAGGAGATCGATGTTGACTAGTTCTTATACCACCACGATCGCCTTGACCGATGATCGCCAAGGCGATGATCGCCGGATCCGATCCAGGGTTATGATCGATGTTGACTAGTTCTTATACCACCACGATCGCCTTGACCGATGATCGCCGGATCCGATCCAGGGTTATGATCGAGTAACGTCTCCTTAAAGGAGATCGATGTTGACTAGTTCTTATACCACCACGATCGCCTTGACCGATGATCGCCGGATCCGATCCAGGGTTATGATCGATGTTGACTAGTTCTTATACCACCACGATCACCTTGACCAATGATCGCCGGATCCGATCCAGGGTTATGATCGAGTAACGTCTCCTGATAAGTCCACCATATGTGGTTATTCTTGGATCATTTTGGCCTGTTTTAATGCCTATTTTGTGATTTTCGTATGATAAATTGCCTTTTGGACTAGATTCATCGCTTTGTGGCTTTGATATTTTGCGATATGATGAATCCGAGCATAAAAGGCAATGAAAACGAGCTAAAAGGAGTCAAAATCATGAAGGCAAGAAGAATCACACCCGGTGTGGAAGAATGGAACAGGTGTGAAAAATGCGTAAACTATCCAGATTTTCTACAGGCCAACGAAATGTTCTGATTGGTTGACACAACTTCCAACGTGATTTTCATGTTGATGGCGCAAATTTGGATGGATTTACACGCATATTTTTAGGGAATTTTATTTTAGGAGATAAATTACACAATTTAAATTAAGGAAAATTCCTATTTATCCTAAAATAATTCCCTTAAATTAAAAAAAAGGAGGATAGACGCAAAAATGATTGCTTTAGGGCGTGAATTACATTCCCAATGGCATCTACTATTTTTCTCCCAACTTTTGAAGAACAAGATTTTTGCTTAGGGCTCGAGAACGAAGAACGGATCATGAATTTCTTGGTTTTATGATATTTGTGAGACAATTCTATTTCCTTTCTCTTAATTTTCTTCCTTTTATTTTATTTTTACGTTTCACAATGCCTAAATCCATGATTTTTGTGATCTCTTTGATTATGCGCGAGTAGATTTAATTTTCTAGGATTAGGAGAGCCCGGTAAATGAATATATGAGTTAAAGATTTGATTTTTCCTATTATTATGAATTGATATGCTTTTGTATTGATTTTGGTGTGCTATTTCGTATGAATTTATGAATTGATGGATCGTAAGATGAATTTCCATAGGTTTATATGAAGAATTTATTATCAATTAGGTGATGTCTTCGAAAGGTGAAGTTTAGTTGATAGGTTAGAACCCTAATTTCAATCAAGAAAATTCATGAGAGTGAAAGTTAATTGAAATTTCTTGTGGCAATATGAATAAATGGGTCTAGATTAAGTTAATGAGCGAGAAATCGGATTTAATATTAATTTAGGCACGATTAATAGTAGTTTGAAAGAATATTGTTAATCACTTTTGAATATTCACAACATAAGTAAAAATTCATAGTAAATGGAAAGGTCGTTGTAAAAGTCATATATTTGTTACCGTGGTAATCCGACGCCCTAAGTTCTTCCAACTTGATTTCTAGCATTTTCTTGGACTTGTGTTGAGATTTAAATAGGACCTTAGTTTTTAGTTATCTTATATCTTAAAACACCAAAATTTGATTAGTTTAGCTAATATAAATTGATAACTATTCGGTGATTGTCCCAAGTCCTGTGGGATCGACATCCTAAGTACTACTCGATAAGCCGTGCGCTTGCGGTAGGATTTAGTGATTAAAGTGAAAATCACACATCAAGTTTTCTGGCGCCGTTGCCGGGGACTTGAGTGCCAACATCGAGCCGGTTGTTAATTTCGTTAGACTAGACATTTTATTTTATTTTAAGTGTTAGTAGGTAGTGTTATCCTTTTGTTTCTCTCTTCTTGTTTATCTAAAATCTCAAATCTTGACAATCTATTTGAGTTAGATCTAGAAATCGAGAGGACTTTTCACAGAGGAGAAGATTGTTTAAGTGGAATCGAGACAGAGGAAACTAAATCAAACAGAGATGGTGAAAACAATAATAAGACTTTGAAGGATTACTCGATTACTCACTGCACAGGGTTTACAACCAGGGGTTGTGCACTTACTATAGCAAAGAAACAACTTCGAATCAAGCCCGCTCTTATTCGGATGGTTCAAATAGAATTCCTTTGGGGATCACCTACGTAAGACCCTAATATGCATCTAAAGATATTCCCGAATATTGTGATACCTCAAAGTGAACAACATCACTTCATCAAATCGTAACCATGTTGTTTAAGTTTCCCCGAGAGATAAGGCAAGAGCCTGGTACCATTCCATACCACCAGGCACGGTGACTACTTGGGATCAACTCTCTCAGCCTTTTTAGCCAAGTATTTTCCTCCCGGTAAGACAGCTTCGATTCTGGAATCGATTACAAGCTTTACACAATCCAATGAATCCCTTTATGAAGCTTGGGAGCGGTTTAAAGGAAATGTTGAGGAACTGCCCTCACCATGGGTTGGAAAAATGGCAATTAGTGCGAGATATTTTATAATGGACTGGATTATAGGGATAGGATGAACATTGATGTCATGGCGAGAGGTGCATCGTGCATAATAAATATCCTGATGATGCATACAATCTTATTGAAGATATGGCAACAAACAGCCCATGTGGTCGTGAAATGTAATCCCTAGCACATCAAAGAAGGAGCCAGGTAAGTATGAGGTAGACGCTTTGACCCTTCTTTCGCTAAAGTGGATGCTCTTAGCTCTAAATTTGATAAAATGAATGTGAGTGCTTTGAGTTATGCAGAGATACCTTGCGAAGTTTGTGGTGTGATTGGACATACTTTGCTCCAGGATGTCAATCGCTACTCCAACCCCACAGCAAGTCAATGCCTATAATAACTTCCCATATAGAATGATACTTCACAACCTAGCCCATTTTACCCTCCTGGTTTCCAACCTAGGCCATCCAATCCACCTCATCAAAAGTCCAATCTTGAGAGTTTAATAGAAAATTTTATGGCGAACCAAACCAAGCAAAATGAGGAGAACCAGCTCATGATTAAGACTCTAAGCATCTAAGGTGGACAACCTAGCTGCCCACAATAAGATATTAGAGAACCAGATTGCCCAACAAGCGGTTTCTTCCTCTAGTGCCCCCGGAATACTGCCAGGAAAACCAGAATCGAACCCTAGGGAGCATTGTAATGCAGTGACTTTAAGGAGTGGAAAACAACTTGTGGAGCCCGAGATCATGATTGGTAAGAGTAAGGATGTTGAGGTAGGTAAGCACGAAAATGAGGAACCTAAGTTTGAGGTTGAAATCCCAATAGAGAAAGAACCGAACTAGAGCCTAAGCACGTCCCACCGCCACCTTATCACCGCTGTGCCTTTCCTCAAAGATTGGCTAAGGCGAATCTAGATAAGCAATTTGGGAAGTTCTTAGAGGTTCTAAGGAAGCTTTACATCAATGTACCTTTCACCGAGGCACTTTCCCAAATGCCGACCTATGCTAAGTTTTTGAAGGACATTCTGCCTAATAAAAGAAAGCTAGAGGACTATGAAACAATTGCTTTAACGGAGGAGTGTAGTGCAATAATTCAAAATAAAATGCCTCCAAAACTTAAAGATCCTGGTAGCTTCTCTATACCTTGCGTGGTTGGCAATGTGACCATTGATCGGGCATTATGCGATTTGGGTGCTAGTGTCAGTTTGATGCCTCTGTCTGTTTGCCTAAAGTTGGGACTTGGTGATTTGAAGCCCACTACGATATCACTGCAATTGGCGGATCGATCCGTCAAACATCCGGAAGGTATATTGGAGGATGTTCCAATTAAAGTGGGTAAGTTTTCCATACCGACTGATTTTGTTGTTCTTGATATGGATGAGGATACCAACATCCCAATCATTCTTGGTAGACCTTTCTTGGCTACGGCGGGAGCGGTTATTGACGTGAAAAGTGGAAGTCTATCCTTGAATGTCGGAGAAGAGAAAGCTCGCTTTAATTTGTCCAACACCCCGATTGCTCTTTGGTTGAGAAGTCATGTTATAGAATTGATTCTAAGAAGGGTGTGAGAAAGATGATACTATGAAACCTTTTGTGAGTGACCTTTTAGAGAGGTACATGATTTATGGTGAACCAAGCATCAATGGAGCGCTGAATTAATTAAGTGCAGTATCCACTTGCTCGAGACTAACTCGCTATCCTCGCCAACAAAGTGAAGGCTAAGGCGGATGATCATAGGCCTGATGTTTTGATGATTAAAAAGGAGAAGTCATACGGGAGAAGACAAAACCCATCCTTCCAAATCCTAAGCCAAGTAGAGTGGCATGCAAAGACGAAAATGATAAACATCCCGTGGAATTTAAGTCCCGTAAAGGAGATGGGGACAATAAAGGTAGTATACCTAAAGGTAATGGTGTGAGTATATGGGGCTCGAGGAAGAATGCCGAGAGAGTTCAAGTGAAGAAGAAGGTTTCATCTACCTCCTCTCCACCTCGACCTCCAGATTGAATTGACCAGGGGTCGAGCTTATGACCTTAAACAAGCGCTTCTTGGGAGGCAACCCAAGTTTTTCTACTCTATTCTAGGTTTCTTCATTTGTTTTGTTTTATGTCGTATTGGTTTTGGTGTCGGTTTTGCAGCCCTGTAACTTTTGCACAAGAGGAACTTGCAGATTTTGATGGCATGGTGTGGAATATTTAGCATGGAGAAAGCCACGATCGAGATGAAAGGAAATTTCGAGGTGTGATTTGGCGCCGCCTCTTAAAGCGAAACGGGGAGTCCAAAAAAAAAAAAAAAAAAAAAAAAAAAAAAAAAAACGCAGTCTCACACCCATGTGTGATTTTTATCACACCATGTGATTCTCCTATCTCCAAAAAAAAAAAAAAAAAAAAAAGTTGATTTCACGTGAGTATCACACCAAGGTGTGTCCTTTTTCACACCATGTGATTCTTCTCAAAAAAAAAAAAAAAAAAAAAAAAAAAAAAAAAAAAAAAAAAAATAAGGTTGATTGCACGTGAGTATCACACCAAGGTGTGTCCTTTTTCACACCATGTGATTCTTCTCAAAAAAAAAAAAAAAAAAAAAAAAAAAAAAAAAAAAAAAAATTCCATTCATGTTATTCAGTTTTTTATTTTATTATTTTTATATATTTCTTTTGATCAAAATTCTCCTACACCAATCAACCCCCTCCCCTCCTCCCAAATTGCAGCGACCTTTCAACCATCCCCTCCCCTTTGCTGCCGTCCTTTCCAACTCTCCGGCGCCTATCGCCGGCCGGCCAGCCCCTTAGCGCACCACCACTCTACTCCTTTTTCTCCCCTCTCTTTCCTCTCTTCAACCATGAGATCAAACACCTTCACATGCCCACCCAAAAAGGAACCAACCGCCCACCACCACTCCACCTCCATGGTCGCCGGCGACCTTCCAACCACCATAAAGGTTCCCTACGAGCCACCCCTGCCAGACATCAACGCACAGCCCGACTCCACCCCTCCTCTTCACAAACCCGCCACACCTACAACCACCATGCCGGAATCCGGCCAGCCACGATCAGTCCCTTTTCAACCACCATTCAGTCCCTTTTCAACCACCACAAACCGACCCCCAACCACGATCATGACGAAACCCATCCCAAAACTCAACCAAAAAAAAAAAAAAAAAAAAAAAAAAAAAAAAACCTCAGCCACCTCATCCCCATCCCGCCTGTTCCTACACCTCGTCAAACAGGAGGGAACCACGGATTGCCGCCACATCTCGAGGGGAGCAGAAGAAATCTCGACAATCCTCCACCGCACTACCACCATCACATGTTCGAGCCACTTTGATCCGGTGAGCTTCCTTCCTACCTCGCTTGTTTTTAATTTATTTACATTGGGGACAATGTAATATTTACGCTGAAGCGGGTCACTTGCAGCTTTCCTTGGTTATTATTCGAGTCTTTTGTCTTAGGGTATATAAAAATAAAATAAATAAATAAATTTAGGGGTCAATAAAAGTCAATTTTGTGCAATTTAGTAGTCTTAGTCGATTGTCATTGTGTCATTTTGTCTTGATGGTTTTGGCGATCACACATAGCTACTTTGGGTGAGATTTGCAATGCATGAAAATTGATATGGTTTGTTTTGACAAGATAAATGCATGACATGGAGTGAAAAATCCTTTTGAAATATCATGTTTAGAAGTGCCATTATTTTCTTTTGGAAACAATAGAGTCCGAGTGAATAGACAAATTGACCCGGTGAGGTATTGTTCCGCCATATGACTCACCACTTGATCACCCTAAATTTGTGCGTATTCTCTCTTCTTTGGATTTGTTCCTTTAGAACTTGTGTTGAGTCTTGTTGATATTACTTTGGTATGTGCAAACACGTAGAAATGATTGAGGCATTCGCTTCTACCTTCCACCACATTATATACCTTATACCTTTCAAGCCTTAATCTTTAGTACACATTTTTCCCACTTTACCTTATTTCACTACACTATACATTGAACAATCCCTAAAAAGTGGTAGCCCAATTCCTTTCACCTAACCTTAGAACAAATAGGGACATGTGGCTATCAAATTTCTTTTACTTAGTATGTAATGGTCAAGCTTGGGGAAATCCACACCGTACTACACGTGTTCGTCTCTTAGTTGAAAATATATATATATATATATATATATATATATATATATATATATATATATATATATGAAAAAAAAAAAAAAAAACTCTGAAAAAATGAAAAAAAAAAAAAAAGAAAAGAAAAGAGTCAATAAAGGAGGAAATCAAAAAAATAACCTCCTAAATCTAGTTTGTTTTATTTGTTAATAATAAAGATGGAGTTGTATTATTATTCTTTCAAAGTAGAGAAATTATCCATTGTATTCTCTTTTGTTTGGAATAAAGTGTATGACCCTTTGCACTCGTGTGATGTTAAGTTTAATAGTCATGTGTCTCGCTAGTTCTAATGGTTTTGCCATCTCTTATACCTTTTCCTACACCTATCACTTTCTTTTTCATACTTGGGCTATCCGCACTTACCATTTTTCCCCAAAGACCTTATGATTTATGTGTTGCACAACGCCTTGGTGATTGATATGAGACGATATACAAGCATATAGTAGGCATTTTTCATGGAATGAGCTTGAGAGTTTAGTCACCTCATAAATATTGGCGTCAGTGATTTATCCCGTGAGGTCTATTTGCTTGGTCTATGTTGTTTCCTATTGACAATTTTTGTTCACTTTTGCTCATGATACGATAAAAAGGATTAGTTAGTCCATATCTTTTGTTTTGAACGCCGAGATAAAATTTTATTAATGCTCGTGTGTTGTGCATCTTTGTCTAATGCTATGTCATGTGTGATCTTCTTAGTCCGTCTCGTCTTGAGTCCTTTTGACTTGCTTGGGGACAAGCAAGGTTTAAGCTTGGGGAGTTTGATAAGTCCACCATATGTGGTTATTCTTGGATCATTTTGGCTGTTTTAATGCCTATTTTGTGATTTTCGTATGATAAATTGCCTTTTGGACTAGATTATCACTGTGGGCTTTGATATTTTGCGATATGATGAATCCGAGCATAAAAGGCAATGAAAACGAGCTAAAAAGGAGTCAAAATCATGAAGGCAAGAAGAATCACACCCCGTGTGGAAGAATGGAACAGGTGTGAAAAATGCGTAAACTATCCAGATTTTCTACAGAGCCAACGAAATGTTCGATTGGTTGACACAACTTCCAACGTGATTTTCATGTTGATGGCGCAAATTTGGATGGATTTACACGCATATTTTTAGGGAATTTTATTTTAGAGATAAATTACACAATTTAAATTAAGGAAAATTCCTATTTATCCTAAAATAATTCCCTTAAATTAAAAAAGGAGGATAGACGCAAAAATGATTGCTTTAGGCGTGAATTACATTCCCAATGGCATCTACTATTTTTCTCCCAACTTTTGAAGAACAAGATTTTTGCTTAGGGCTCGAGAACGAAGAACGGATCATGAATTTCTTGGTTTTATGATATTTGTGAGACAATTCTATTTCCTTTCTCTTAATTTTCTTCCTTTTATTTTATTTTTACGTTTCACAATGCCTAAATCCATGATTTTTGTGATCTCTTTGATTATCTGCGAGTAGATTTAATTTTCTAGGATTAGGAGAGCCCGGTAAATGAATATATGAGTTAAAGATTTGATTTTTCCTATTATTATGAATTGATATGCTTTTGTATTGATTTTGGTGTGCTATTTCGTATGAATTTATGAATTGATGGATCGTAAGATGAATTTCCATAGGTTTATATGAAGAATTTATTATCAATTAGGTGATGTCTTGAAAGGTGAAGTTTAGTTGATAGGTTAGAACCCTAATTTCAATCAAGAAAATTCATGAGAGTGAAAGTTAATTGAAATTTCTTGTGGCAATATGAATAAATGGGTCTAGATTAAGTTAATGAGCGAGAAATCGGATTTAATATTAATTTAGGCACGATTAATAGTAGTTTGAAAGAATATTGTTAATCACTTTTGAATATTCGTCAACATAAGTAAAATTCATTCAGTAAATGGAAAGGTCGTTGTAAAAGTCATATATTTGTTACCGTGGTAATCCGACGCCCTAAAGTTCTTCCAACTTGATTTCTAGCATTTTCTTGGACTTGTGTTGAGATTTAAATAGGACCTTAGTTTTTAGTTATCTTATATCTTAAAACACCAAAATTTGATTAGTTTAGCTAATATAAATTGATAACTATTCGGTGATTGTCCCAAGTCCCTGTGGGATCGACATCCTAAGTACTACTCGATAAGCCGTGCGCTTGCGGTAGGATTTAGTGATTAAAGTGAAAATCACACATCATCTCCTTAAAGGAGATCGATGTTGACTAGTTCTTATACCACCACGATTGCCTTGACCGATGATCGCCGGATCCGATCCAGGGTTATGATCGATGTTGACTAGTTCTTATACCTCCACAATCGCCTTGACCGATGATCGCCGGATCCGATCCAGGGTTATGATCGAGTAACGTCTCCTTAAAGGAGATCGATGTTGACTAGTTCTTATACCACCACGATCGCCTTGACCGATGATCGCCGGATCCGATCCAGGGTTATGATCGAGTAACGTCTCCTTAAAGGAGATCGATGTTGACTAGTTCTTATACCACCACGATCGCCTTGACCGATTATCGCCGGATCCGATCCAGGGTTATGATCGATGTTGACTAGTTCTTATACCTCCACAATCGCCTTGACTGATGATCGCCGGATCCGATCTAGGGTTATGATCGAGTAACGTCTCCTTAAAGGAGATCGATGTTGACCAGTTCTTATACCTCCACGATCGCCTTGACCGATGATCGCCGGATCCGATCCAGGGTTATGATCGATGTTGACTAGTTCTTATACCTCCACGATCGCCGGATCCGATCCAGGGTTATAATCGATGTTGACTACTTCTTATACCACCACGATCGCCTTGACCGATGATCGCCGGATCCGATCCAGGGTTATGATCGATGTTGACTAGTTCTTATACCACCACGATCGCCTTGACCGATGATCGCCGGATCCGATCCAGGGTTATGATCGAGTAACGTCTCCTTAAAGGAGATCGATGTTGACTAGTTCTTATACCACCACGATCGCCTTGACCGATGATCGCCGGATCCGATCCAGGGTTATGATCGATGTTGACTAGTTCTTATACCTCCACAATCGCCTTCACCGATGATCGGCGGATCCGATCCAGGGTTATGATCGAGTAACGTCTCCTTAAAGGAGATCGATGTTGACTAGTTCTTATACCTCCATGATCGCCTTGACCGATGATCGCCGGATCCGATCCAGGGTTATGATCGATGTTGACTAGTTCTTATACCTCCACGATCGCCGGATCCGATCCAGGGTTATGATCGATGTTGACTAGTTCTTATACCACCACGATCGCCTTGACCGATGATCGCCGGATCCGATCCAGGGTTATGATCGATGTTGACTAGTTCTTATACCTCCACGATCACCTTGACCGATGATCGCCGGATCCGATCCAGGGTTATGATCGATGTTGACTAGTTCTTATACCTCCACGATCTCCGGATCCGATCCAGGGTTATCAACATCCAAAAACGTTTTTTTACTTACTTCTTTCTTGTTGAAACTTTCATCGATTTTTTTTTAAATAAACGTTTAATCTTATAATACGATACACGTTATTTTTTTTAAATAGAGGTTTAATCTTATTAATTACTTTCAATCAATTCACGTTATGAAATTTTAACAACAATTAATTGATTGATTAATTCATGTTTGCAGTTATTTTTTAATATTTTTTTTTTTGGAGAATGTTTAATATTCTTCAAAACAAGTTACTTTCTTTTATACTAATTATAAAAACACGATATATATCATTTATAAAAACAGTTTTCTTTATATTAAAACATCAAATCTTCTTTAATTATTTCTCAATCAACATAATGAGATGGACCTTTTCAACAAAGGTTGCTAGATGAGACAGAAGCCATGGATTGTGAGGTTGCGTTGATCAAAGATTCTTTGAAAACAATCAAAGACAAAATCAATGCTGCGATCAGGCTCTGCAATGATGGCTACAAAATCGCAGTGCACTGGTCATATGTATTTGTTCATAATCGGCTGATGCCTTGGGTAGGGGGCAATAGGGTTCCTTTGACTCCAATTGGAGTAGAAAGAGGAGAAACCCTACCAAAAAGGGAGGCGATTACGGAGTTTCCGTCAAACATTCTAATTTAAATCTAGGGAGAAAAACAAACCCTAGTTCCCATACAAGTCATAAGTTCCATTAAAAACAACTAGGATGTGTCAAATAAGGAACACAACAACAAAAGAAGCTATGTAAAATTCTGGTGCCTTTAATTAGGTCACAAACAAGTAAATCAATAACAGAAGCTATGTACAATTCTGGTGCCTTCCATTTTTATTAGTTTTGCTATTTGCCAACCACTCAACCTTATACACCAAAAACTTTTTCGATTTGAACAAGTCGTTGACGTGTATGTCTACATCTTCATGAATGCTCACAGTATCTACACCTTCCATAAGGATACCAGTTTCGGGTTCCGGTGCATTCAAGACATCACCATTCAAAGAATCCACATTCGGGGGGTCCCGTGCAATCAAACCATCATCATTCAACGAATCCACATTCAGGGGGCCCCGTGCAATGAAGCCATCATCATTCATGGGGTCCTGTTCATTCAAGCCATCACCATTCAAAAACTCCTCATTCAGGGGTCTTGTGATACTAAACTTACATCCTCACCCAAGGACATCAGAAAAGTGTCTTCAAATATATGAACACTTTCCGTACTCTCAAAACGTTCATCGGTCCCGATTCTATCAAATCTCTCATTTACCTCACTGTTTCCACTTGTTTCTTGGGTTCCATCACATATACCAACTGACGTGTTTCTTGACTTCCAATAGCATGTTCATCCATTTGACACTTGTTTCCTGTGTTGCTTCCCCTTCAAATTGTGTTATGTTATCCTTTGCTTTCAAACTTACTAATATCACATCTTTCTTTGGATCCCAAACACTTAAGGACAGTTTCACAACCTTATCACAATCAACTACAATCGGTGAAGCTTTACTAATAGGAGCCATAATTTTCATTTCAAAATCATTCAACCTTGTATCAAATTCCATCTCTTCTTTCACCAGCTCGTACAATTCATGAAATGAAACGCTTTTCTTCACGTTTAAAAGCTTGGTCATATGTTCCTTTTCATCTCCTACATACTTCCAAAACCAATCACCATCGACATTCTTCCCAAACTCAACCGGATAACATACATATACCGAAATGTTGCGTACCCTACCCATGACGAATCAACAATATCCTGCAATACAATGAACAATTACATATAGGTAAAAACAAACAACAATGGACTTAAAAGATAACGACTTCAAACTTGTTTTTGTCTATTATTTACTTAACTACTTTCACATGATTGTACTTGAAGAATTCAATTCAATACTTAAGGGGGACTGTACTTGAAGGATAACAATACCTAGGGGGAAACCAACTAACATACTTAGTCAAAGTAGGAAGTTTGTACAAGCCAACGATGGTCTCAAAAAATGTTGCTCAAGCCAACTTTCAAGGCATTTTCTTCCCCACTTCATTACATTTTATTATAATAACATGTACTTAAAAAATGCTCCAAAACTAAAAAAATAAGACATACCCGTGAGAGAGTTTGAGAAATCTGCTCTGCTCCAAAAATGGCGGATTTGGGGGATTCTTTTTGTGGGAATCAACCTGCTCTGCTCTAATCCAGTCACTAAAATGGTGGATTTGGGGGCTTAATCGATAATGGAGTGGGGGCTTAAAGGATTTGGGTGCTTCAAATCGATGGTGCTTGCTGTGAAAATGGGGATTTTTAGCGATTTACCATCGCTTACAGGTTATTTGTGAGAATCGATAAAAAATGATTTTGATTCGCGATTTTCTCCGTTTTTTCTCTTTGTGCGGATCTTGGGTGCTTCAATCGATGGTGTTTGGTTGTGAAAGATCGGTGCATTTTTGCCCATTGTCCCGACAAAATTCTAATATATACGGGTCGTGTTTGATTGGGGGGAAATTGAGGGCAATTTTGGGCGGGAAAATTGGGAATTAGGTTTGGGTCGCCGGAAAATCGGATTTTAGGGTTGGGGCTCACCGGATTTTGGGAGTTGAAAAAGGGTAAATTGGGTATCTTACGTATTTATATAAGAATGGGTCATATAAGCCAATGCTTTGATACGCCGGGTTAGGACAACCAAAACTTTAGTCAAACGGCCTTCTTAAACAAATGCCCCGATATCTTGCCGTGGATTCTAGTTCGAGAGATGTTTCTCCCACCGGCAGCCATGGTTCTAGCAACTTTCCGGCCGGCAATCCATTGTTACTGAGTTCCTCTTTGCTTTGCTCTTTTTTTTACGTGTTTATTCCTTCTTCTTCTCCCATCTTGCTTTTGATCCATGGGAAAGAAAAATCGAAAGATATCTAATATAGCTTGGGTTCATTCGTCTGATTCTGATGAAATACACTCTGTTATTCTGATGAGGTTGAAGGCTGGAAAGCTGCTTTCACTTATTCAACCTTCGAAGAACATTTGTGCATTGTGCCATGGCTGTAGAGCTTGCTGCTGCAATTCCCATAAGCAGGCTGAGCAGTCTTCGTGTTTCTTTCTTTCCAGGCTTCAGCATTCACAATTTTTGTAAGGAAAAACAATGTTTAAGTTCGTATGCAAACGAATTACTCATTGGAGGCCTGCTTTCAGTCTTTCTCTCAATCAAGATCTTGGCTTTCTTCAGCTTCACAATTTCTCAACCTTATCAAAAACAATTCCCAAATCCGACGCATTAATGGATGATAAGCGCCTGTTCATCATCAATTATCTGAGAAAGGCATGTGGGATGTCTCAAGAAAAAGCTGAATCTGCCTCCAGGTATCTTGCTTTCAAGACCCTGCAAAGACCCGATTCAGTCATCTCATTTTTCAAAAACCAAGGTTTCTCAAGTACCCAGATAAAAAATCTGATAATAAACTACCCATGTATTATTGGAAAGAATCCTGACAAGATCCTTTTGTCCAAGATTGAGTTTTTTGGGTCCTTAGGTCTCTCTACCAAGGACATATCTGTCATGATATGCAATAAATGTTGTCAGATTCTGGGGAGAAGTCTAGAGAAATAGATTACACCCTTATATAGGTACATTAGCACTTTACTTCAATCTCATGAAAAAACTTTGGTTTGCATTAAACGTTTTTGCTTGATTCTGTCACTTGATCTGGAGAATGTTGTGATTCCAAATGTCGAGTATTTGAGTGAGGTGGGGGTTCCCAGAGAGAATGTTGTGAATTTAGTGAGGACTTATCCGATAGCAATCTCATATAGACATGATCATTTTAGGAAGGTTGTGGATGAGTTAATTCAATGGGTTCAATCCAATAAAAACCTCTTTTGTTGCTGCTGTATTTGCTTTTGGTTGGAATAATGAATCTTCATGGAGACAAAAAATGGAAGTGTACAAGAGTTTAGGCTTGTGTGATGCTGATGTAATAGAGGCTTTTCGAAAGCATCCATTTTGTATCATGCATTCTGCCAACAAGATTTTAAAGACAATGGATTTCCTTGTCAACAGAATGGGTTTTGAGCCTTCTTTTGTAATGAAATGGCCAGTTGTTGTTTCTTTTAGTTTAGAGAAAAGGATTGTACCGAGATGCATCGTTTATCAAGCTTTGTTAGCTAAAGATTTAGTCCCAAAGAAATTCACTTTGAGGCTTTTGTTGGATTTTCAAGAAAAGAAGTTTCTGTCAACATTTGTGGAACCTTTCGAGGCACAAGTACCAGGGTTGTTTCTGATGTATAAAAACAATAGTCTTTTGCCTTTTACTGATACTTTGAGGATGAAAGGTTCTGTATAGTTCAATGCCAGTATCATTCTTCCATCAAGAATAGCCATGTTGGATTAGCTCGCCACTATCTGATATTGAGCTGATTTTCTTATGTTGAATTGCAGTTACACGCCACTCTGATGAATGTTCGACACAAGAAAAGGTGTTGCGATTGTTTTTGTTCCGTTGTTAAGGGCAAGCTTTTGTGTGTTATTGTACCTAAATATTAAAACTTGCAGGCAAGGGAAAAGGAGGAGTAATAATGATTTCTTTGAAGCAAGTAAGATTGTTGAGCAATATGGAACCATGGAATTCTCTTTCTTTTATGTTGTCATATTTGTTTTTAGCTAGTAGGGTGTCTATATCAAGCTTCGTATGCTAGTTGCATCTTACTTTTGAATGAAATTTATATTCTCCTTCTCTGTTGCAAGTTTATTTCCCATATGTTTTCTTGCACTAATATCTTTTTTTGGCGAGCCGAGTCGATACTCCCTATGGCTCGACTCGACTAAGAAAGTTCGGGCTTCATCGAGCCATAAAAAGTCAAGATCGAACTCGACTTGCTAAGCTCGATATAGCTCGACTAGGCTCGTAAACTCGATTATTTAGAATTCATTTATTTTTTAATAAAATATAACAAGATCAAGCTCGACTCGTCTACTACTCGACTCGAATAATACTTTTTGAATTATAAAAAACAATATTTTATTATAAATTTAATAAATATAATTATTTAAATAGTTATTTAATGAAGCCCGATTACCTCGCGAGGTATTCGATTACTATATTTTAAAACTTAAGATCGGCTCGGTTAATTATTCGAGTAGCTCGACTCAAGTTCGAACTAGAAAAAAACTAAATTGAGTCAAACTCTCTTGAAAGTCAAGTACGAGTAGCTCACGAGTAGCCCAATTCACATGTCACTTCATCGTCAAATGTCATTGCATCGTCAAATGTCATAAAATGTCACTGCATCGTCACATGTTACATCATCTTCACATGTCACTACATCCCGATGGTCATTGCATCGCAGTGGTCCCTACATCGCGGTGGTCACTGCATCCCGATGGTCACTTCATCTACTATTTGTACATAATATTTTTATTTTAGCGGTCAGCGGCACCCACTGACCGATATGTAGAGCCGCCCATTTTAGGGGGTCATTGTGGTGTTGCTTCATCGCGATGTCGGATCATCAAATGTCACTTCATCGCGGTGTCTCTGCATCGTGGTGTCTCTGCATCGCTGTGTCACTTCATCGCGGTGTCTCTGCATCGCGGAACCTCTGCAATGCGGTGTCACTTCATCACGGTGTCTCTGCATCGGGGGTGTCTCTACATCGGGAGTGGTCACTGCATCGCGGTGTCACTTCATCGCAAGGTCTCTGCATCGCGGTGTCACTTCATCGTGGTGTCTCTGCATCGCGGTGTCACTTCATCGTGGTGTCTCTGCATTGCGGTGTCACTTATCACGGTGTCTCTGCAATGCGGTGTCACTTCATCGCATTGTCTCTGCATCGCGGTGTCTCTTAATCGTAATGTCTCTGCATCACGGTGTCTCTGCATCGTCAAATGTTATAACAAAGCGATGTCTCTGCATCACGGTGTCACTGCATCGGGGGTGGTCACTGCATTGCGGTGTCTGTGTATCAAGGGTGGTCACTGCGTCGCGGTGTAACTTCATCACGGTGTCTCTGCATCGGGGGTGGTCACTGCATCGCGGTGTCTCTGCATCATGGTGTCGCTTCATCGCGGTGTCTCTGCATAGCGGTGTCTCTGCATGGCGATGTATCTGCATCGCGGTGTCTCTGCATCGCGGTTTCATTTCATCGCGGTGTCTCTGCATCGTGTTTTCACTTCATTGCGATGTCTCTGCATCGCGTTGTCACTTCATCGCGATGTCTCTGCATTGCGGCGTCTCTGCATCGCGGTGATTAATGAATCACGGTGATCACTACATCGGGGTGGTCACTGGATCGCGGTGGTCAATGCATCGGGGTGGTCACTACATCGCGGTGGTCAATGCATCACGGTGGTCAATGCGTCGTACGTCGCGGTGGTCATTGCGTCGCGGTGGTCAATAAATCGGGATGGTCACTGCATCGTGGTGGTCAATGCGTCGCGGTGGTCAATGCATCGGGGTGGTCAATGCGTCGCGGTGGTCACTGAATCTTGGTGGTCAATGTATCGGGGTGGTCATTGTATCGCGATGGTCAATACATCGGTTAAAATAAAAAAAAAAAAAAAAAAAAAAAAAAAAAAAAAAAAAAAAAACCTCTCAGCGCCTGGAAAAAAAAAACTAAACTTTCAGCGCACCTTTTAAAAAAAATAATTAAAAAAATATATGCGCATGTTTTATTTTTTCACAAGCACCGGTTTTTTCTTTTATTTCCTTTTATTTTAATTTTTCTTCATTAAGTGTATTTGAATCTATCTATTTAATTTGTGTCCTTATAACCAAATAAGATTCCTTAATGTCTTATTTTCCTGATTAAATCTATTTTGTGTCCTTTTGGACCTTTGCCCCTACAAAGAATAAGTTGTATAATTACGTAAATAAATTATTTTTCAAAGTCTGAAGTATGGTTGAAAATGTAATGTAATGATTTTTTATTCTATTGTAAATTTTTTTCGAGAACGAAAGATATGTCGGAAAAAATTAATACTTAGGGAAAGGACCGACAAAAATAATACTCCAAGCCATGCGATTTACGTTGTGTTTTAAGAGATGTTTCTTCCCTACAAAGTAAGTTGGGGTTCACACGAAAATCTCTTTCATGATACAATGCAGGTGTTTGATTCAAACATTGACTTGTTTGCAACAAATCTAAGAACACTCAAAAAATAGTTCTGATGATTCTTTCAAAACTTGATTTTCGTGTATGCATTGAGTCGTATTTATAGGACAAAAGGGGTAATGCTCATATCCGTTCGGAGATTCATGCATCCGGATGAAGAGCCACACCACTTCGCAGATGCATAAATTTGATTGTGCTGGATATACAGAAACCCGAATCCGGATCCGATCCATAATTGGAACGTCAGATCTGATTCACAGCACCGATCGAGACACTCGATCATGCACAGCGGAAGCGATGAATAAATTCGCATGCGATAATACCATGATTCGATTCGCATAACAATTAATACGACTATAAGAAAGTTGAAGATTTACCTTATCTAAGAGGAATAGTAAATCGACATATGGAGAAGCCACAATCTTCCGGATTGTATCTCCTAGCGACGACTGGTGGACATCGATCCTCGCCGTAGAACCTCCTCGAATATGCACAAGAAAAACCCTAGGTTTTTCTCCTCTTAATGACTAGAACGAGAAACTAATTTTTCTCTTCTTTTTGGTGAAAAGTGGCGCGAATTATGAAGTGTGTATTGTGTTGGGAGGAACTCTCTTTATATAGGAAAATAACTAGTCAAGAGAGTTATCCTTTTCACACCACAAAAACCTATTCCGATAAGGAAAATATATTTTTCCCACAAAATAAGAGATAATTCCCAAAAAATCAATCTCTCATTTTTCCATTAATTATCCAACAAATAGATAATTAATTAATTACACATGTGACATAATCTAGAAATATTTATTTTCCTAATTTATCACATGTGTGGCGCCATTAATGTCATTATTTTAATAGAAAATGTCTTTTCTATTTTACATATTATTTACCAAATAAATAATATTGCATATTCATTAAATAGACCAACTATTTAATTTATTCTCGAGGTTCCATAAAACGAGAAAACACTCGCGTGTTAGGAGCCAACCCGAGGACCATGGACCTATAACCAGTAGGTACATCAAATTAAATAAAATATTCATCGAACAGAATATTTCTACTTAATTCATTAATTCCGGAATTACGCCACCATAAATCCGAAACTGAACTCTGTCGATTATAGATATAACTTATTCTCAAAACGCCGAGTCGAGTCGATAAGTGTCCATTGATATAATCATTACGTATAAACTAACCCTTCATAGACTATCCGTAATGAAGTAGGTTATATTTCCGTAAACCTTCTTCAATACATCTTATCCTTATTTACCATTAACCCACTAGTGATCAATTAGTTCATAACCAATAAGAACTCCATTTCGATCAGTTTCTAGAATTAACAAATAAGGAGATTGTCTTTCTACTTCCCGCAGGAAGGAATGAATTCCATATCTGTGAAACACACACTTCTCACTCATTCCCGAATAGTGTCAACGTGAAAGTGATTCGGACCGCGCCTCTTAGCGATCCTTAACGAACACATCAAACCCTATCCTGAAACCAGTAGGAGTATGCAATCACTTCAGGATTAAGGTTAATCCATATATGATCATCTTGTGATTTAATAAGATTTCTCAATCACAGAATTATATGAGAAACGCAGATTAAATCGGTCCAGTCCTATATGAATCTCATCATATATAAATGCCCCACTTAGACAACCAATGTCGACGGTCCGGATTAAACGGTCACACCATAAAGTGTTCTGGGCGCATTAATGGTGGTTTAATCAATAGACCCCATACTTTGACTAACTTCACCATGGACTAACATTTCAAGTGTATCACCATAAACTTAATCCTCGTGTGCGTCACGCACTAAGTTATATTGTTACATATGATACGACTTAGAGTTTTCAGTAGTGTATTACTAACAAGCACGAAGCAAGTAATAAGATGAGAATAAATCTGTCATTTATTAATTCTAAAAACTATTACATAAATTGTCTTTCGGGCGCTACTTCCAACAGATTGCATCTCTTCACAGATGCATGAATTCGATTCGCATCACTTCGTAGGCACATGTATCTGAAGAGAGTTTGAGAAAGTGATAAACACTAGATGAAGAGAGTTTGAGAAAGTAAATTGTACTTGAGTAAACTCCAACTTGTTTATTCATGTTGAAAGAATGAGTATAAATAGATACAAGAGAGGCTCCTAGCTAGTCAAGTAAAAATAACTAGAGCCGGCTAGAAATAAATGCTAGAGTCGGCTATGACTATGCTATTACATAATGAGACAAAAACTAGTTACTTTATGACTTTTAGGACATATTAATTGTTTATTTAATACAATTAATATGTCTCTTTGATACATAAATAACATGTTACACTCTAACGTGTTGAAGAACAACTATGTAATATTAACCATATTTCCACACCCCCCCTCAAACTGGGTTGTATATGTTAATACAGCCAAGTTTGCTACTCAGTCTGCTGAACATAAGCGGTGGAATTGCCTTTGTGAGAATATCAGCATTTTGATCTGCTGAAGGAACATACTGAAGTTGAATGATCTTGGCATCAATCTTCTCTTTAAGGAAATGTCTGTCAATATCAACATGATTGGTTTTATCATGATGGATGGATCCTCTCGCCATGCATAAGGTCAATTATTGTCACAAAGAGTGTGATAGGTTCTTTGAGGAGGCTGCCAAGTTCGATCAGGACCCTTTTTATCCATAGAGCTTCACAAATACCCAAAACCAAAGGCCTGAGTTCAAACCCGAAGATCTTCGCTTCTAGAGACGATGGTTGTTTCTTGCTCCTCCAGGTGACAAGATTTCCCATACATAAGAACGAGAGCTCTTTAGTAGT
This sequence comes from Gentiana macrophylla, assembly GCA_026214975.1. Lineage (NCBI taxonomy): Eukaryota > Viridiplantae > Streptophyta > Magnoliopsida > Gentianales > Gentianaceae > Gentiana > Gentiana macrophylla. The sequence goes on along the minus strand of CM047817.1, from coordinate 16,163,423 downwards.
AGACCTTCTATGCATGTGACGACCCGGCCAATCAACATCGCAGTGTAGACCTTGATAGATCTCTCGGCAGACTTGGTGAAATGTAGGCCTTGGCCAGAGTGATTTTCAAGTACCTCAAGATCCTGCTCACAACATCCCAATGTTGCTCAAGAGGGCAATGCATGAACCAAGCTAACTGGATCGACTCCATATGCAATATCAGTCGTGTGTGGGACATATAAATGAGTTTCCTACAAGTCTTTGATATTGATCCTTCCCGACAAAGAATGTCACCATGCAAAGGTATTATTTGGGGTCTCTTGGGGATACAGCGAGTTTGCATCCCAAAGATACCGATTTCCTTCATGAGATCCAATACATACTTCCTTTGAGAGATCGAAATGCCTTTACTGTTTTCTAGCTATTTCCATACCAAGAAAGTACTTTAGGTAGCCCGGATCTTTAACTTGGAATACCTTTGCCAAGAGAGTCTTCAAATCTTTGGATCTCGGTAGAGTCATCTCCAGTAAGGATGATATCATCCACATAGACAATAAGAATAGACCTTCTCGGTTGGTTGTCTTGATAAACATAGTGTGATCGAGTTGCATTGATGATATCCAGCAGCTTTAACCCACGTAGTGAGTTTTCCAAACCAGGCTCGGGGGATTGCTTGAGCCATATAGATTTTCTGAGTTTGCATACCTTGCCTTGAGTGTGAGGATTGGTAAAACCAGGAGGTACACTCATGTAGACTTCCTCGATAAGGTCACCATTGAGAAAGGCATTTTTATATCCAATTGGTGAAGAGGCCGACCAAGTTGGACAAAGACAGAGATATCAAGATCCTGGCAGTTGTTCGGTTTGCCACCGTGGTGCAAAAGTTTCGTGTAGTCAATGCCATAAGTTTGAGTGAAACCCTTGCAACAAGTCTGGCCTTATACTTGTCAATTGTACCATCGGCATTGTATTTGATAGTAAATAGCCACTTGCAGCTGACGGTCTTCTTGCCTTTGGGGAGAGTTGTTAGATCCCAAGTATGGTTATCCAGGAGGGCAGTCATTTCTGTTTTTACTGCAGCCTTCCACTTATCATTTTGAAGGGCTTCCTGAATATTTCTTGGAATGGAGTGAGAGTCCAAGTCCTGTGTAAACATGGCAAAGACAGGAGATAACTGATCATAAGATAGATAATTATGAATAGAATGATCAGTAGTGCAAGATCGTTTTCCCTTCCTGATAGCAATAGGTCTATCATCAATGTCGCAGTCGCTCGGTGAGTCTTTGAGAGTCGATAGAGTTCTTGAGCCTCGGTTGGCTCTGGTTGATGAGTCCTCTTGAGTCGATGGGTTCTGTTCGATGAGGCTGCTGAGGTCGATGAGGTCTTGAGGTTCGATCTCTTGAGAATCGCAGAATTCTGTGAGGGTTAAGAGTTTGCTGTGGGAACGGATTTAGGTCAATTTCAATCAGGTTTCCATCAGTGACTGCCTCAGGAGACTTGCTATAGTAGGGAGTCCTTTCAAAGAATTTTACATCCATAGAATTGTAAAATCTTTTTTCAGAAGGAGAATAACACTTGTAACCTTTCCTGTCCTTTGCATATCCTAGAAAAATGCACTTGTGAGCTTTGGGATCAAGTTTGCTTCATGTTGGGCATGAATATACACAAACACAAGACAACCAAAGATTTTTAGAGGTAATTGGGAAATAAGATGAGGCGAGAGTGTGTGGTCAGAAGGGTTTGCATAGGAGTTTTGAGGCCTAACACTCTGCTGGGAAGTCTGTTGATTAAATATGTGGCAGTTAATATAGCTTCACCCCACATATACTTTGGAACATGTGTGGTGAACATGAGTGATCTAGCCATCTCCAGCAGGTGCCTGTTCTTTCTCTCAGCAACCCCATTTTGTTGAGGTGTTTCCACACAACTACTGATATGGACAATCCCCTTATTTATCAAGAAGTTACTGAGATGAGACTCATAGTATTCAAGTGGATTATCAGTCTTTAAGATCTTGATCTTAGTATCAAATTGAGTAGAGATCATGTTGTAAAATTCCTGAAAAACTGTTCCAACTTCAGATTTATCCTTCATTAAAAACAGCCATGTGTTTCTGGTATGATCATCAATGAAAGTGACAAACCACCTTTTTCCTGTTATACTTTTTACTCTTGAAGGTCCCCATACATCACTATGAATTAAAGTGAAAGGTGTGGAAGGCAAATAAGGTAGTTTGGCATACACAGATTTTGTAAGTTTGGCAAATTGACAAATATCACATTGAAAATCATTGACATTACATCCTTTAAATAATTCAGGAATTACAGACTTTAAGTAACCAAAACTTGGATGTCCTAGTCTATAATGCCATAACATGATATTGTCTAAGGTTTGAGTGCAGTCAGAGGCGATTCGATCTTCGATCTTCTCTTGTGAGGTTGACCACATACAATCTGACGAAAGGGTTTAGCCCTCCCAATCACTTCCTGTGAAGAAGGGTCTGGAAAGTGCATTGATTCTTATTAAACACAACAAATCCGAGCTTCAAGTCTTTTGCAAGTTTACTGACAGATATGAGATTGCAGTCTAATTTTGGAACAAATAGGACATCCTTTAGGCATATCTTATTAGTGAGTTTAACATTTCCAAAACCTTTTGCATAAGAGATAGAACCATCAGCAGTCTTAATTTTATGAGTTTGATGACATGGCATAAGGTGAGTTATGAGATTTTTATTACCAGTCATATGAGAGGAGGCCCCAGAATCAACAATCCATGTTTCATTACTAATAGAAGAGTAGAATTTACCTGCACTAGCCTGAGTAGCCGTGTCAGTAGAGGGACTACCTTCTGTTTGTTGAGTGAGGAAAGCTTTGAATGCAGCAAACTGAGCATTCAACTTGTTACCATTCTCCTCTTCATTAACATGTCTGCCCTGACTTTCCCTGGTAGACTTTGAGGATTTAGGCATGCCATGTAGCTTCCAGCAGGTGTCCTTGGTGTGATTTGTGCGTTTGCGGTGCTCACGAAACAACTTTCCGGGTTCGATCAAGAGGCTTCCTGACGAGCCTCAAGAACCTCAAGCAGGCTTCCCGGCGATCAGCAGGTGGCACTTTCAAAGCAGAGTTGTCGGCAGGGGAGTTCAAAGAATCATCACTTTTCTCTGCTTTCCTCATGTTTGACTTCAAAGAACATGGATTTGAGGTTGGGAGAGGTTTAGTTGCAAGGATTCTTCCCTAACATCATCAAGAGTAGGATTCACCCAAGAAGAAACTTGAATACTCTCTTTTCTCAATAATGTCCTTATAAAGGCAAAGATCCTTGACATCATTCCAGGGTGAGTTTCCAACATATCTAGGTGTTGCCATGCCTGAGACAGGTTGGTTGAAGTATTGAGTTACATACATATCTCCTTGTCGCAATTTTGAATCTGAGCTTCAAGTTCATACACTTCTGATGTATTGTCTTTCTTGGAGTAAAGATCCCTGGCATTATCCCAGATCTCCTTTGCAGTATCATACATCATAAAGTTCTCACTAATCTCTTTTGTCATTGATCTTGTGAGAATGGTCATGACTTGGTTATTAGTAGTATCCCATGCTTCAAATCCTGGGGTCATCTTCAAGCAGGGCGGGTTTAGAGCCGACGGTATCCCATCTTACCTTGCCAGAGATGTACATTTTCATAGACCTTGACCACAGCAAGTAGTTGTTGCCATCAAGTCTATGATTTGTGTAAGATGAAGAGTCAGTGACCCGGTCTCTGTGAGGGTAGCCGACTCAACCGAGGTGTGAGAGCTTCAGATAATGAAGACATTCTTGATTCAGCAGGGTGCTGAGAATTTGCAGCGGATTCAGGAGTTTAAGGCTCCGATACCATGAAGAGAGTTTGAGAAAGTAAATTGTACTTGAGTAAACTCCAACTTGTTTATTCATGTTGAAAGAATGAGTATAAATAGATACAAGAGAGGCTCCTAGCTAGTCAAGTAAAAATAACTAGAGCCGGCTAGAAATAAATGCTAGAGTCGGCTATGACTATGCTATTACATAATGAGACAAAAACTAGTTACTTTATGACTTTTAGGACATATTAATTGTTTATTTAATACAATTAATATGTCTCTTTGATACATAAATAACATGTTACACTCTAACGTGTTGAAGAACAACTATGTAATATTAACCATATTTCCACACTAGAGTAAACTTCAACTTAGTTTATTCATCATAAAAGAGTGAGTATAAATAGGTACAAGTAAGTGAGAAAGGTCCTAGTAGAGTATAAGCTAGGAGAGAGCAATTAATTACTAGAGTCGGCTAGTATTAATTGCTAGAGTTGTCTATTACCTAATAAGACAAAATAGAGTTACTTTATGACATATTAATTGTTTATTCAATACAATTAATATGTCTTACAATTAATGTGTCTCACAATCAATATGTTACACTAATGTAACGTAATATTTCCACACCCCCCCTCAAACTGGGTTGTATATGTTTATACAGCCAAGTTTGCTACTCAGTCTGCTGAACATAAGTGGTGGAATGGCCTTGGTGAGAATATCATCATTCTGATCTGCTGAGGAAACATACTGGAGTTGAATAATCTTGGCATCAATCTTCTCCTTCAGGAAGTGTCTGTCAATGTCCACATGTTTGGTTTTATCATGATGGACTGGATCCTCTGCCATGCATAAGGCTGAATTATTGTCACAGCAGAGTGTGATAGGTTGCTGATAGGCTGCCGAAGTTTAGTAAGGACCCTTTTTATCCATAGAGCTTCACAAATACCCAAAACTAGTGCCTAAGTTCGAAACTTCAAAGATCGCTTCAGAGACAGAGGTTTTGCTCCTCCAGAGTGGACTTGAGTACCTCGGTATCTCATTCACACGACATTCCAATGTTGCTCAAGTAGGGCAATGCATGAATCAAGCTAACTGGACTAACTCCATATGCAATATCGGTCTTGTATGGGAGACAGATAAATGAGTTTCCCTACAAGTCTTTGATATTGATCCTTCCCGACAAAGAATGTCACCATGCAGCAGGGTATTACTTGGGTCTACTGGGGATACAGCAGGTTTGCATCCCATCATACCAGTTTCCTTCAGTAGGTCCAGCACATTTTTCCTTTGAGAGATAGAGATTCCCTGGTTGTTTCTTGCAATTTCCATACCAAGGAAGTATTTAAGATACCCCAAATCCTTGACTTGAAAAACCTTTGCCAAGAGAGTCTTCAAATTCGGATCTCAAGTAGAGTCATCACCGGTGAGGATGATATCATCCACATATACAATAAGAATAGATCTTTTCTCGGCTAGTTGTCTTGATAAACATGGTGTGATCTCGAGTTGCATTGATGATATCCAAAGATCTTTAACCACGAGAGTGAGTTTCCCAAACCAGGCTCTTGGGGATTGCTTTAGGCCATATAGAGATTTCCTCAATTTGCAAACCTTTCCTTGGGTGTGAGGATTGGTAAAACCAGGAGGTACATTCATGTATACTTCTTCAGTAAGGTCACCATTGAGAAAAACATTTTTGATATCCAATTGGTGAAGAGGCCAATCAAGTTGGACAGCCAGAGATATCAGTATTCTGACAGTGTTCAGTTTTGCCACTGGTGCAAAAGTTTCTTTGTAGTCAATGCCATAAGTTTGAGTGAAACCCCTTGCAACTAGTCTGGCCTTATACTTGTCAATTGTACCATCAGCATTGTATTTGATGGTAAATAACCACTTGCAGCTGACTGTCTTCTTGCCTTTAGGGAGAGCTGTTAGATCCCAAGTATGATTATCCAGGAGGACAGTCATTTCAGTCTTGACAGCTGCCTTCCACTTATCATGTTGGAGAGCTTCCTGTATATTCTTAGGAATAGAGTGAGAATCCAAGTCCTGTGTAAACATGGCAAAAGCAGGTGATAACTGATCATAAGATAGATAATTATGAATAGAATGATCGAGAGTGCAAGATCTCTTTCCCTTCCCGATAGCAATAATAGCCTATCATCAATGTCGTGAGGTCTTTGAGAGTCAGTGTGAGGTTCTTTGAGTGTCAGTGGGCTCTGGGTCAGCAGGCTCCGGGTCGGTCGATGAACTCGGTTCGGGAGGTTCTTTGATGATCGATGAGGTCGCCGAGAGTCGATAGGTGTCTTGAGGTTCGATCTGTGAGAATCGATGAGTTTCTTGAGGTTAAGAGTTTGCTTGAGGAAAGGATTTAGGTCAATTTCAATCGGGTTTCCATCGTTGGATCGCCTCAAAGGACTTGTTTGTAGTAGGGATTCCTTTCAAAAAATTTACATCCATAGAATTGTAAAAGCTTTTTTCAGAAGGAGAGTAACACTTGTAACCTTTCCTGTCCTTTGCATATCCTAGGAAAATGCACTTGTGAGCTTTGGGATCAAGTTTGCTTCATGTTTGGGCATGGATATAAACAAACACAAGACAACCAAAGATTTTTGGAGGTAATTGGGAAATAAGATGAGGACAGAGTGTGTGGTCGTAAGGGTTTGGATAGGAGTTTTGAAGCCTAACACTCTACTTGGAAGTCTGTTGATTAAGTATGTGGCGATTAATAATATAGCTTCACCCCACATATACTTTGGAACATGTGTGGTGAACATGATTGATCTAGCCATCTCTAGTAGGTGCCTGTTCTTTCTCTCAAAGAACCCCATTTTGTTGAGGTGTTTCCACACAATTCTTGATATGGACAATCCCTTATCCATCAAGAAATTACGAGGTTAGACTAATAGTATTCAAGTGCATTATCGCCTCTTTAAGATCTTGATCTTAGTGTCAAATTGAGTAGAGATCATGTTGTAAAATTCTGAAAAACTGCTCCAACTTGATTTATCCTTCATTAAGAAACGACCATGTGTTTCTCGGTATGATCATCAATGAAAGTGACAAACCACCTTTTCCTGTTATACTTTTTACTCTTGAAGGTCCCCATACATCACTATGAATTAAAGTGAAAGGTGTGGAAGGTAAATAAGGTAGTTTGGTATACACAGATTTGGTAAGTTTGGCAAATTGACAAATATCACATTGAAGATCATTGACATTACATCCTTTAAATAATTCAGGAATTACAGACTTTAAATAACCAAAACTTGGATGTCCTAGTCTATAATGCCATAACATGATATTGTCTAAGGTTTGAGTGCAGTTTCTGAGGCGGTCATTCTTGATCTTACTTCTCGTCTTCAGCGGTTGACTACATACAATCCTGAGCAGGGTTTAGCCCTCCCAATCACTTCCTGTGAAGAAGGGTCCTGGAAAGTGCACTGATTCTTATTAAACACAACAAATTAATTCAAATCTTTTGCAAGTTTATGTGGATGTGAGATTGCGATCTAATTTTGGAACAAATAGGACATCCTTTAGGCATATCTTATTAGTGAGTTTAACATTTCCAAAACCTTTTGCATGAGAGATAGATCCATCAGCAGTCTTAATTTTATGAATTTGATGACATGTCATAAGGTGAGTTATGAGGTTTTTATTGCCAGTCATATGAGAGGAGGCCCCAGAATCAACAATCCATGTTTCATTACTAATAGAAGAGTAGAATTTACCTGCACTAGCCTTGAGTAGCCGTGTCGGTAGAGGGGACTACCTTCTTTTTGTTGAGTGAGGAAAGCTTTGAATGCAAAGAAAGCGAGCATTCAACTTGTTATCATTCTCCTCTTCATTGACATGCCTGCTCTGACTTTCCCTGGTAGGCTTGGAGGATTTAGGCATGCCGTGTAGCTTCTAGCAAGTGTCCTTGGTGTGATTTGTGCGTTTGCAGTGCTCACAGAACAACTTTCCAGTTCGATCAAGAAGCTTCCTGACGATCTCGATAACCTCGGTAGGCTTCCCGACGATCGGCAGGTAGCACTTTCAAAGGGTTGTCGGCGGGGGAGTTCAAAGAAAGATAACTTTTCTCCTGCTTTCCTCATGTTTTACTTCAGCAAACATGGATTTGAGATTGGGGAGAGGTTTTGTGGCAAGGATTCTTCCCCTAACATCATCAAGAGTAGGATTCAGTCCAGTAAGAAACTTGAATACTCTCTTTTTCTCAATAATGTCCTTATAAAGAAGTAGCATCCTTGACATCATTCCAGGGTGAGTTTCCAACATATCTAGGTGTTGCCATGCCCTGAGCAGCTTGGTTGAAGTATTGAGTTACTGAGACATATCTCCTTGTCTCATAGCAGCTTTGAATCTGGGCTTCAAGTTCATACACTTCGATGTATTGTCTTTCTTGGAGTAAAGATCCCTGGCATTATCCCAGATCTCCTTAGCAGTATCATACATCATAAAGTTCTCACTAATCTCTTTTGTCATTGATCTTGTGAGAATGGTCATGACTTGATTATTAGTAGTATCCCATGCTTCATATCTGGGGTCATCTTCAGGAGCGAGTTTTAGAGCCGAGACATGTATCCCATCTTACCTTGTCCAGAGATGTACATTTTCATAGACCTTGACCACAGCAAGTTGTTGTTGCCATCAAGTCTATGATTTGTGTAAGATGAAGAGTCAGTGACCCCAGTCTGCTGAGGCAGCTGGGACTCAACTGAGGGTGAGGAAGCTTCAGATAATGAAGACATACTTGATTCAGCAGGGTACTGAGAATTTGCAGCGGATTCATGAGTTTTAAGGCTCCGATACCATGAAGAGAGTTTGCGAAAGTGATAAACACTAGAGTAAACTTCAACTTAGTTTATTCATCATAAAAGAGTGAGTATAAATAGGTACAAGTAAGTGAGAAAGGTCCTAGTAGAGTATAAGCTAGGAGAGAGCAATAAATTACTATAGTCGGCTAGTATTAATTGCTAGAGTTGTCTATTACCTAATAAGACAAAATAGAGTTACTTTATGACTTTATGACATATTAATTGTTTATTCAATACAATTAATATGTCTTACAATTAATGTGTCTCACAATCAATATGTTACACTAATGTAACGTAATATTTCCACAGTATCTGAATCACATCAATTCACAGAATCATGTATCTGAATCGTATCACTTCGCAGTTTCATGTATCTAAATCGCATCACTTCGCAGATTCATGTATATGAATCGCATCGCTTCGCAGAGTCATGTATTTGATTCGCATCACTTCACACCTTGATATGTTGGCAACTCGAATGCATATGATAACCAAAAAAAATGTAATTTATGAAAAAATATCTAACAGTTTCCCCATATTTTTTCAGAAAATATTTTTATATAAAAACAAATGAATGAAGCGGCTACATCACCTAAGTGATTGCCTACGTACTCTTGTGGGGATCAAGCCGTTGTAGTTCATACAGACACGGACTAAGTATCATCGTACATAAATGAAAGTAGTTTTTGACTTTGAACTTTCACTTAGTGTAAATAACTCAAAGTTTCATCAGGGTGCTCTGGTGAACGATCTTGAACCAAGGACCCCATCGTGATGTATCCGGAGATATCACACATATTATTTCAATAAAAGAGTGTCTCTTGTTCCAACGCATTAATGGCCATGCGTTATATCCTGAATTCATGAGTGCTCTAGAGACGGTCTATATATCGTAGGAAGCGGCATGGCTTTCACACCCTTATAGGTAAATCCGTTTAAAATGATACTTCGAGTCACTTTCTCCGACATTAGGACTTATTAAGAACAATTTTCATCATTTACCATGAGTATTCAATCACACTAGAGATTTCATGAATGAGATTTTATCAAATACTCTAGTGTCTCGTTCTAGTTAGACTTTAACTTGATTGTACTCTTTGAACTTTGTTTATATTTTAAAACATAAGTAGGGTTCCCGTCAAGGCTAACTAATGTTTCATAGACCTTAGTCCCATTCCTTTGTTGTTTTCACAGTCATCTCTCTAGACAGTACTTTCGTCAAAGGATCTGCTAGGTTATTCTTTGACTCCATATAGTCAACAGAGATTACTCCTTATTTCATCCACGAAGAGACTGATGTCTCAGACTAAGATGTCATTGCTTACCTGTAAGTCTTACTTGCTACTGAATACAAAGTAGACTATCACAATGTATCATTACTGCTAGAGATGGCTTTTCCTACAAAGGAATATCAATCAATAAATTTCTCAGTCATTCCGCTTCTTTATTTGCATCTGCCAATGCAATAAATTCTGCTAACATAGTCGGATCCGAAACACAAGTTTGTTTCTTCGAACACCAAGATACGTTTGCACCTCCTAAGGTAAAAATCCATCCGGTGGTGGATTTAGAATTTGATTCTATGTTATTCCAACTTGTATCACTATACCTTTCAAGTACAGCAGGAAGTACTCAGGTACATGCCCTAGTGGTTTGTCACTAGGGCCTAACCAGGATCCAGTGGGAGACCCAGGTTCGAGCCCCGCTTGGGGCATAATTTAGTTTTGGATGGTGCGTGCGTATTTCGTTTCGAAAAAAAGGAAAAAAAAGTACAACAGGAAACCCACAATACTGTAATCCGTAATCAATTGCTCCTTTCAAGTATCTTAAAAGTCTAGAAATATCACAATACTGACTACAACATTCAAGACGTACGGAAATCTGTTTAAAGGATCCAAACACTGCATCCCACAATCATTCCTACGTGATTACCTATACCTCATCAAATAATTCCATAAAGCCGCACATTCCGGAAGGATTTCTTTTGGCCACAACTCAGAAAAGAGGTGGCTCGTTTCGTGGCTCGTTTCTTTTTTATTGATGCTAAGGTGAATGATGGTGCAACAAACTTTGCTAATGTCTTGGTCTACATCGAATTGGATACAGTTTAGTTAATAGTCTTCATTTTGAGACTTGGTTTGTTATTGTTACTCTATTTTTCATGAGATTAACTGTCGAAATTCACTAGTGAATGTTAACAGTGAATTTTGACAATGAATTTCGAACAAAAGTATTTTTCGACCGTAGCATTGTAGGTACTTAAGTTATGACTCAAAATCATACATGTACTAATGACCCAATAGACAATAAAATAGATTATAGAATTATTGAAATATGTAAACATTCATTAGAATAGTTGTTTCCTTGTCCCCAGTAATTCAAATCACTTCAATTTTGAACATACATATGAAGATAAGTCATGGTATTCACTTGGCATCTACACATTAATAGTGATGTTGGCCTACATTGAGATGTTCATCTGATTAGATGTAATACAATTTACTATAAAAGCTTTGAATTCTTGTACTTCATCCGCCTTTCATTTTTTGTCGATCACCTGATTACGTGCAATCTGGTACATGTAGTATATGACATATAATGTACAATCATTCCTGCAAATTTCGGCATTCAAATAAACTTTTGTCAACCATTATTTCCATGATATATATGAGTAATGTTCAATTGAACTAAAATAATCACCACATTTCTTTTATCTCATGTGGAGTTTTATATGGCTAATCTCTTTGTTTTGTTTATGAGTTGCAACATATGTTTCTTGATGTGCGTTACCTGATTACATCCCGAAACACTCTTGAATCCGAAATTGACATTAATTGCAGCCGTGATCTTTGTTCGAAACATGATATAACAACTAGAAATGATGTGTTCGAGTGGCCAAAAGAGATTTTGGATTTTGAAGAAGTATATCGGTGAACATGTATTTTATTTCAAGATTTGTATCCTCACGTATTTCGTTTTATTTTATCAATTAAGTTTATTCATCCACGTTTGAGTTTGAGGTACTGTTGATTGATTATAGAATGATTCAAATAGTTGAGTTTGAGATTAATTAATGTAGCTTATTATTTTTCTTATTTATCAGGCTAATCACCTTCATGAATCATTGGATAGTCGCATTTCAGCTCTTGAAAAGCATGTTGAATCATTAAATTGGGGCATCTCAGCTGTGGGGAAGTTTGAAGTAAATGAGGGGATGAAAGTGGAGGAAGCTGCACCTGATACTGTGATACTGATACTGTGATAGTGTTACTGTTATTGTGTTATGGTGCTGAAGTCAACACATTGTAACCGAAGGCGGAGATCTACAAGCTAATGTTCCAAGAAGATGCTAATGCTCCATGGAAAGTACCAGCGATTTTTTTTCCGGTTATGGCTTTGATACCATGTCAAGAATTGTGTAAAATATTTTCCGTGTCATTCATCAATCTCACAGGTACAATATATATATAGTACAATCCAGGGCTTCTCTCTATCGATAATTACCAAACTACCCTTACAAAATAAATACAAAAATATAATATACATCATAATATCGTAATACGTTTCGACCGGCCTGCCATCTGGGCTTAGAACAGCCCCAATAATATGTTCTTCTTCAAGCTATCGGTTTAAGGGGAAGCTAATTATATATACGCTGAATCCTCGAATGAATCTTCTATAGAACAACGCTAAGCCCAGAAAACTACCAAGTTCTGAAATAGTACAAGGTACGTGGAGTCCAATCCCGAGGCAAAATTAGAAAAATGGTTCTCTAAGTTGGCTTACTATGGATTTTAGTCATGCTCCTGCTCCGGTGAGGAAAATGGTCTTCTAAGTTGTATTTTTTTTTTTGAAAAATGGTCCTATCCGCCGGATATTGCTGACTGGGCACCGGAATCGTGGTTGCCACTAGGCTGCCACGTGAGATACTACATGGCTTGTGGGTCCCCTTTCAGATTCGAACCGGCGACCTCATTGTAAAATACTAAGCACTTTGCCATCCAAGCTATAACTTCAACATATATATTTTGACACAAGTTATTACTTATGCACAACAACATTCCTTCAAACATTGTATGTGCCTAATTTAAATAAACTAATTTACAAAATTCACTTAATTGTAGATGATATATATATGTCTAGGCATGCCTATGTACAATGACTATTTGACCATTGATTAATGTTATGAGAAAAAATGGTGCAAAATGACCCATAATAAACACTAAAGGAAGTTGATGCATAAATGGCAAAAATAGCCCCACTAGGAATTGGATTTTGATATGGTTGTGTTCAACCAGACATAGCGTAGACAATAGGGGGCGAGAGAAGTTAAGAGTTCACGCATAATTTTTTTTAGTTTTATTTTTTATTTTTTATAACTTATTATTATTATTATTATGATTATTAATGTAAGTCGACCTTACATTACCAGAAGAGTAATAATTATAATATTTTTTTTCTTATCCTACTATTAATTTGTATATATTCGGTCAACTTTTTTAATTTTATAATTATTACATTAATTAATGATAATCAAATTGTATATCAAACACTATAGTCTTTTTTGAGAACCAAACATTATAGTCTATATATTTAATCACCGTGTTTCAAAACAAGAATTAATCACTTTATTAATGTATATGAAAATTCTAAATCCACTTACATATAGGGACGTAGATAGTATTATTTTTTATATTTTAAAAAAGAACTACATCAAATTAACAAGGAAAATCAAGGCTCAAATCAGCACATTTTACATTCTAAATCTTGAAATCATAAACGTAAAAACATTTGTATAGGGGATTCAGTCAAGAACTTGAAATGTCATATTAAACCAAAGGAAACCACATTACTTATGCATAAGTAATAACTTGTGTCATAATATACACAATGAAGTTATAGCTTGGATGACAAAGTGCTTGGTATTTTACCATTAGACTGCTTGTTCGAATCCCTTTAGCATCAACTTAGAAATGAGACCCACACGCCACGTAGATCCCGTGCCGGCAGCCTCTTAGCAATAGCGTCGCCACAATTCTAAACGATTCCGGTCTTGTCAACAAGATCCGTGGATAGGACCATTTTCAAAATAAATTACAACTTAGAGGACTATTTTCCTCATCGGAGCAGGAGCAAGACTAAAATTCATAGTATGCCAACTTAAAGGACCATTTTTCTAATTTTGCCCCAATCTCGAACACCAGCAACTTTCGATTCATGCACTTTAAGAGTTTTGGCTTCTTTCTGGCTTTCTGCCAATTGGAAAACACCCACCCACAGGCCACACCCATCCACTTTAAGAGTTTTGGCTTCTTTCTAAAACAGTAGAGGTGTTTTTACCATCCGTTTGTAATTACAACCTCCAGTCTAAAATATATGTCATCCTAGCATTTTTAATCCGTCTCATAATATAAGTCATTCTCACATTTCAATGCTATATTTAATACACTTTTTCTTATTTTACCTATTTTAATGCATGACCTTTCATACATCATTTAATAAATCCTAAGAGCATTTTAGTCTAAAACTATTAAAATTGAATCATTTATTGAGCTTCATAATATGTGTGTCAAAAGTTAGGATGAGTAATATTTTAGACCGGAGGTAGTATTAGTCAATTGGAAAACACCCACCCACACACTCCCCCGCACACACTTCATTATTCATTATAAAAAAAAGGACATTATATTGAGTGGCCTGGCAGGTTGGCATGTTGTAAACCAAAGCTCCAAGGAGGCTTGGGAATTAGAAATACTCGGGATATGAATATTGCGTTCCTGTCAAAATTGGTCTGGCAATTTTTTACCGAACACAAAAAGTTGTGGGTTCAAATTTAGCGCAAAAGATATGGTTCATCGTTTGATACGCCAAAGCATGGCTATTCGTTTATTTGGCGTCATATATGCTTTGCAGTAGAGTCCTTGCTGACGTGGAAGTTCCATCCCTCGGGTAAATTTACGGTAAGCTCCGCCTATCATGCTTTGCAACACCAGACTAATATACCCACTTCTGATCGGCGTAGCTGGAAACTGATTTGGAGCATCAAGGGCCCGATTCGCGGAAATATGCTGCTACCTAAAATCATAAACCAAGCTAATGATGAGAGTAAAATATGCTGAACAACACAAAATACTCCAACAGAAAAGTGCATATATGTATGAGCCTCCGTACGTTACTATAATACATACATTCAATACGTAATTGGCGCGTGCAAATCAACTGCTTTTTTCATCCTCCTTGTTTTTTCTTGCTCGGAGTTGTTCTTTATGTTGGAGTAAGTGTATGGCCCGACCGGGTAACAGGGCTGCATTTGTAACCGGGCTGCTCTTGGCTTTGCTGATGAGCTGCATCACGGTAATGTAATACAAACTGAACAATATAAGGCGGCTATTGCCAATGTTGTCTATGATGCCATTGAATAAACTAGGGGAATTAGTAAATAACGCACTTATCCCAGAAAAGGTAGGTAACAAGTGATGTAAACTTAAACACAAAACATATTGTGCCATAGGAATAATATTAATAGCTAACAGGGCTATTATGGGCAGTTCCACGGAGTTGTTCTTTATGTTGGAGTGTATGGCCTGATGACCGCCAACAGGGCAGCATTTGTAACCGGGGTGCTCTTGCCTTTGCTAAGTTGCATGACGATAATACAAACTGAACAATGTAAGGCGGCATTTATCGCGGAAAAGGAACGTAACAAGTGATGTAAACTAAAATGCAAACATATTGTGCCATACGAATAAAAGCTAACACGCTTATATATGCGCTGGACAAATAATTATGAAACAAACAAAAAAAAAATATTGTATGATGTATTCGGTTTAAGCCTCATTGTGACCATTAAAATGCAAGGAGTGCAGGGAAAAAAAGTATCACGTATTCAAGAGTAGTAGTAAACGGCATAAATGTGTGTCCTCAGACAAGAAAGCCTTATGGGTTGACAAGGACACATACCTTAAGATGTGACATGGTTCTTCACTTGCGACTGGAACCTGCAACAGATATATCCATAAAGCCTTATGAGTAGGCGAAATGGCAGGACAACACGTACAACCCGAGAATAGTGACATGGTTTAAAGCATATGTTATTACAGGGGATGTGTAGTATACGTATATTTATAGCCAAGTGGTATGAATACCCACATATAGGCATTGTAAATATACATTTATGAAGCAGGTAAAAAAAAAAGGTACAAGGAGAGGGAAATCAGTCTTATTTATTACGTTCTGTTTTTCTTGGTACATGATAAATAAATACAGCTTTTTAAGTGAGGGAAACAACTTAAACAGCGGAAGAAAGCCTAGCAGACCATGTGAATCTTAACAAAATCCTAGTACATGATTTCAAGGAGCTCTATATCAAAAAAGCCTAGCACACTCTTTTTCCTTCAACCAACTTCAAATATAGCTAGCAAACCAGGGAACATCAAACACACACAAACTCGTAACATGACCAGCAAGTTACGGATAACGAAACAAGGCCACAAGGCTAATGATTAATACCTTTAGCATACCAAATCACATAGTTTGCTTCCGTAGAGGAGCCGAATTGGCTAATAGAGAACATGTATATGAATCTGGTTCAATCCCATGAGTTCACATTTCCTCCAAGATCAACTTTGCTCCTAACCCTTGACTTTTTTTAAGGAGACATTGAACTATTAGATTGTAGGTAAAATTGTTAGGAAAACATCCACATTCTCACATTTTAGTTATCAACTCTTCGGCATCCTCCAACAACCCTTCTTGACAGAGTCCTTTCATCATTGCATTAAATGTTCTAACATTAGGCTGCAAGCCTAAAGAAGGGAGTCTGTCAAACAGATTTCTAGCTGAAGATAACTTCCCTTCTTCACATAATCCTTTAATAACAGCAGTATATGCTGCTATGTTTAGAGCGACGCTGCTATTCTCTAGATAACATAGCAATGTGTGCGCTTCAGAGACAAAGCCATTTTCACATAAGCCGTCAAGCCAAATGCAATAAGTGAAGATGTCTGGACTCACACCTTCGGATTGCATCTTGATGATTAACTTCCTTGCGTCATCACATCTACCGGCTTCAAATAATCCTTGTATCAAAGTGTTGAAGGGGACAACATCGCATTTCATGCCTTTACTAGAAATTGCTTTGAACACATCAAGTGCATCGTCTACTTTCCTTTTCTTGCAATATCCATTGATCAATATGCTGTAACTCTGAATATCAGGTTGACATCCTTGATCCACCATGATTTGTAGGACTTGATGAGCTCTTTCCATCTCCCCTCGCAAGCAGTATCCATCCATTAGTGCATTATAAGTGACTACGTTGGGACATTCACCCCTTTCGATCAAGATTTTCAGTGTATCCTCTGCCTCTTCAACCCATCCTTCTTTGCTAAAAGCATCCACTAGTATACTGAAAGTAAATACGTCAGGGTAAATATTCGTATTTGCCATTTCCGTCATTAAACTAGTGACCTCTTTCCATCTGCCGAAATTGCAAAGACCTTGTATCAATGAATTATACGTGATGATATTTGATGGGATTCCATTAGCAGCCATTTCAGAGAGAAGCTGGAGTGCTTCATCCACCTTCCTGTCTTTACATAGACTATCTACGATCACAGTATTCGGCTTATGGTATTTCTTTCTCAACAAGGCGGAGCAGTTCAATAGCTTTAAATGTGTATCCGGATTTGCAGAGTCCATTGATCACAGTCCCATATGTAGTCTCGTCACAAACTTTCTGAATGACCGTTATTCGGAAGAATTCCACAGCCTCGGCAAGTCTGTGAGTTTTAAACAGACCACGAATAAGAGTGTTGAGAGTAACCACATCAGGTTTGAACCCAAGCTTGAAAATGCTAGCTAAGATTGCAGAACCAAAATCAACCTGATTCAAATGACAGAATGAGTTTATCACAATGTTCATTGTCCATATGTCAATGGTACACCATGAAAGCCCATTTCTCTGTAAAGAAGGACGGCGGAGCTGAATCTCTTCATCTTAACAACACCATTTAACAACCGATTGAAATCAGTAACAGAAGGCAGAGGTTGAAATTGAAGCATTCTATGAAACAAATCATGGGCATCATCCACCCGATCAAACCCAGTTTTGCATTTGACTACTAAAAATTTAATAACTTCAACCCGGGTAAAGTTCAAAAGACTTGAACTTGGGGGAGGGTTCCGATTTCGATTATGAGATGTATGTAGAGCAGCAGCATTCAGATTCAGATGAAGAAATGAAAGAGAAGAGAGATGAGATTTACCAACAAAAAGAGAAGCAACTCTCCACATGTTCATGAGTGATTTACAGCTATCGATCTTGGCTTTCAGCTTTCAACAACAGATGAACTACTATATTTTGGGGGGGGAGTTTTTAGGTTAATCAATCTATTGAGGAACGTTTTTCTTCTACAAAGGTGAATTTCTACGCATTTTAAAGAGGTAAATGGATGTGACTAGAGCTGTTAACGAGTCGAGCCGAATCGAGTATCACTTATTTAAGCTCTGTTCGTTTATGTCACGAGCTTGTTCATATTCGTTCGTTTAATAAACGAAAAAAAAAAAAAGTTTAAGCTTGGTTCGTTAAGGTAACGAGTAAATAACAAAATACAAAAAAATATTCAAACATTATAATACTAAAAACATTATGACAACTTTATTAAAATTTTATAAAAATACCCTAGAGTATCTATTAGATCAATAGATGTTTTATCATCTTATAAGTCAGTTAGGTTGTACATTGATTTATCTATATAAACAGATTCGCGAACATAATCGAACGTTCACGAGTAAGTTCGTGTTCGTTCGTTTAGGAAACGAGCTTAAAATATTGTTCGAGCAGTTCATTAAAATAAACAAACAAACGATCACGAGATCTTAACGAGTCGAGCACACGATTTTGTTCATGGCGAATTCCTGTTCATTTAACAAAGACTTAGATGTGGACTTGTTAAATTGTTTTGTTTTGAGGAGGGATCTCCGGGAGGGTTTATGTGATTATTCTAATGACAGTAACTTATTAATTATTGTCGAAGAGATTTTCCACACATTTAAATGTGCAAGGAAATATAGTAGTTTAGTTAGCATTAATTGGTTTTAGTAAAACTATAATCGCTTGATCTTTACATGGTATCAAAGCTAGATGTCATGAAATCGAACCGTGATGTCAACATTATTTATGATTAAAAAAATTGTGCAAGTGTTGTATTGTGCTGCCCACACTTGGAGGGTGGTAGGAGAGATTGTCAACACTCTTAAATGTGTAAGCGCTTGATCTTTACAATTATATATTATACAAAAGTAAATTTACTTAGTGTTTATATATCGATTTAATAAGTTTTTGACGAACTGGTTTCACCCTCGAGACGTTTGTATTTGTTGCCAAAAGTGGTGGCCTTGGTTATGCAATTGTTTTTTTTCGTGTTTTATAAATAAATGGTAATGTGTTGTTAGGTGTTAAGGCTTAAGGTTTGGGAATCGAATCTGCTTAGTGGTGCATGCTATTACATTTCCATGTGAGAACCGGGGTTCGATTCCCATCCTTGATTAGTCGTTTTCTATATTAGCTTTATATTCCTCATAATGCACGCGTCTATGAGATGCACTGACTTGGCAAGGCCTTTGAACACGGGATTCATCCGGGACGTAGTAGCAAGCACTTGTCTGATCATTTCTAGAAAAGAAAATATTGATCGAGTGCGAATGCATAAAATATCTTAACAAAGCCATATGCATCAGATTAATAAGAATTTCTAGGGACATTAAAAAAACCTACTCATGCACGACTCTATCTGTGTGAATTTTCTGTGGACATTAAAAAAACCTTCTCGTGCAAATCAACTGCTTTTCTCCTCCTCGATCCTGCCCGGTAACAGGGCCCTGCTCTTGGTTTTGCTAAGCTGCATGACGATAATACAAACCAAACAATGTAAGTAGGGGGGAATTAGTAACTAATGCAGTTATCGTGGAAAAGGTAGCAAGTGATGTAAACTTAAATGCAAACATATATATATATTATGGATGGACACAAAGCCTTATGATCGAGTTAGCAAGAAGGACACATACCTTAGATGTAGGCGCCCACACTTGGGGGATGTTGGAAGAGATTGTCCACACTCTTAAATATGTAAGCGCTTGATATTTACAATTATATATTATACAAAAGTAAATTTACTAAGTGTTTATATATCGATTTAATAGGTTTTTGACGAACTGGTTTAACCCTCGAGACGGTTGTATTTGTCGCCAAAAGTGGTGGCCTTGGTTATGCAGTTGTTTTATTTCGTGTTTTATAAATGCTAATGTGTTGTTAGGTGTTAAGGCTTAAGGTTTGGGAATCGAATCTGCTTAGTGGTGCATGCCATTACACTTTCAGGTGTGAACCGGCGTTCGATTCTCATCCTTGATTAGTCATTTTCTATATCAACTTCATATTCCTCATAATGCACGCGTCTTTGAGATGCACCGATTGATCGGCCTTTTCTAAGTGTCCAATCTCACCGACAGTGTACCGGGTCAACTGTAGCCTAGAATTGGTGAGTCAAGGTCGTATCCCACAGGGAATCTGGTCGAGTACCAAAGTCGGTTTCGTTCCTAGTTTAGGTTAACACAAATATTGAACGTGGTGATTTGTCAGATCACCGGTTCTACAAACTAAATATACACAAAAGAAAGATTTAAAACTATATAAAAGAGATAGCCGAACTAAGATCCAATCTAATACTCACAAACCCTAGGGAAGTCCCGAGTTATTCTTGATTTACCTAAACGTTCTCGATGTCACGTAGGGTGTCGTTTCCTGGCTCTGAGAATAGACATTATTTCAATAATCTACCCTCCTATGTCAGGTTCAACAGTCCGCTGACCGGATTTAACTGACCTCACACGGTCTGCGATTCATGAAACGCTCGACAAGTCGTTACAAAACCTCACACACAAACCGAATCTGAACAACTCAGTCGGTTTTACAGGGTGATCCTAGAACCCCGGTTCCCGTATCCTCTCGCAAAATACATCTATAAAGACGATACGTGTGATACGATTATCAAATGGCCAATTTAACAAACGTGATAAGAATAAGTTCTAGAACTATGGTAACGTCGAGAATCAACAGTCAAACATCAAGAACACCACATGAACAGGCTAGGATTCGATTTCATAGACTATCACATAACTCGACTATCGGACAATTAGCTACTCATTATATCAACAAAAACAACAATAAATCAACAATAAAAGATTAAAAACAAGAACAACGAAAGAAAACGAAATACCAAATATATATAGCTGTGGAAAATCGAATCTCCGAGCGAAATCCCGTCACTAACGCGTCAAGCTATCACCGAGATCCTCCGGATTACAACAATCTACAACTAACTAATCTAATCTACCTACGAACTAATCTAAACTAAGGAAAAGTGCAGAAAAATGATGAAAAACGAGTTGGGGAAGATGATGTTTCAATCTAGATCCAAAATGGGGGTATTTATAGTGTTTAATAAGTTATGAACGCTAGGCGTGCGCCTAGGAAAGTGCAGGCGCACGCCTAACATGCTGAAAACACGGACTGAAACTTCTGGACCAATTTAACTGCTAGGCGTGCGCCTAGCATTTCTCAGGCGCGCGCCTAGCTGACACACCTTCAGTAAATCGGTCATAACTTTGTGTGTAGACCTCCGATTTGAGTGATTCAAGTTGCGTTGGAAAGCTCATTCAATTGTCTACAACTTTTATGAAGATGTCCAGCCCATAAAATGCCTCTAAGGTGGATCAAAATGCAGATCAATGGAAAGTATGGTTGTAGTACCAACATGTTTTGATCCGTTTGAACGTTTAAGCTCCGGGCACACGTTCCAATCCTCGTATCTCGCCTTCCGGTCATCTCGAATACCTAAGTCCTGTACAAAATCATAACAAATATCACACGTAATCCCTACAGGACACTAGGGTGACCGAGAGTGTATTAAAACACCGAAAAATAAAGAGATTTCCGGACTTTTCGTCCGAGGTCTCGAAATGATAACCAGGGTGTAAAATACATCTAAATACAAACAAATGTCTCCGGAAACATATAAAACGAGGTATAAACATGGTATGATGACATAGTAAATGATAGCCAATTTGACTCTCATCACCGACCCGGTAAGGCTTTTGAACACGGGATCCATCCGGGACGTAGTAGAAAGCATTCATTTCTAGAAAAAGAAAATATTGATCAGTGCGCATGCATAAAATATCATAACAAAGCCATATGCATCATATTCATAAGAATTTCTCGGAACATTAAAACACCAACTCATGCACCACTCTCTGTGTGGATTTCTGGTGTCACTAAAACAGTTTTGGGGTAACGATCCGGAAACACCGAACATGTTCGATAACCAATACTACAAGGATCTTTTACTACATAAAGGGCTCTTCCAATCTGATTCTGTGCTTGTATCTAATCAAAGTACTAGACAAAAAGTTGAGAATTTTGCAGATGATCAAGGGCTTTTCTTCGAAAGCTGGAGACAGTCGTTCTTGAAGCTTTCTAGCATTGGTGTGAAGACCAGTGATGATGGAGAGATCAGACAGATGTGTTCAGCTATCAATGGATGATTACAGATCAAAAGGCGGTAACGATAATTGTTTTTAGTAAAACGGGGTCTGTAGGCGGGGGTGGGGACGTTCTTGCAGTTGTACGTTCTTGTATTGTACATCCAGAATCTGGAATATTTGGGTGCAAACGAGCAGAGTAACGTCTAAAACGAGTCAAGTGAATGTTAAAAATCTTGTGCCAGAAGAGTATATCGAACATAAGTTCAACTAAACATTTAAGGTTTAAACATAGGCAGTAGAGAATGTAATAAACACAAAGAAAACTGTTGAATTTCCTCACTATGCACTCTAAAAATTCCATCCATATTCTATGTCCATAATACTACAAATACCATTACATCATTGCAGATTTTATCTCATAGAATGCTACCTAAAATCATAAACCAATTAAATGCATGTCCTAAACCTCCAGATGCACACAACTAAATCTCCAGATATATGCTCAAGGAATACGTTCATATCCGTCAGCCCTACAAAATACTCGAACAGAAAAGTGCATAATATATATATATATATGTATGAGCCTCCGTTACTATAATACATATCCAACACATGATCGGTGCATGCAAATCAACTGCTTTTCTCCTCCTCGATCCTGCCCGGTAACAGGGCCCTGCTCTTGGCTTTGCTAAGCTGCATGGCGATAATACAAACCGAACAATGTAAGTAGGGGGGAATTAGTAACTACTGCAGTTATCGCGGAAAAGGTAGCAAGCGATGTAAACTTAAATGCAAACATATATATTATAGATGGACACAAAGCCTTATGATCGAGTTGGCAAGAAGGACACATTACAACCACATACAGCCAGGTTAACGGAAAAAAAATTTAAATCCAGCGGAAGTCTCAACTTAAAATGCACCAAAACATAAGCATGAAGAGTTCAACAATAGTGTGTGTGGAAATGATACCACATGTTTTCATCTAGGCATGCAGACCATGTAAAGAGAAGACTACAGGGGATGTGTAAAACCATGTGAATCTTAACAAAATCCTACATTTTGCCTTTGCTAAGTTGCATGACGATAATACAAACTGAACAATGTAACAAGTGATGTAAACTAAAATGCTTACATATTGTGCCATACAAATAATAGCTAACACGCTTATAAACGTGCTGGACAAATAATTATGAAACAAACAAAAAAAGGTATTGTCTGATGTAATCGGTTTAAGCTTCATTGTGACCATCAGCCTTATTTATTACGTTCTGTTTTTCTTGGTACATGATAAACATGCCAAACTCAAAAATAAATAAATACAGCTTTTAAGTGAGGGAAAAAACCTACATGATTTCACAGCACTTTATATAAAAGAGAAAAAAGCATATTCTTTTTCCTTCAACCACCTTAAAAGCTGCAGAAATCAAGTAGAGAAAATTTGAGATTTGATTAAGTATATAGAGGAATCACAGTCACATCCAACATTGAACAGACATCAAATGTGTTATTTATGAGATTCTTATATTTCTTATTCTAGACAATGCATCATGTCATTCCTTAAGAAAAGAAGATATGTTTGCCAAGAGAGTTGATACTAAAATATAGCTAGCAAACAAGGGAACATCAAACACACACAAACTCATAACATGACCAGCAAGTTACGGATAACGAAACAATGCCACAAGGCTAATCATTAATACCTTCAGCATACCAAATCACATAGTTTGCTTCCGTAGAGGAGCCGAATTGGCTAATAGAGAACATGTATATGAATCTGGTTCAATCCCATGAGTTAACATTTCCTCTAAGAGCAACTTTGCTCCAAACCCTTGACTTTTTTTAAGGAGACATTGAACTATTAGATTATAGGTAAAATTGTTAGGAAAACAACCACATTCTCTCATTTTAGTTATCAACTCTTCGGCATCCTCCAACAACCCTTCTTGACAGAGTCCTTTCATCATGGCATTAAATGTTCTAACATTAGGCTCCAAGCCTAAAGAAGGGAGTCTGTCAAACAGATTTCTAGCTGAAGATAACTTCCCTTCTTCACATAATCCTTTAATAACAGCAGTATATGCTGCTATGTTTAGAGCGACGCTGCTATTCTCTAGATAACATAGCAATGTGAGAGCTTCAGAGACAAAACCATTTTCACATAAGCCGTCAAGCCAAATGCAGTAAGTGAAGTTGTCTGGACTCACACCTTCGGATTGCATCTTGATGATTAAATTCCTTGCGTCATTACATCTACCGGCTTCAAATAATCCTTGTATCAAGGTGTTGAAGAAGACAACATCGCATTTCATGCCTTTACTAGAAATTGCTTTGAACACATCAAGTGCATCATCTACTTTCCCTTTCTTGCAAAATCCATTGATCATTATGCTGTAACTCTGAATGTCAGGTTGACATCCTTCAGCCACCATTATCTCTAGGAGTTGATGAGCTCTGTCCATCTCCCCTCGCAAGCAGTATCCATCCATTAGTGCATTATAAGTGACTACGTTGGGACATTCACCCCTTTCGATCAAGATTTTCAGTGTATCCTTTGCCTCTTCAACCCATCCTTCTTTGCTAAAAGCATCCACTAGTATACTGAAAGTAAATACGTCAGGGTAAATTCTCATATCTGCCATTTCCGACATTAAACTACTGACCTCTTTCCATCTGCCAAAATTGCAAAGCCCTTGTATCACTGAACTATACGTGATGATATCTGACGGGATTCCATTAGCAGCCATTTCAGAGAGAAGCTGGAGTGCTTCGTCCACCTTCCTGTCCTTACAGAGACTATCTATGACTGCATTATACATCACAGTATTCGGCTTATGGTATCCTTCTTTCTCAACAAGGCGGAGCAGTTGAATAGCTTTAGACGTGTTTCCAGCTTTGCAAAGTCCATTGATCACAGTCCCATATGTAGTCTCGTCACAAAGTTTCCGAGTGACCATTATTCAGAATAATTCCACAGCCTCGGCAATTCTCTGATCTTTAAACAATCCACAAATAAGAGTGGTGAGAGTAACCACATCAGGTATGAACCCAAGCTTAAAAATGTTGGCTAAGATTGCAAAACCAAAATCAAGCTGATTCAAATGGCAGAAAGAGTTTATTGCAATGTTCATGGTCTGTCTGTCAATTGGAACACCATAAAAGCACATTTCTCTGTAAAGAAGGACGGCGGAGCTGAATCTCTTCATTTTAACAACACCGGTTAACAGCCGATTGAAATCAACAACAGAAGGCAGAGGTTCAAATTGAAGCATTCTATGGAACAAATCAAGGGCATCATCCACCCGATCAAAACCAGTTTTGCATTTGACTGCTAAAAATTTAATAACTTCAACCCGAGTTAAGTTGAAAAGATGTGAATTCGGACTAGGAGATGTATGTAGAGCAGCAGCAGCATTCTGATTCAGATTCAGAAATGAAAGAGAAGAAAGTTGAGATTTACCAACAAAAAGAGAAGCAACTCTCCACATCTTCATGAGTGATTTACAGCTACCGATCGATCTTGAGCTTCGATTTTAAGCTGCTTCTTTCAAATCAAACCTCAGCATCTTCAAACAGAGTTAGGTTAATGAATCAATTGAGGAATCTCATCGTTAGCATCAAATGTTTTTTATTTATTAATTTTAGGTTTGTTTGTTGAGAATCAAAAGCAATCATCAATTTTGTTTGTTGAGGAATTAGCATCAATTTTTATAGACACACTATCATACTAATAGTTGACTATCAGCATATATTAGCTTGATGATTATCATTTTTATATTTGTTATAAGACCACTATCATGATTTTTTAGCTTGATTACTGACGATGCTGGATCTCGTTGGACAATAAATCTATACCGTATTATCCTAATGACACTTTATTCAAGATCTAAAAACAAGGAAAGATGTGTGACGGGGGTTGGTTTGGATTATGACTGAGCCTGAGATATTATATCTCAAGTTGTCTACGTATCATGTGTATGAATCAGAAATCGAATCTTTCGTAATTCCTTAAAAATTTTTTATATATGAGACCTTATGCCCTAGGTCTGCAAACATGGATTTAATCTGATGCTCAAAGGAATGGAAGAAAGGTCTTCATTTAGTCACATAGAGATAGTGACTTTGAATCATCCATGGGCCATCTTCCGGTGCTCTTTTGTATTCAATTGAATGGGCAAAGCGTGCTATGTAGTATCCATTTTCGAGGTCTGTAAGTTCCAGTCTTCCACTCATGTTCCATAGAGAAGATAGTCGGCTATGGAGATACTTATAGAAGAGTTTTTCCTAGCTATTTGATGATTAAGGCTTTCCTCCATGGCCTCCACAAATCGTGACACTCATCAAGAGGATAACAACCTCGTCTTCTTCTACTTTTCTGCCAAAATAATTTGCAATTATATCTGCGTATTCCCTCATTTCAGAGTCATCTTCTTCGCCTATATAAATTCATGTATCAGCGTGCCTTGCTGAGACGACGTCAACTCCACTTCGGGTGGTCCACGCCGGAGTTTCATCAGAGGTCATCGTTGATTTGCCTCGAAATCTACTGCATTTCACCAAATCTCTTTCTTCTACACCGGTTTCCATGCGCTCCTCCATCATTTGGAGTGAAGGAAGTCACCGGAGAAGGCTTTCCGGTGGGGATAGCAGATCGCGAAGTTCAGAGGGGAAAATATGCCAGAGCGGCGTAGCTATTTTGATTCGTGTGCAGCTTTGATCCTCAATAGTTAAATCTTTTTCATTACAACAAAGAATAGATGAAATTGATGTAATGAAAATAAACATTATTAACCTACATTCACCCGACCCTACTCACCACCCTTACCCACATATCTCACACACCCCCACCCCCACCCCAGTACATGAGGGTGGGAGGGTGTGGGTAGGATGGAGTCAGATAGATTGGGGGAAGGTAGGGCAAGATGAGTTGGGTTGATGTGGGTATGGGGCATTGTGGGCGATATGGTTAGGGTAGGGATGAGGTTGTTGGGAATTAAATCCCAAATTTGGAGGGATGAATCATTCGACCTGCACGAGTCCAATTGATGTAAAGCTAATAATTTGAGTATCAAAAGAAGAAGCTGAATCTCTCAGCTCGATGGTTATAATATGAAATATATCAAAGCTGCCTCTTGGGGAGATGGGTTTATGGATTAAATACTCTAAGGTCTAATACAACTGAAAAGGCAAAAATACTATGCTATAAATAAACTAAACAGACAAAAATAACCCTCATCTTAAAAGCTTCTTGCAATCTCACCGTATCATCTTCATCCGTCCTCACAATAACAAACTCGTCCTCGAGTTGGATCCCTCATGTTTGAGCATCGCCTAATGGGAGATAAGGAGTCGAGTCACCAACAATAAAAGTCTTGAAAATCGGATATATAGCGGGCGAATCAATTTCGTAGGCCTCACAAGCACCATCAAGATTTACCGGTGAGTCAAGCTCATTCACCACATCACGATACAATTTCAAATACTCTCTAGAGTGTCGTCCATTCTTGCACAAAGTAATGACACATGAACCAATAAAAACAACACATAACTCAACCGAGATTTGCTTCATTTCCATTCTCGCATTCTTATCATCATTTTCCTCATACTTGAAAACGATAAACAACAAGTGGGTTAGAGATACGCTTACCTCATTATTCATGTTATCGTCAACTCTGAGCGAATTGTACATCCACTCGATATCCATGACTACTTGTCCACAATTTTCAGTTGGCATGTTTTCCTTTAAGCATGTGTTCATTAACACAACATGAGTAATGATAAGTGATAACTCATATAAACCTTCTTATCATATGAACCTAAACCTTCCAATTTCTCCTTCCATATATCATTTAATCTGAACTTCTTATCTGTATCAAAACCATTCCCTCGGTGCACCAAATGTGGGTAAACAATGAGGTCTGGGTCAAAACCCTTTGATGACATATCAACTCTCAATCCAATAGCCATATCCAACGGTGTAATGATGATAGTGCATGTTTGGAGAAGTTGTAAAATAACCTTAGATGAGCAGTCTTGCAGCATTGCCCAACGTCCTTAGTCTTGCAGCTTTCTGTTGTTATATATTTGTTCGTTTGACAGACCAATTACGATATTGTTATATGATAACGTCCTTAGTATTAAACTGTGAAAGAGAAACCATGATAGTGATTATGGTTGATGAGATCTCGACTCACTTTAACCGGTTTGATACTTAAATGTCTCTAGTCCTATGTACTATTAAATGGGACATTAATAGTACGATTAGACTAGTACGTATTAGATGTCTTCTATCTTATTAAGATAGGGATAAATCTCGTCTATCAAAGTGTAGGGACACTTGGACTGTACGTACACGTGTATTAGAGAACGCGTACGTTAGACTGACCCACTTACTTTATTAAGTGTCGCACTATATTGAGGTTGTGTAATTATCCTAAGACCGGAGTCTTCATGACATCACGGTGTGGAGTGTCATACTTTGACAGTATTGAGATTTCCCATAACCATGGGGCGATCATGCGGTAGTGATTGGTGTGATACTGAAGAATGCGTAGGATTCATGTTGTTCGTCCGAAAATTGCGTATCCTATGAAAAGGAGTAAATATCCGAATGAGCCTTCTTATAAGGATAATCTTACTCTCGTGAATCTTTGCAAAGTGAGAGTAAATGAGTTACTTCGAGAGAGCATGATCGATATCCAGATTATAAAATACGGACGTTAATGTATTGACACTCGAGATACGACCGTATAGATATTGTAACAGCGATATGATTGTATTTACACGGTAACCGTTTCACATGAAAGGTAGTAGTCATTGCATTTGACTCTTCCGATGATTGGGGGTCGTGGACGTGTTGCTAGACGCTATCCATGATCGTTAGGTATGAAAGGCATTTTCGTAATTGCACTTTGTGCCTACGGCCAACATATATGGAAGCCTATCGGGTCACACATATGAGAACATCTAGTTGGATTAAAATGCGGTTATAGTGATAACAAAATATGGAAGGTTTTATCTCGACTATAAAGTGTTATAGTGATAAATTAATATGGTGATATTTATTTAATATGAATAAATGTAATACAATATTTTAATTAGGTTGATTAATTAAATATACATATTTGATGTATATGTCGAAATATATATGATATACATGTATTTTGCAAATTGATTATCATAGTATTATATTAATTAATTAAGAATATCATGGATGCCAATTTTTGGTTATATGGGGCGCATATAATAGTGTATAAGATACTTGGATTGTGCAAATTAATTAATAGTATTATCATATATTAATATTAGATATTAATGAGTATAGATTTGCACACATGTGTAAATTGATTTATGGTAATATATTAAAGATATATTCAATATTGGATATTAGCAATATATATCTTGGAAAAATATTTAATATAAGATATTAGATATTAATGAGATAAATCAAGAAAATATATTTTCCTTATTTTATTGGAAATTGGCTTTCTGTCTCATCTATCCATTATGAAGCTTTTCCCATCAAATTGGGTTGTGCATGTTGCGCCATATATCCCTATAAAAAGGGAGTTGTGCCAAGCAATTTTATATCACAATTACAAATCTTATTTTCTACTAGAAAATTAAGAGAACTTCTTGAGAGAGAGATTTGGGAGAAAGAAAAAAGCGGTCTAGCAGCTGACTTTTTTCGTAGCAATCGAATTGTGGATTCCGGCGGGTTGTTCGTGTGGATCAAGGGTAGATGCCGAACGCTTGGGCGGCTTCGTGCAGAACACTACAACCGTAGACAAAGCGTCGATCTATTTTAGATCATCCAAGGTAGTTCTTTCATCTACTTCTTTTATGCTTGTTGTTTAAACGAAGTCGATCCTAGGTAAAAAAGAAATTAAATTTTAAGTTCCGCTGCGTTCCCGCGTAGATTTCCTAACACATTTGTCATCAACACAACATCTTTGGAACTTAGAAGACTATTGACTGCAAGCGTTGGTTCCAAGAGCATTTTAAGTAGCACATTTGATCCATGGGCAAGCTCCCTGAGTAGCTTAGAAGTTGGCCATCCCTTTAACTCCTTGTTGAATAAGTCATATGACTCACAACTACCTCAAAACCGAAACTCGTTCTTGACAGAATCATCAAGCACATGCACCTTCAACTAATCCTGCAACTTTGCAAGTTCTTGCATCATAATAGGCTTGCAACCGCTGATGATTGATTCAGCACTGCCTTCTTGTAGTAAATGTAATTGAAATCATTCTGTTGAGATGTGGAAAAACCCCATCAACTAGATAGGTATCGCAATAAAGATTGTGTCTCAATCTAGGCACCGCCTGATGCGAATCTCTCCAGAATGTATTAGACTTGTGATCGAATTTCAACGGAGTATCGTGAAGGATCTTCGAATCCCGAACACCGTCGTGAATCCGGTTTCCTTTAACATCCATGCCAGTATTCTTGCTTGTGAAGGGAAATCTTCAGCTCGGTTCCACGCGATAACCATATGATGTAAAGCTAATAATTTGAGTATCAAAAGAAGAAGCTGAATCTCTCAGCTCGATGGTTACGATATGAAATATATCAAAGCTGCCACTTTGGGAGAAAGGTTCAGGGATTAAATACTCTAAGGTCTAATACAACTAAAAGGCAAAAATACCTTCATTGTATAAATAAACTAAATAGACAAAAATAACCATCATCTTAAAAGCTTCTTCCAATCTCACTGCATCACCAATTGCCACTGTTTCAACGCAATAACTTCAACTTCCAATGCAGGACTATCATCGAAACCTTAGGATTTATGACGTGATTTCAATCATGGGTATTTGTTTATTCGGGCTAATTGTCAAAGTTTTTTTTGTTTAAATAGTATTTTTACAAAGATCTTTATTTAAATAGTTTTCCCTCGTGAGGCCAAGCTCAATTGGCTAGAGCTGAGACCTCCTACATTCAACATTCGTTTAATAAAAACCAGAACATCAGCTGTTAGACTACATGCATGAACATGTAAAGTTTTTCCTATTCCTTTTGGTTAATAATGCAATCCAGGAACCGGTGAATTCGAAGTTGCATGTCTTGATTCAGATATGCGTATCAGCGTATCACCATGGGTGCCATGCATTCTTGTGATCTCATAGTCTTCTTCGTTACTTGGTAAGGTTTTTTTTACCCCATTATGTAAGGCCAACCCCTTTTGTACAACACTTGTTTCTTGTTTACTGCAAACAAACATCAAATTAAGTCAGTCTTCAAGAAAACAAAAGAAAACGGGGATCTTTGCAAAGTCACGAGAGAAACGCGAACCCATTGAACTCCATACAATATGAATTCTAACGCTCTGAATCAACATTCAAATGAATCACAGTACCACACTACCACTTCCCCCCACCCCCCACCCCCCACCCCACCCAAACAAATTAAATTCAAGAGAAGCTATACAGCTAAGATGAACCTCGAGATAATGACTAACCTTTTATGATTCAATTAACGCCGAGCATGAGCACGAGCACGAGCACGACAAACATTCAACTGCCCAAAACTCTTACAATGATTATAGTCCTCCGAACACAACTTATTAGTTTTCAGTCCCTCAAGGATGAATATATAACCCACTGACCCGGAACGACTGCATTGCCATGAAATCCACTGCTGACTACAACATTCAAGACGTACGGAAATCTGTTTGAAGGATCCAATCTCTACATCCCACAATCATCCCTACGTGATTACCTATACCTCATCAAAGAATTCCATAAAGCCGCACATTCCGGAAGGATTTCTTTTGGCCACAACTCAGAAAAGAGGTGGCTCGTTTCGTGGCTCGTTTCTTTTGATTGATGCTAAGGTGAATGATGGTGCAACAAACTTTGCTAATGCCTTGGTCTAAATCGAATTGGATATTGTTTAGTTATTAGTCTTCGTTTTGAGACTTGGTTTATTATTGTTACTCCATTTTTCATGAAATTCACTGTCGAAATTCACCGGTGACTGTTAACATTGAATTTTTTAATAACAGTGAATTTTGACAATGAATTTCGAACAAAAGTAATTTTCGACAGTAGCATTGTAGTTACTTAAGTTATGACTCAAAATCATACATGTATTAATGAACCAATAGGCAATAAAATAGATTATAGAATTATTGAAATATGTAAACATTCATTAGAATAGTTGTTTCCTTGTCCCCAGTAATTCAAATCACTTCAATTTCGAACATACATATGAAGATAAGCCATGGCATTCACTTGGCATCTACACATTAATAGTGATGTTGGCCTACATTGAGATGTTCATCTAATTAGATGTAATACAATTTACTATAAAAGCTTTGAATTCTTGTACTTTATCCGCCTTCCATTTTTTGTCGATCTCCTGATTACGTGCAATCTGGTACATGTAGTATGTGACATATAGTGTACAATCATTCCTGCAAATTTCGGCATCAAATAAACTTTTGTCAGCCATTATTTCCATGACATATATTAGTAATGTTCAATTGAACTAAAATAATCACCACATTAAACTATGGGGGAATGAGGGAGAATGACAGAAATATTTCATCAATTAAGTATAATGACAGTCTTTTGAAACTTTTGCATAAAAGACAAAACTATTTATTCATTTATCGAAATTCACTTGTGTTCAAATTCATTTGCTTAAATTCACTGCCAAATTCACTTGTCAAAATTCACTAATTTTCAAAATTCATTGTCGAAATTCACCGATTTTTGGGATTATCGTCGAAATTCACCGATTTGGGATTCACCTTATTCACCGATTATCGGGATTCATTGTTTGTCCTTCCCGCTATATAAAATTATCTGATTGTCCTTCTCCTTATAAAAAATATGTAGCTGTCATGTTACTTAAAAATATTCCAGATTGTGTCATTATCTCTAATTTCCCATTAAACTAATCTGACAAATAAGCAAGGATATCACGATAGTCATTGACATGTTGCAATTCATCATGATTTCCAAAAGATTTATAATCACATCAAGTAGCTAAGCCATTCTATAGAAGACTGATTTCTTCAATTAAAAATTCTATCAGTACTAAGATGATTCCTTACACAGTGCACAACAAAAACCTAGCACATTTTTTAAAATGAGCTTTGAGGGAGGCTAATCGATTTAAGTAGAACACCAAACCGGATATCAGAAACATCTGCTTAATGTTAAATAACATCATTCTAGTAAAAAAAACTGCATAATACTAGTCATTAACAACTTGATACATTAAACCAAACACCATCCTTTTAATTAAAAGTTTGCCTTCTTTGAACTTTGGCTTTTAATAACATATTCCTTATCCTAGAGCATCACATAATACTAGTTGCCAACCGTTAGACGTAAGACAATACCACCAAGCTCAGATGTCAAACAACAACCATGTCATTATTACTAAAACGAACTCTTGGCTTCAGCAGAAAATGAACCATTTCTTCCAACTAAATTATGAAATTGTATCATCCAAATCATTGCTTCGAGATCAATGCTTGCCAATCAGTGCGCAATCTCCATCTCCCTTTAATTAGTATTCTATGTCCGTCTACTCCCCTCATTTCACGCTTTTGGAAATATGAACACACAATCCACACACAAATCAACATCATTGCATAATATAATTTTCACTTATCAATATGACATTCAAACAAATGTACTGTGAATATTCACAGTGAACCAAACTAGCTCCTCGGTAGGGCATACACATAGACATATCAACACACACAATTCATGTTAATGAATGGACTGATTATGAAAAAAATACACGAATTATAGAACAATTAAATGTGTTCAGTCAACATCACTGCATCATCTAATTTTCACTTATCAATATGACATTCACAAAAATGTAATGTGTTCATAGTGAATAAATTTTTTAGGAACATAACTGCTAGAAAACACTAACCATGACCTTAATAAGCAATCATGGTAAAGCTGAAGAACAATCTGCTAAAGTAGACACGACAAGTAAAGAATCAGTTGAATTCAAGCAACCAAAACTTGCTTCTATAAAAAAGCTGAACAGCATCAGCATGATTGCATGTTAATAATGAATGAATATTAAAGTGAATTTAAGTGAATATTCAATACTTGTCTTAGTGAGTTTTCTTAGTGAACCAAACTTTTAGGAACTAAAACATAAAAATTAAGAGAATATATGGTGAATGTAATTTTCTTTAAAATTTTCACTTTTTGCTTACACAATTTTTTTTTTCATGAATCCAAACTTAACCTACTTCCTAACGTTGTCACTGAGAAAAGAAGCAAAATGAATAAAAATCTCATCCACTAAATAGAGAAAACTAGCAGTGAATTCGTCCAATTAGTACTCACCTCTCTGAAAGGTGAAAAGGAAAAGGGAAAGGGTGAATTGGAACCCTAATATTTCGAAACAAATCGATTTCGCACAATTGGAATCCTATCTGTTGTAGTTGATTCTCCGTCAAGAACGTGATTGTACAGCTTCGAACTGAGATCAATTTGAGTATTAAGCCTTGCAAATTTGCTATGAATTTTACATTCTCGTAAAAATCCCAATTTCAAATTTTGTGTTATGAATGTTATCATTCTCGTAAAAATCCGTCCAATTTCCGATGAATTTTGTGTTATCGTGAATGTTGGCCATTTTCATTTAATCCAAAATCCATTACACTTAAGAAAAAATAAATCAATCTGATAAAAAACGATTTCATTCCATTGTTTACTAAAATGCACATTCTTCCAATGCATAACTTCCATTCCCATCCTCCAAACGTCTTATTAAGACCTACTAGCACATTCTTATAACTCTTTCCCATCCTATAGCTTCTTCGCAGGAAAAACGCCGTTCTGGATGCCCAATCCCTCCCAATCCCAACAAGCAACTGCTGGCCGGTTGAAGACAATCCTGGGTCTCTCTCTCGATCATCAAATTCACTCCGTCTACAATGGTAGCTGCTGTAAATCGACCGTCAATGATGTGGAGAATCGCTTCTCTTTTGGGTAAATCTCATCTCGCTCCTACTTCAATTCTTCTTAATTCCAATGCTGCTCTACACACATCATCATCATCATCATCTTGTCTAAGTTCGAACCCCTCTCTCCCAAATTCAAATCTTTTGAACTTAACCCGTGCTGAAGTTGCAAACTTATTATCAGCTAAATCCAAAACTGGGTTTCATCATGGGGATGACGCCCATGCTTTGTTTTATAGGATGCTTCAGTTTCAACCTCTGCCTCTTGTGTCTGATTTCAATCGGTTGTTAACCGGTGTTGTTAAGATGAAGCAATTTAGCTCCGCCGTCCTTATTTACAGAGAGATGCGCTTTAAAGGTGTACCCATCGACAGTGTAGTCACCATGAACATTGCGATCGACTGTTTCTGCCATCTGACTCAGGTTGATTTTGGTTTTTCTATCTTAGCCACCATTTTCAAGCTTGGATTTGAACCTAATGAGGTTACTCTCAACACTCTTACTCGTGGGCTTTGCAATTTCGGCGGCAGATGGAAAGATGTCAAAAGTTTAATGACGGAAATGGTAGTAAATACGAGAATTTACCCTAATGTAGTTACCTTCAGTATACTTGTGGATGCCTTTAGCAAAGAAGGTTGTGTTGAAGAGGCAGAGGTTATGCTGAAAATCATGATCGAAATGGGTGAACGGCCCAATGTAGTCACTTACACTTCACTAATGGATGGATACTGCATGCGAGGTGACATGGACAGAGCTCATCAAGTCCTACAGATCATGGTGGCTGAGGGATGTCAACCTAACATTCATAGTTACAGCATATTGCTCAAGGGATATTGCAGGACAGGGAATGTAGACGATGCCCTTGATTTGTTGAAAGTAATTTTTATTAAAGGCATGAAAGGCAATGTTGTGACCTTCAACACCATAATACACGGATTATTTGAAGCTGGTAGATGTGATGATGCAAGGAAGTTAATCAAGGAGATGCAATCTCAAGGAGTGAGTCCGGATAACTTCACTTATTGCATTTGGCTTGATGGCTTATATCAAAACGGGCTTGTCCGTGAAGCACACGCATTGCTATGTGACCTGGAGAAAAATAACAATGTTTCTCTAGACATAGCGCCGTACAATGTTGTTATCAAAGGATTATTTAAAAACGGGGAACCTTCTTCCGCTAAACGTATGTTTGAAAAACTCCCTTCCTTAGGCTTGGAGCCTAATGTTACAACATTTAACACCATGATGGAAGGAGGGATGTTGGAGGATGCCAAAGAGCTTCTAACTAAAATGAGAGGATGTGGTGGCTGTTATCCTCCTGACACTGCTACGTATAATCCAATTGTACACTGATGTTGTTTTCCGAATGAACCCAAGGTAACTTGTTTAGTTGTTAGCTGCTTGTAAATATATGGATTATTAGATACTACATGTTCTTCACAGAGTCACTTCACTTATTAGATACTACATGTTCTTCACAGAGTCACTTCACTTTAAAAACTAGGGTTAAAACTTTTGTTTATTTCTTTGGGTGTTGCGTTTAGTTAGCTTGCAGTAGTCGTCTGGGATCAGTCAAGTACGGATTTAGTCTCATGACGAGGAACACAAACCGGTCTTATTATTGAAATGGAGGATTTTACCATTAGGGTTCCTGCATATATCCTTCAGAAGCATTTGTTTTGATTTTTTAAAGTTTGCAACTCATACAATGATATATACATGGAAAGACATGAGATGCTCATCATTCATTCTTTCATTCTGTGGATTTATGTTTTTATTATTTGCATTTCAGAGCTTGCAACAAGTGTTCTTTTTTAATATTTAGTGGAATAAGTACCTTCTTGCGCTTTGATGCAATAAGGTCTCGAGACGTCGTTATGCTATAGAGGAAGAATATGCTTTTTTCCAACAAGATCTCGAGACGAAATGCAAGCCAGTCTGAATATGCTTTCTTGCATGAATGGTGGTTGGATTACAGCTGAGTTGAATTATCAGAAAAGTGAAGTAAGAGGTCGGGTAAGATGTATTCGATCACAGCTCCTATTGTAGTAGTGAGTATCGGAAATTCTGAAGTAGCTGGTGCGAGTGCTCTATATTCAGCCTTCGTTGATGATCTTGCCACTTTATGAAATGGGGGGTTGAACCTAGGAACGGTAGAGGTGGACTTCCCGTCTGCCCCCATCTGCAGTTAGCAATGGAATGGTAGTTCACTAGTTCGGGAGACGATATATGCATGGTTGAGGATGAAAGATGGTGCAATCTGTTGGAGCGGATATACATCTGAGATATAATATTATGGATATGGAGATTTGATTATTCAAAGGAAGTTAAGCTAAGGTCGTTGGTGATGATGAATGGATCAGAGATGGTGGAAAGATGTGGTTGGAGAAGATGAGCAATTCATTGACATATTTGCCCTTCAAAACTGTTTGATTTTTGGCCTGAAACAGAATAAATTGGGGAATATTTCTTGAAAATCGATCGGAAGGGCCAAAATGTTACGTTTTAAACAGTTTAAGAACCAAAATGTTCCGATGTGAATAGTTTCGGAGCTTCCGGTGTTTTTTTTTTTTTTTTACCCTTAAATTGCTTAGTTATACTTGTTTAATTGTTCAAGATCGATTCCGGTAACAATATCTTTTCTTTTCACTCGTTTTTTCTGTAAGTGTTTTGGAGCATTTGGAGTTGTTGCTCGAGTTTTCTAAGGTATCATTACTTTTTGGGACAACCTCAATGGTCGTGTTAAAAACCAATGCACCGGAGTTTTTAACGGTCTACGACGACTAGTTTCTAGTTGCTACATTTTACATACATTAATTAGTACTAAATTTGGTTGGACAAAAATATCCTTATTTATTTCTCCTAATAACTCCCGACGCCAGATGACTCTATCCCCTTCATTCACCCGTCGTGGAATCGCTCCAAAGAATCCTTCCCTGACGGAAAATGGATCAATATTCTAATCTTAGTGGTTGATGTCTATGGTTGGTGGTGGAGTAGTAGAAAGTTGAAGGTGATGGGGTCTGGAGAATTATCCATCAGAGTGAGTCTGTCTGTCTGTCAACGGAATAGCGTCATTTGAAGCTTTTGATTCTGATGTGGGTTGATTCAGCAATGCGAATTTTACAAATTTTATCAAATGTCTGAGGTATCAATTTACTATTTTATCACTCTCAGAATCCATAGCAGGAGGTCTGTTGAGGTTATTACAATCTTTTTTCATGCTTTGGGAAAGATTTGTTTGTTTGTTTGTTTGTTTGTTACTTATGTGTTTTCAATGAATTAGTATGACATCTAGTAGTGACACATTATCCGACATTGATTGACACTAATGTCAAAGTGTGACTTGGTATTGACAAATTAAATAATAATATTTATGTATTTTCGGTGAATCAATGTGGCAATACTGTCACATTCTCATATCTGGTTACTATTACTAGTGTCACGGTGTCAAGTGGTAGCGACAGTTTAAATGACACTAGTTATTGACACTACTGTCATAATGTCAATTGGTATTGACAAATCAAATGCTACTATTTTGTTGAATCAATATGTCTATTAGTTATGTTACGTTGTCTCACACATGTTATTGTTATTGTAACTGCGTTGATAGTGACAAATTACATGATATTATATATCGAAAGGATATCATATGAAATATCAAAATAAAGATTAAAAAAAAATATGAATTATGATGAAAAAAAGTTTAGTGATTATTAGAAATATAAATTAAAAGATATGAATGATTAAATAATTGATAGAAGTTTCCCTCATTCTTTTTTAGGAAAATTAGTTATAAATCCACTTTTCTCTACTATATTAAGCTTTAATTCACACTTTATTTTTTAGTTGCAATAAAGACAAAATAATTTCGCTTGGACTAAAATACCCCTAATAAGCATCTCTGAGCATTGTGTCGCAATTTACGGATGAAGCCCCAATTTAAACTCATTATCGCCGGAAAAATCCCTAAAACACAATTCATCTCTCAAGCCGGAACCAATGTCTTCCCGTCGTAACACAGAATGGAAATGGAGGTGAAACCGATGTCTTCTGCCGGTGGTCTTTATCTTCTTCAAAAGGATTATATGACCACTCATAAATCCATATATGAACAGGTATTTCTCTTATGCTTTCTTTCATCTCTTGCGGAGTTTTATATGGTTAATCTCTTTGTTTTGTTTATGAGTTGCAACATATGTTTCTTGATGTGCGTTAAAATGTACCTGATTACATCCCGAAACACTCTCGAATATGAAATTGACATTAATTGCAACCGTGATCTTTGTTCGAAACATGATATAACAACTAGAAATGATGTGTTCGAGTGGCCAAAAGAGATCTTGGATTTTGAAGAAGTATATCGATGAACCTGTATTTTATTTCAAAATTTGTTTCCTCACATATTTCATTTTATTTTATATATTAAGTTTATTCATCCACGTTTGAGTTTGAGGTAGTGTTGATTGATTATAGAATGATTCAAATGGTTGAGTTTGAGATTAATTAATGTAGCTTATTCTTTTTCTTATTTATCAGGCTAATCACCTTCATGAATCATTGGATAGTCGCATTTCAGCTCTTGAAAAACATGTTGAATCATTAAATTGGGGCATCTCAGCTGTGGGGATGAAAGTGGAGGAAGCTGCACCTAATACTGTGATATTGATACTGTTATTGTGTTATGGTGCTGAAGTCGACACATTGAAACCGAAGGCGGAGATCTACAAGCTAATGTTCCAAGAAGAGGCTAATGCTCATTGGTAATGATCTGTGAATTGAGATAGTGTACAAATGTTAAATCATTTGGTGTAGAGGTTGACTTTATTGAGAAAATGTTATACCATTTGGTGTAGAGTTGGAGAAGAAGATGATGGTAGCAATCGATATTGTTGAGATTTTTAGGTGCTTAGATAATCCTTTCCTTGATGTAACTTAATTATCATATATGTTGATGTTAAAGTTGTTTATCATATATGTTGTAATTTTTTTTCCATTATGATTGAATGTGTTATTTGAAAATACACAAGTTTTTGGGTGTTAATGTGATTACATTATTGTCCAAATGATTTTTAGTTTATGGTTTGTTTCCGTTTTAATCCATAAAGGAATATAGGTTGTCGGTGTTGTTGTAAAGCTTGCCGAGTCCATGATTTTTGGATAATCCCATACTATTAATGGTAATGGTGTTATTGTGTTTGTTTATAAAACGTGTTACTATGATACTTTTACTGTGATACTGTTACTGTTATTGTGTTAGTGTAAGCGCTGTGATTATTCAGATTTCAAAAACTACGTCGAAAGGGTCTCATATGACATTTCAAAATGAAGAGAAAAAAAATGAACTTTGGTGAATATTTTGATGATCGGTGTTCTAAATTAAAAGTTACGGTCGTTCATAAGAAAAACGCTCCGATTAATGCAAATGTTTTTCGGCTTTCAAAATTTACGTCGGAAGGGTATCGTATGAGATCTCAAAATAAAGAGCAAAAAAACATGAATTTGGTGAAATTTTTTGATGATCGGAGTTCTATGTCAAAAGTTACGGTTGTTAAAAGAAAAAGGAAAAAAAATATGAAGAAGAGCAGCATGAATGTAATTCATCAATTTCTTGCATCTGTGTCGCGCACGCTACTTCATAATAAGAGCAAGTTTGTCCGTTTGGTTTTTTTTTTTTTTTGTCCTTTTTGCAACTTTTTCAAATTGTGTGTCATGTTAATTTATTTTGTATTAAAAAGTGGATTTTTGGCTCATTCCCTCATTTTTTTGATAGAACTGATATATATAAGCGGCTTCTATCGGCACCATTTATTTACTATAGACACCCTTTATTTTATTATTTTTCATTTACTTTTCTACACCACCAAATCACTAACGGTACCACATCTATTTAAGAACTTTCAAAAATCTACACTTTAGTCCCTTAGCTTTTAAAAATTATAAAATAAAACTTTTT
Organism: Gentiana macrophylla; assembly: GCA_026214975.1. Lineage (NCBI taxonomy): Eukaryota > Viridiplantae > Streptophyta > Magnoliopsida > Gentianales > Gentianaceae > Gentiana > Gentiana macrophylla. Next base: position 16,122,330 of record CM047817.1, on the reverse strand, counting down.
AATCACCATTAACTTTTAAACTAATAACTAACATCACTTCCTTTTTTTTTTTTCATTTGAACCAAACACAAAAAGGAAAAAGTTGGCCGGAGAAGAGAAGTTGGCTGGAGAAGAGAAGTTGGCCGGAGAACTTGAATCAAAACAAAAACATTTTATTAAACCCAAAACAAGCAAATGAATCAAGATAAACAACTTCAAATCTGAAAACAAATGCTTAAAGGCGGTGGGTTTAATCAAAAAGAGTTCGCCGGAGGAAAAAGGCGGTGGTTTTCAATTTTTTTCCGTCGGAGAAGAAACCGTTCCTGCATTTACGATGAAGATGAGTCGTAACGTCACTTGTACTGACGTTGATTTGGTGCTACAACGTCAGGACAACTGACGTTTTAATAAATCTGAAAACTCAGGCAAACGTTGGAACGTCGATAGGCCTGACGTTGTAATAGCAAGACAACGCCAGTGTGGGTGACATTTGTGTAACCTCGTTTACTCCAACGTTGTTATACATTTGGAATGTCAGTTTGAAACACGTAAAAATTTGCTCCGACGTTGTTTACACATTTGTAACGTCGACGGTTCCGGTGTTTATGTTTACATAAAACGTCTCTTTTGCTGACGTTTATAGTATCATAAATGGGATGCTCGAAAACGCCGGAAAAACGCCTCACTTTTACGAGCTCAGAATGGTCCAATTAGCTAGGAACTGGTCAAACATTGCAAAATAATAGAGCCAAATTCAATCAACTGTCACATTTAACCACAATCAGTGTTCCCCCCTTTTTGAGACCTCGAACGAAAAAATAGAGCTCGTAAATGAGCTCAAAATGGTCCAATTAACTAGGAACCGGTCAAACTTTGCAAAATAATAGAGCAAAATTCGATCAATTTTCATATTTAGGTTAATCTGGGTTGTTGACTGGATCAATTTCTGGTCAAAAAAGTGACCGGGTCGGGTCAACGGCCGGGTCAGACCTTTCTCCTTCACCCGGTAAAGCTGCATATGAGAAGGAAAAAAAACTTTGACTAATGATATCTTGCAATTCCGAGGTCCGTTTTTCACACCGTTTATTGTGTTGGACTCCAAAAATCGAGAACTAATAATAGAATAAATAGAAATCGATTTTGAGCAGTTTCTTGTGTCGGGTTTCTGAACAAACCATGGCTTTGATACCAATTCGCTGTGCAGAATCACTCGAAACGAAAGTAAAGCAAATCGAAATATACATGGAAGAACAAGAATTTTGAATAAGAAAAAGAGGGTTCAAGAAGAAGAGGACGAGGGAAGTATACGAAGTGTGGAAATTAGAGAAAAAAAAAGAAAAAAAAACCACGGTGAAGAACTGTAGGACGAAAAAAAATTGTAAAGTGATTGTTGTTTTTTTGTTTTTTTTAATGGGTGACCGGTTACCTGTTTGACAGGTTAAAATATTTTTTATGGTACACAATAAAAAATAGTACGTCAAATCAATCCAACGGTGGCTATTATTTTAATATTGATCTAACGGTAACTGGATCGTCCAGTTTTTTTGTACTGACTGGACTGTAGTATTTCCTTATATATAATTTCTCATTCACTAAGAAAATAATTTTATAACATCAAATGAACTATAATCATTTATTCGGAAATAGACGTCCCTTAATCCGTATAAATGATTATCGGATTATAATTTCCAACAATGGCAACATATAATGCTGTTATCAAAGGATTATTTGAAAACGGGGAACCTTTTTCCGCTAAAAGTATGTTTGACAGACTTCCTTCTTTAGGCTTGAAGCCTAATGTTAGAACATTTAATGCCATGATGAAAGGACTCTGTCAAGAAGGGTTGTTGGAGGAGACTTGGAGGTGCGGAAGAGTTGTTAACTAAAATGAGAGAATGTGGTTGTTTTCCAGACAGTTTTACCTATAATCCAATAGTTGAGTGTCTCCTTAAGAACAGTCAAGGGATTGGAGCAAAGTTGGTCTTGGAGGAAATGTTAAATCATGGTATTGAACCAGATTCATATACTTGTTCTCTGTTAGCCAATTCCGCTCTTCTTCACAAGCAAATTACGTGATTTGGTCTGTTAAAGGTTTGAATCTTTAGCCTTGTGGAACTGGCTCGTTTGATGCGGTTTTTTGAATGGATCTGTGGCAACTTGTTGAGTATAGGTTAGCTGCTTGTATGTTGTGTGTAATATTGGAATCTTACATGGGCAGATTGTTTTACTTAAATCTGAGACCTCTTCCGTTAATAAGCTTTGCTTGTTTTATTTTATGGCCGATAGATATCTGGAATCAGTGGCGGATCCACGTGACCCCACAGAATTTAAAAAAAATAAAAAATAAAAAAATTTAGTATTAAAACTATGTAGTTTTGTTGTTAAAAAGTGTCATTTTGTCGATAAAAAATGATGTTTTAGACCCCGGTGACCCCACTGGAATTTTTTTTGGATAAAAGATATAGTTTTAGACTCCGGTGACACCACTGGAATAAATTCCTGGATCCGCCAGATATGTGGAGTTCCTTTGTATGTGTAGTGGGACTTCCAGTTTGATTATAAGCCGTTCAGGCTCATCTGTTACTTGGAGTCAGTCAATGAATGAAAGGCGGAATGTTTCATTTATCTTAAGTAATCTTAGTGGCTCCTCAGAGCTGAAAGTTTCCTTGATGTAGGAAACGGAGTGAAATTGCAAATCTGAGACAGAAAGAAAGAGGCTCTGTAATACTCAGATTGCCTAATGTTTCATTCACCAAGATATTAGTGTTTCCAAAATGTTGGAGTGCACTCCACTTGTGTCGGGGTTCTGAGAGTAAGTTTTGTCAAGAATTGTGTAAAATATTTTCCTTGTCATTCATCATTCACAGGTACAATATATATAGTACAATCCAGGGCTTCTCCCTCTATCGATAATTACCAAACTACCCTTACAAGATAAATACAAAAATATAATATACATCATAATATCGGAATATCAGAATACCCCTTTCAAAGTGGAGCGTAAAGATCGCAAACGCCCAGCTTGCGCAATAAAAACTCGAATTGTTGCCGTCCCAAAGCCTTGGTAAAAATTTCCGCCAACTGATACTTCGTGGGAACATAGAAAGGAAGAATCAACACATCCGTAATAGCATCATACACAAAATGACAATCCGCCTCGATGTGTTTCGTGCACTCGTGAAAAACCGGATTCTGTGCAATGTATTACCCTGATTGACTGTCGCAAAAGAGGCGTATACCAGGGGGTGCCGAACTCCAAGATCAGCCAACAATTGCTTCAACCACTTCAACTCGCATGTAAGAGAGGCCATAGACCGATACTCAGCTTCTACAGAGGAACGGGAAACAGTGGTTTGTTTCTTGGACTTCCAGGATATAGGTGAAGACCAAGAAAGACAAACCATCCACTCAATGACCGTCGAGTAAGGGGGAACTAGCCCAATCAGAATCACACCAGCCCTCAAGAAGAAGACAACTATCAGACCTCAACAAAATATCATGGCCAGGATGTTTCTTCAAATAGCGGACAAGTCGCAATGCAACTTCCCAATGCTCAATCCGTGGAGCATGCATAAACTGAGACAAGACATGAAGTGAGTACGCCAGGCCAATCCGTGTCACCCCAAGATAAATAAGCCTACCAATCAAGAGACGATATTTGGCAGGGTCACTCAACGATTCTCCAGTGGCAAGGGCTAACCTGTGATTCTGCTCAATAGAAGAGTCAGCTGGTTTGCTCCCGAGTAAACCTGCTTCATGAATAATTTCCAGTGCATACTTCCGTTGGTTCAAAAAAATCCCATCTTTGTTCCGTGCCACCTTTAACAGATTCTGGTAAGTTTACCGGTTGAGAGGAAGATGTAAGAAAAAAATCATCTTTATACACTTCATTAGCTACATTCAGTTGGGGTTGGTCGGGTCGAGTCACATGGGGTTCATAAAAAGGAAAAACGTGTTCGTAAAATTTTACATTTTGAGACACAAAAATCTTCTTTGTATCAAGATAAAAAAGAGTCCAATCAACACACACTTACGACTGCGACTATCAAATTTATTTTTGGAAGGGCGATGATCATGTGCATAACACAAGCATCCCAGAACACGAAGCATAGAAAAATCAGGAGGCTTTCCAAACAAAATTCGTAAGGAGTTTTGTAATTATGAACGCTAGAGGGAGTTCGGTTAATTAGATGTGACGATGCCAACACACACTCCCCCCAAAACCGAAGGGGTAGGTGACCCTCAAAACGAATTGCCCGGGCAACATTCAAGATATGTCTTTGTTTACGTTCTACACGACTATTCTGCTGAGGGGTGCCCACACACGACGTTTCAAAAATTATCCCATGTTTTCTAAAATAATGATTTAGGCGCCTAAATTCGGTCTCATTATCACTACACACACGCATAATAGTCGCATCAAATTGGCGTGAAACTAATGCCATAAAGTCCAAGAACATACCTTCAACCTCAGTTTTATTCAACAACAAATAAATCTAAACTGCCTAGGAAAAGTCATCAACAATTGTCAAGAAATAAGTGGCCCCACGGGTCGAGGGAGTACTGTAGGGACCCCACAAATCACAATGAACCAGTTCACAAATACGACTTGCACGACTTTCAATTGTTCACGTGGCTGCTTTGCTCGAAAACAAACATCACAACCATCTTAATTTAAATTCTTAGAGATAATAGTATTTGGAATATGTCTAAGAACCTTTTCTGACGGGTACCCCAAACGCCGGGGCCACAACTCCATAGACTATTTCACATCAATAGCCAAGACTCGTGCTTCTGGAACTCCGTAGAAAAAGAAAAGTTCATCTCTGCGTTCACCCAGTCCAATCAACGTCCTTGTCACTCGGTCCTGCATAACACATAATGAAGAAGATAGTTGAACGCGACAATCATATTCATCCATAAATTAAGTGACAGAAAGCAAATTGCATGTCAAATTCAGGACATATAACACATTTTCCAATTTTAAATTTCCGGGTAACATCACAGTACCCTTATGCGATGCAAGAGAGGTACTGTCATCCGGTAGGCCAACATGACATTTATCAATTTCTCAAACATCCATCAACAAATTTTCGCACCCAGTTACATGATGCGTCGCTCCTATATCAATGATCCACAATGACTAAGCTAATAGTCGATCTCTCGAATTGAGAAAATCAACGACACTTTTCCATTGGGATGGACTAATATCGGTCAGAGCAGGCCGATCATGACTTCGACCCGCCTTCCTGCAGCAAACTCGTCATTGATCCTTCCTTGTTCATTCTCGCTGCAGTTTGGTTTCGGTTGATTCATAGAGATTGAACCGTCCAAAAACCATTTCCACCGTTCATATTTTAGGAAATAAAGAGACGAACACGCCTACAAAATTTTGCCATGATCGGAGTCCGTTTTAATTTCCGATCATCGCCAACGAAATTCTGTTGAAACAACACGCAGCAATTCGGTCGCGGACAATTTCAGAGAAATTGAACCGTCTAAATAGAAATTCCACCGTTCAGATTTTAGAGGAAACAATTCCGAACAATCCCCAAAATTTCGTCACGATCGTAGTCCGTTTCTATCCGATCGTTGTCAGAAAGATTCTGCTGAAACAATACGCAACAGTTCAATCGCGGTCAATTTCACAAAAATTGAACCGTCCAAACAGAAATTCCACCGTTCAGATTGTAGACAAAACAATTCCGAACAACCCCTTAAAATTTCGTTACGATCGGAGACCGTTTCAATATCCGATCGTCACCGGAAAGTTTATGCTGAAACTTAAAAAAACCATCGAATTTTTTTCCCCGGTTATGGCTATGATACCATGTCAAAAACTGTGTAAAATATTTTCTTTATCATTCATCAATCTCACAGGTACAATATATATAGTACAATCCAGGGCTTCTTCCTCTATCGATAATTACCAAACTACCTTTATAAAATGAATACAAAAATATACTCCCTCCGTTCCGAATTATCTGAGGCAGTTGCCAAAATTACACATATTAAGAAAATGGAGTTAATGCATTGACTTTAAAATGAAATGACTAAAAAGTCCTTGGATATAATTAATGTGGCATTGTTTTTTATCTATCATATTGCAATAAATAAGGGTAAAGCAAGAAAAAGTATTATTAACATTGCATTGGAAATGTAACTGCCTCACATAATATGGAACAAATTATTTTGACAACTGCCTCAGATAAATTGGAACGAAGGGAGTAATATACATCATAATATCGGAATATCGTAATACGTTTCGACCGGCCCGCCGTCTTGGCTTAGAACAGCCCCAATAATCTGTTCTGCTTCAAGCTATCGGTTTAAGGGGAAGCTAATTATATACTGAATCCTCGAATGAATCTTCTATAGAACAACGCTAAGCCCAGAAAACTACCAAGTTCTGAAAAAGTAGAAGGAATGTGGAGTCTAATCCCGAACACCAGCAACTTTTGATTCATCCATTTTAAGAGTTTTGGCTTCTTTCTTCCAATTGGAAAACAACCACCCACACCCATCCACTTTAAGAGTTTTGGCTTCTTTCTAAAATAGTAGAGGTGTTTTTAATTACCATCCGTTTGCAATTACTAGCTCCGGTCTAAAATATATGTCATCCTAGCATTTTTAATCCGTCTCATAATATAAGTCATTCTCACATTTCAATGTTATAATTAATGCACTTTTTCCTATTTTACCCATATCAATGCATAGACCTTTCATACACCATTTAATAAATCTTAAGGGCATTCTAGTCTAAAACTATCAAAATTAGATAATTTATCGAGCTTTTTAATATGTGTGTTAAAAGCTATGATGAGTTGTTTTTTAAACCGGATGTAGTATTAGTCAATTGGAAAACACCCATTATTGCATATTAAAAAAAAAAGGACATTTGAGTGGCTGGCAGGCTGGCATGATATTTGTAAACCAAAGCTCCAAGGAGGCCTGGGAACTAGAAAAGCCCGGGATATGAATATCGTGTTCCTGTCAAAATTGGTCTGGCAACTTTTTACCGAACACAATATGTTGTGGGTTCAAATTTTGCGCAACAGATATGGTTCATCGTTTGATACGCCAAAGCATGGCTGCTCGTTTATTTGGCGCCATATATGCTTTGCAGCGGAGTCCTTACCGGACGCCATTGATGACAAAGGTAGGCTGACGTGGAAGTTCCATCCCTCTGGTAAATTTACGGTAGGCTCCGCCTATCATGCTTTGCAACACCAGATAATTAAATTTGAAAGCATCACCACTATCAAAGCAGTCACACAAATACTTGTTTAAAAGTGTTATATACCATAATATATTTTGGATACAAAATTCAAACCAGTCACACAAATACTTGTTTAAAAGTGTTGTATACCATAATATGCTTTGGATACACAAACACACACAGGATGAAGGAATACATTCATATCCGTCAGCCGTGCAAAGGAGACAGAAGCTAATGATGAGAGTAAAATGTGCTGAACAACAGTAAATACTCGGACAGAAAAGTGTATATATGAACGTATTAGCCTCCGTACGTTACTATAATACATATCCATAATCCAATACGTAATTGGTGCGTGCAAATCAACTGCTTTCCTCCTTGTTTTTTCTTGCTCGGACTCCTCTCAAACTATAAAGGGCAGTTCCGCAGAGGGTTCATACATATTGTGCCATACGAATAATAGCTAACACGCTTATATATGAGCTGGACAAATATTATGAAACAAACAAAAAAAAGTATTGTCTGATGTATTCGGTTTAAGCCTCATTGTGACCATCAGCCTTATTTATTACGTTCTGTTTTTGTTTGTGAAGAAGATAAACATGCCAAACTCTAAAATAAATAAATACAGCTTTTTAAGTGAGGGAAACAACTTAAACATCGGAAGAAAGCACATTCTTTTTCCTTAAACCACCTTAAAAGCTGCAGAAATCAAGTCGAGAAAATTTGAGATTTGATGAAGTCACAGTCACATCCAACATTGAACAGACATCAAATGTGTTATTTATGAGATTCTTATTTTTCTTATTCTAGACAATGAATCATGTCATTCCTTAAGAAAAAAAGATATGTTTGCCAAGACAGTTGATACTAAAATATAGCTAGCAAACAAGGGAACATCAAACACACACAAACTCGTAACACGACCACCAAGTTACGGATAACCAAACAATGCCACAAGGCTAATCATTAATACCTTCAGCATACCAAATCACATAGTTTGCTTCCGTAGAGGAGCCGAATTGGCTAATAGAGAACATGTATATGAATCTGGTTCAATCCCATGAGTTAACATTTCCTCTAAGAGCAACTTTGCTCCAAACCCTTGACTTTTTTTAAGGAGACATTGAACTATTAGATTATAGGTAAAATTGTTAGGAAAACAACCACATTCTCTCATTTTAGTTATCAACTCTTCGGCATCCTCCAACAACCCTTCTTGACAGAGTCCTTTCATCATGGCATTAAATGTTCTAACATTAGGCTCCAAGCCTAAAGAAGGGAGTCTGTCAAACAGATTTCTAGCTGAAGATAACTTCCCTTCTTCACATAATCCTTTAATAACAGCAGTATATGCTGCTATGTTTAGAGCGACGCTGCTATTCTCTAGATAACATAGCAATGTGAGAGCTTCAGAGACAAAACCATTTTCACATAAGCCGTCAAGCCAAATGCAGTAAGTGAAGTTGTCTGGACTCACACCTTCGGATTGCATCTTGATGATTAAATTCCTTGCGTCATTACATCTACCGGCTTCAAATAATCCTTGTATCAAGGTGTTGAAGAAGACAACATCGCATTTCATGCCTTTACTAGAAATTGCTCTGAACACATCAAGTGCATCATCTACTTTCCCTTTCTTGCAAAATCCATTGATCATTATGCTGTAACTCTGAATGTCAGGATGACATCCTTCAGCCACCATTATCTCTAGGAGTTGATGAGCTCTGTCCATCTCCCCTCGCAAGCAGTATCCATCGATTAGTGCATTATAAGTGACTACGTTGGGACATTCACCCCTTTCGATCAAGATTTTCAGTGTATCCTCTGCCTCTTCAACCCATCCTTCTTTGCTAAAAGCATCCACTAGTATACTGAAAGTAAATACGTCAGGGTAAATTCTCATATCTGCCATTTCCGACATTAAACTAGTGACCTCTTTCCATCTGCCGAAATTGCAAAGCCCTTGTATCAATGAACTATACGTGATGATATTTGATGGAATTCCATTAGCAGCCATTTCAGAGAGAAGCTGGAGTGCTTCGTCCACCTTCCTGTCCTTGCAGAGACTATCTATGACTGCATTGTACATCACAGTATTCGGCTTATGGTATCCTTCTTTCTCAACAAGGCGGAGCAGTTGAATAGCTTTAGACGTGTTTCCAGCTTTGCAAAGTCCATTGATCACAGTCCCATATGTAGTCTCGTCACAAAGTTTCCGAGTGACCATTATTCGGAATAATTCCACAGCCTCGGCAATTCTCTGATCTTTAAACAATCCACGAATAAGAGTGGTGAGAGTAACCACATCAGGTATGAACCCAAGCTTAAAAATGCTGGCTAAGATTGCAAAACCAAAATCAAGCTGATTCAAATGGCAGAAAGAGTTTATTGCAATGTTTCATGGTCTGTCTGTCAACTGGAACACCATAAAAGCACATTTCTCTGTAAAGAAGGACGGCGGAGCTGAATCTCTTCATTTTAACAACACCGGTTAACAGCCGATTGAAATCAACAACAGAAGGCAGAGGTTCAAATTGAAGCATTCTATGGAACAAATCAAGGGCATCATCCACCCGATCAAAACCAGTTTTGCATTTGACTGCTAAAAATTTAATAACTTCAACCCGAGTTAAGTTGAAAAGATGTGAATTCGGACTAGGAAGAGCAGCAGCAGCATTCAGATTCAGATTCAGAAATGAAAGAGAAGAGAGATAAGATTTACCAACAAAAAGAGAAGCAACTCTCCACATCTTCATGAGTGATTTACAGCTACCGATCGATCTTGGGCTTCGATTTTAAGCTGCTTCTTTCAAATCAAACCTCAGCTTCTTCAAACAGAGTTAGGTTAATGAATCAATTGAGGAATCTCATCGTTAGCATCAAATGTTTTTATTTTTATTTTTTTGTTTGTTTGTTGAGGAATTAGCATCAATTTTTATAGACACACTATCATACTAATATGTTGACTATCAGCATATATTAGCTTGATGATTATCATTTTTATATTTGTTATAAGACCACTATCATGATTTTTTAGCTTAATTACTGACGATGTTGGATCTCGTCGGGCAATAAATCTATACTGTATTATCCTAATGACAATTTATTCAAGATTTAAGAACAAGGAAAGATGTGTGACGGGGGTTGGTTTGGATTATGACTGAGCCTGAGATATTATATCTCAAGTTGTCTATGTATCATGTGTATGAATCAGAAATCGAATCTTTCGTAATTCCTTAAAGATTTTTTATATATGGGACCTCATGCCCTAGGTCTGCAAACGTGGATTTAATCTGATGCTCAAAGGAATGGAAGAAAGGTCTTCATTTAGTCACATAGAGATAGTGACTTTGAATCATCCATGGGCCATCTTCCAGTGCTCTTTTGTATTCAATTGAATGGGCAAAGCGTGCTATGTAGTATCCATTTTCGAGGTATGTAAGTTCCAGTCTTCCACTCATGTTCCATAGAGAAGATAGTCGGCTATTGATGAGCGTTATTTTCACCAAACAAATTTATAAAATACTCAAGACAACGGTGACTAAACAATTTCTCTCTAACCTAAGCGATGACCGGCCGATTCTTTAGTATATTTCAGAGTCAGAGGTCGATCCCATAGAGAAAGGTGTGTTTGTGAGTACCAAAGTGAACTTCTAACTTAGTCTAGGCAAACAAGCGGTTGGTTGGTTGTTATCACACTATGCTAAAACATAAAAGAGAGAGAGAAGATTAAACTACTAGATTCAACGAGGGAGAAAGGGACATAGCCGAACCATGATCAATGTGACTAATCTCAACCCTAAGGTAGACAAAACCAAAAATGTGTAGTGAGCTAAACGTGCTCTTACATTCGATCTCACGGTGCGAACTCCTAAACCCGGTGCTAAGCGTCTCGAACAACTCTCTTCTAACACCTTATGCCATGTTAAGGTCTCGAACAACTCTCTCCTAACAAGTCATGTTTTGCACTCGAGCCGCTTAAACATATAAATGAGTAACCTCACGATGAGCTCGGCTTAACAACTAAACCGAGACTACACCACGATCCTAGAACCCTTTTCCCACACCCTCTCTCTCGAACAACTCTCAAGAGTGATGTGTGTGATATTTGACCTAGTAGCTAATCTAGCTCAAATCCGTTATAACAAGTTCTAAGACGTGAAACATGCAAGAAACAACAATAAAACACACTACCCACTCCCAATTTCATCACCCAAAGGGTGATTTCATCACATATCACATGACCCAAGCTATGGGAGGAATTAACTACTCATTATACTAATTAAAACATAAAGGAAATAGTAAAGGAGAAGCATAACAAGCATAAGAGAGAAGAACAATACCATAAATTGCGAAATTGAGTTGGAGTAAGAAAGTACAAAAGAGAGAATCAAAGAAAAGATGGAGACTTGTTGTTTGTAATGAAAATCTAATCTAAGAAATGAAGAGAGTAAGGAAAGAGGTGTTTGATCTACATAAAATTACTCTATTCTAAACTATTTACAAAAATCGAGCAAAAAGGGTAGGGTTATGCTAAGGAAAGGGAGAGAGCTCTGTTGAGTGTCTAAGGGGGGTATTTATAGGTGGGGGGGAAAATCTGCTGCAAAAAGGGTCCAAACGCGCGTTTAAATGGCTGGAACGCGCGTTTGGGATCTTCAAACGTGCGTTTAAGCTTATTTGAACGTCGCGTTACACATAAATTCCAGGCGGGGACTTGATCGTTTCTTCATCCGAACGCGTTTAGGAAGGTTCAAACGCGCGTTTGAGATCTTGGAACGCACGTTTGGCCTGGTTCCCAAACGTGCGTTTAGAGGGCTTCAACTCTGAATCTGGTCTGAACTTCTGGAACGCGCGTTTGGGGATTCAAACGCGCGTTTAAAGGCATGGAACGCGCGTTTGGGGGATTCAAACGTGCGTTTGAACCCCTGTTTCCCCAAATCTTCACTTTTTCCCTTTTTAGGCCCTCGTCTTGCCTCGGTCATGCTTTTTCATTGTAAACCATTGCCTTTCGGGTCATCGAGACACCAATACCCTACATCATCACAATAACCAAAAACAACCAAAACATTCCAAAGGTAAAAAAGTGCTCGGGAATGGGTCAATATCATCAAAAAGGAGTGATAAACCATCAAAGTGACGAATTTACCCTCCGTGCTAATAACTCACGATATTACCCCGAAAACGGTCTAAATCACCAAGAAACATGCTAAAAGTGGGATAAACGGGGGTAGAAAATGCACCGGAATCACGTAAAGTTGACTCCCATCACCACCCCACACTTAGCCTTTGCTCGTCCTCGAGTAAAATAGGCGTTTTAAAACAAACCAAGGGATTCAACTTTATGATGAAGGTGCTAATATCCACACCCTCGAGGTAATCATGAAGTAAGACACACGAACATACGCACACCGGAACAACATTATCAAAAGAATAGAGTGTGTGTGGTGTAGAGCTACATCAACGTGTTCAAAAAGATTGTCGGGCTTGAATCCCGACCAAAAGCCTACCAACCGTCTCATACCAACTAGCCTCTCCACTAATCAAGGTCACTAAGTTTGGACACGATCGGGTAGGACTTGAAGGGTTATAATGTTAGGCCAGGGTAATTCCGGTTAATCGAAAAGGATAATTTGGGAACTGGAGAAAAGGAGTACGAGTGAACCTAATCAACAAGTGTACCACCTTATCTCTAACATACAAACCATCCAAACTCCTTTTTGATTAGTTTAACACTTTGAGAACCATAGAATGCTAATATACCCGAACTCATTGTCTAATTCAACTATGTTTCAAGTTTCAATAGGCGAGGTCGAATACATTAGCACCTATCTCACTATCCCAACTCCAACATCATAAGTACAACTTTTGAGCTCATTACTTTGATTCCAACCCTTTATTTCTATACACCAAACTCTTATTTATTGAGAACTTTCTAATTTATTTTGAACTTTGATTGTTTGAGTTCTCTCTTTTTTTTTTTTTTTTTTTTTTTTTTTTTTCCAGAAGAATGAAGAATTTCACAGATTTTTTTCTTTTCTTTTTGTGCCAAATCCAAACACTAAGCCCAAATGAGCTCCTCTTCTCCTTATAGCTCCAAACAAGGAAACACCAACCTTCAAAACATCATTTCCCCCCCACACACTTGCCTTAGCTAGTGTGGCCTCACAAAAGACTAGGTCCACTCGTAGGTATATGAATGAAGGGAATGTGACCATAAATAAAGCTCAAGGTAGGTTTCGACTAAGTAACAAAACGGCTATAAAACGAATGGTGGCGGACCATTCTATCAAGGCCGAGAGGGGCTACGAAGGTTTAATGTTGGGATAAGGCTTATTTGGCTTTAGTAGGGTCAAAGAGACGCCATGACCGTCATCCCGTGTCCTACTTAGGTAAACCTTTCTATTTCGCCTCGAGACTAGTGGTATGAGAGGTGGTAGTAATCAAATTGTGCACAAAGTGTAGCTTTCGTGAAAATAATAAACTCTATTCTCAAGATAAGATCAAACCGAAGTGCACACGTTCGGGGCCCTACTAAGATGGCCACCACTCGAGTAAAGACATAGCACAAACAACACAGTGTCGGGAACCCTTGAAAAATTTTAAAATCACCCAAAAATCGACTCGAGCCCGGTCAAAGGCTAAGCATACCATATATCAAGAACATTTAATCAATAAAAACAAGAAAACGGCTAAGTCCCCCACCCCACACTTAAACGAAACACTGTCCTCAGTGTGTGAGAGATAAAAAGAGTAAAAGACTTAGCTGTTTGACCAAAACCCGCCAGAAAGGCGCACTAGTAGCCCACGTGACATCTTCTAGTAAGCTCCATCTCGAGTATCTAAAACCATAGAAACAAAAACCAAGGCAAACACATGCACGGGAAAAGTCCACGTGCCAAAAGATGGTGATAGATACGAGATATATAAAAAAAAAAATAGAAGCCATGCCACAAATAACGACTCGAAGCATATCAAGCATACTAGACGGGAATCGCACTGGATGTAAAGATAATCAAAAGAAACACAGAGCATCCATGCATAAAATAAGGCCATAGAGGCTCACATAAAAACATCCCCGTCTATGTACAAAAGCCGGAGCCAAAAGGAAATTCTCACCCCAACCTCTCTTTTAAGCAAAACTCTCCCCTCTTGCACCCAAAAACCACTTCAAAAACAAAATTATTACCAAAAAGGTGGGTTGCCTCCCACAAAGCGCCTTTGTTTTATGTCTTTGGCTCGACAAAATGACTTATACGGTGCCAATTTTTCAAAGTTATACTATTGGCACAGGCGAGAAAAAGTAGAAGTGCTTTGTTTAACGTCGTTAGCATCGACGTAGTGGCTCTATACGGACTCATACCACAAAAGACTCAAAACAACAATTCAAAAATTTTATTCCAAAGAAGTATCACCAAAATCATCAACCAAAATCCGAACTCAAAAAGATCAACAACTGAAGAAGAATGAAAAGGGCAAGCATCAAGGAAGCCGAAGTCATTAGAAACTTACCTCTCATGGTCCTTGATGTCACTTCTTCCCAACTCGGGAATTCTCTTTCATCACAATTGGTCATCATCTTCTTCTTGAAATTTCCACTCCATGGTAGGTTTCCTCTTTTAAAAATTTTCCGAACTCCATCTACCGGTGAGTACACAAAATCGATCTCGTAATACTCATCGACACAAGGTGGAAGAGTATAATAATCCGGGACCGGCATGCTAATAATCTCTACTCCCGGCAGCTCTACCATAGAAGGCTCTTGATCCTCATAAGTTTTCTTCATACACTCCTTATGGAAGTCTCCATTCGGGAGTGATAAAGAAATGGGCGATCCCATATGCTCCTCCAACTCTGATTGTGTCTCATCAAACATTGTGCTCAAATCTATCATACACCCTTCGAGATCATCATTTTGAATTTCTTCGACGGTGGTGTAATAGATAAAAGGTGCACCTCTACCGTCTTCAAATCTTTGCTCTTCTTCTTCATCCCAAAGCGTTTGCGTTGCCAAAGAATTCTTGCTCACCATAACAATGGGCGGCTCCACCACACGCCTCCACCAAGGCTTGACAAGTTTTATCTCAAGGGGTGAGGGTGTAGTAGGTAGAACTTGAAACCGCCATAATCAAACATCGCAATCGGAGGTGGAACTATGAGCAATCCCAACTCATTCTCTGGCTCAAAATCTCTTCATGGAGAATCAATCATCAACCTCACTCTCGACTTGAACTTCAACAAGAAAGTCCTCATCAACCCTAGCCGCCTCTATTGCAAATGCATCTTCTTCATGCTCCACTCTTTGTTTTTTCACGAATCGACTGAGATTATCACACAACGTCCGTAGAAGCTTGTGCACACTTACCCAACTTTCTTCACCCATGAGTCTCATTCTCATCTTTCTTACTCTGTTCTCGGATTCCATTAACCCGAATCGTAGATTCCATGAGCTCCTGCTTCAGATCATCCATTCACATCTCCCAGTCAGAAATCTGATTTTCCGAAATTTTCTCGGCTTTGGCTATAGCAACTTTCTCATAAAGCTCATCCACTCTGTCCATTTCCCTACTTGCTTCATCATAAGTATAGATATATGCTATATGCTCCATGCATTCCTCATGTGGATGAGGTGCAAACTGATCATGATGAAGTGGATGGTAGGGCTCTTGCCATGCCGAATCGATTGGGTGGTGACTCACTGTGTGAAACTATCAACTCTTTGAGTACGAGCACCATAATCTTGAAAATCATTAGGATTTGGACAACCCTCATAATACCATGGCTCGTGACTCGAATAACCAAAATTTCGATTACGAGATGTATTAGGGCACCGATAAGCCCATGAACCGTGGCTATTCTCTTGTTGATATCGAGGTGAGACACGAATCGTTGTTGATAACATGGTTCGTGTGTCTCGAGGTGGGTAGAAGTATTGTTGTTCGAGACGAATAGTATGGATTGAAAAATCCTTCCATTAAGGCTCAAGCTGCAAGACTCAGAAAACAACAAGAACACAATCAAAGTATCAAGCCACCACCACCACCGCAATTGACGGTGTGACTTCTCAACAAAAATCCGTCAAATAAAAAGAAAACAATAAAACAAAACCTAGGCCCAAGCCTTCGGTTCACTTGCAAGATATCACAAATAGCACACTTGTCCCCGGCAACGGCGCCATTTTGATGAGCGTTATTTTCACCAAACAAATTTATAAAATACTCAAGACAACGGTGACTAAACAAGCTCTCTAACCGGCAGTGGACCGGGTCGATTGCTAGTATAGCTACAGGAGTCCGAGGTCGATCCCATAGAGAAAGGTGTGTTTGTGAGTACCAAAGTGAACTTCTAACTTAGTCTAGGCAAACAAGCGGTTGGTTGGTTGTTATCACACTATGCTAAAACATAAAAGAGAGAGAGAAGATTAAACTACTAGATTCAACGAGGGAGAAAGGGACATAGCCGAACCATGATCAATGTGACTAATCTCAACCCTAAGGTAGACAAAACCAAAAATGTGTAGTGAGCTAAACGTGCTCTTACATTCGATCTCACGGGTGCGAACTCCTAAACCCGGTGCTAGCGTCTGAACAACTCTCTTCTAACACCTTATGCCATGTTAAGGTCTGAACAACTCTCTCCTAACAAGTCATGTTTTGCACTCGAGCCGCTTAAACATATAAATGAGTAACCTCACGATGAGCTCGGCTTAACAACTAAACCGAGACTACACCACGATCCTAGAACCCTTTTCCCACACCCCTCTCTCTGAACAACTCTCAAGAGTGATGTGTGTGATATTTGACCTAGGTAGCTAATCTAGCTCAAATCCGTTATAACAAGTTCTAAGACGTGAAACATGCAAGAAACAACAATAAAACACACTACCCACTCCCAATTTCATCACCCAAAGGGTGATTTCATCACATATCACATGACCCGGCTATGGGGAGGAATTAACTACTCATTATACTAATTAAAACATAAAGGAAATAGTAAAGGAGAAGCATAACAAGCATAAGAGAGAAGAACAATACCATAAATTGCGTAAATTGGAGTTGGAGTAAGAAAGTACAAAAGAGAGAATCAAAGAAAAGATGGAGACTTGTTGTTTGTAATGAAAATCTAATCTAAGAAATGAAGAGAGTAAGGAAAGAGGTGTTTGATCTACATAAAATTACTCTATTCTAAACTATTTACAAAAATCGAGCAAAAAGGGTAGGGTTATGCTAAGGAAAGGGAGAGAGCTCATTGAGTGTCTCTAGGGGGGGTATTTATAGGTGGGGGGAAAATCTGCGCAAAAAGGGTCCAAACGCGCGTTTAAATGGTGGAGCGCGCGTTTGGGATCTTCAAACGTCGCGTTTAAACTTGGCTGGAGAACGCGTTACACATAAATTCTGGCGGGGGACTTGACCGTTTTCATCCGAACGCAGCGTTTAGGAAGGTTCAAGCGCGCGTTTGGGATCTTGGAACGCACGTTTGGCCTGGTTCCCAAACGTCGCGTTTAGAGGGCTTCAACTCTCGAATGCAGTCTCGAACTTCTGAACGCACGCGTTTGGGGATTCAAGCGCGCGTTTAAAGGCA
Source organism: Gentiana macrophylla (assembly GCA_026214975.1). Taxonomy (NCBI): domain Eukaryota; kingdom Viridiplantae; phylum Streptophyta; class Magnoliopsida; order Gentianales; family Gentianaceae; genus Gentiana; species Gentiana macrophylla. The sequence goes on along the minus strand of CM047817.1, from coordinate 16,104,551 downwards.
TGGAACGCAGCGCGTTTGGGGGATTCAAACGTGCGTTTGAACCCCTGTTTCCCCAAATCTTCACTTTTTCCCTTTTTAGGCCCTCGTCTTGCCTCGGTCATGCTTTTTCATTGTAAACCATTGCCTTTCGGGTCATCGAGACACCAATACCCTACATCATCACAATAACCAAAAACAACCAAAACATTCCAAAGGGTAAAAGTGCTCGGGAATGGGTCAATATCATCAAAAAGGAGTGATAAACCATCAAAGTGACGAATTTACCCTCCGTGCTAATAACTCACGATATTACCCCGAAAACGGTCTAAATCACCAAGAAACATGCTAAAAGTGGGATAAACGGGGGTAGAAAATGCACCGGAATCACGTAAAGTTGACTCCCATCAGCTATGGAGATACTTATAGAAGAGTGTTTTTCCTAGCAATTTGATGATTAAGGCTTTCCTCCATGGCCTCCACAAATCGTGACACTCATCAAGAGGATAACAACCGCGTCTTCTTTTGCTTTTCGGCCAAAATAATTTGCAATTATATCTGCGTATTCCCTCAATTCAGAGTCATCTTCTTCGCCTATATAAATTCATGTATCAGCGTGCCTTGCTGAGACGACGTCAACTCCACTTCGGGTGGTCCACGCCGGAGTTTCATCAGAGGCCATCGTTGATTTGCCTCGAAATCTACTGCATTTCACCAAATCTCTTTCTTCTACACTGGTTTCCATGCGCTCCTCCATCATTTGGAGTGAAGGAAGTCACCGGAGAAGGCTTTCCAGTAGGGATAGCAGATCGCGAAGTTCATAAGGGGAAATATGCCAGAGCGGCGCATCTATTTTGATTCGCGTGCATCTTTGATCCTCAATAGTTAAATCTTTTTCATTACAACAAAGAGTAGATGAAATTGATGTAATGAAAATAAACATTATTAACCTACATTCACCCGACCCTACTCACCACCCTTACCCACAAATCTCACACACCCCCACCCCCACCCCAGTTGGTATGAGGGTGTGAGGGTGTGGGTAGGATGGAGTCAGATAGATTGGGGAAAGGTATGGCAAGATGAGTTGGGTTGATGTGGGTAGGGGGCATTATGGGCGATATGGTTAAGGTAGGGATGAGGTTGTTGGGAATTAAATCCCAAATTTGGAGGGATGAATCATTCGACCTGCACGAGTCCAATTGATGTAAAGCTAATAATTTGAGTATCAAAAGAAGAAGCTGAATCTCTCAGCTCGATGGTTACAATATGAAATATATCAAAGCTGCCGCTTGGGGAGAAGGGTTTAGGGATGAAATACTCTAAGATCTAATACAACTGAAAAGGCAAAAATACTCTTCATTATATAAATAAACTAAACAAACAAAAATAACCCTCATCTTAAAAGCTTCTTGCAATCTCACCGTATCATCTTCATCCGTCCTCAAAATAACAAACTCATCCTCGAGTTGGATCCCTCATGTTTGAGCATCGCCTAATGGGAGATAAGGAGTCGAGTCACCAACAATAAAAGTCTTGAAAATCGGATTCGTAGGCCTCACAAGCACCATCAAGATTTACCGGTGAGTCAAGCTCATTCACCACATCACGATACAATTTCAAATACTCTCTCGAGTGTCGTCCATTCTTGCACAAAGTAATGACACATGAACCAATAAAAACAACACATAACTCAACCGCGATTTGCTTCATTTACATTCTCGCATTCTTATCATCATTTTCCTCATACTTGAAAACGATAAACAACAAGTGGGTTAGAGATACGCTTATCTCATTATTCATGTTATCGTCAACTCTGAGTGAATTGTACATCCACTCGTTATCCATGACTACTTGTCCACAATTTTCAGTTGGCATGTTTTCCTTTAAGCATGTGTTCATTAATGCAACATGAGTAATGATAAGTGATGACTCATATAAACCTTCTTATCATATGAACCTAAACCTTCCAATTTCTCCTTCCATTTATCATTTAATCTGAACTTCTTATCTGTATCAAAACCATTCCCTCGGCCACGCACCAAATGTGGGTAAACAATGAGGTCTGGGTCAAAACCCTTTGATGACATATCAACTCTCAATCCAATAGCCATATCCAACGGTGTAATGATGATAGTGCACGTTTGGAGAAGTTGGAAAATAACCTTAGATGAGCAGTCTTGCAGCATTGCCCAACAGCTCTTTGGCAAACCACATAACATTGAAAACATACGAGTAAACTATAGCAAGTTCCCATTTGTGTAAAAGGCGATCGGGTTCTACAGAACATGACCAAATTAATATCAGCCGCGAACCAAGAAAGTAGCACCCAAAACAAAGTTTTTTTGTTACGTGCCGTCCCGACTTTGTCGATCATGCACTTTTGTGCCAAGTATGGCAAAAAAAAAACCTCCGGAAAAGGCCTATGATTGATCAATGAAGATATAATAGCTTCAGGGATGGCAGAGCGTAAAAACGAGTAATCACTCGATATCACAACATCATATAGAACATTTTGTTAAAATAGTGTCCCAAACTCAATCGGGTTGGATCGGATCCGACTTGGTCAGATCATTTCTATTATTTATTTATGTTTATACATATTTTAAATGGCTTTCTGTTGTTATATATTTGTTCGTTTGACAGACCAATTACGATATTGTTATATGATAACGTCCTTAGTATTAAACTGTGAAAGAGAAACCATGATAGTGATTATGGTTGATGAGATCTCGACTCACTTTAACCGGTTTGATACTTAAATGTCTCTAGTCCTATGTACTATTAAATGGGACATTAATAGTACGATTAGTCTAGCACGTATTAGATGCCTTCTATCTTATTAAGATAGAGATAAATCTCGTCTATCAAAGTGTAGGGACACTTGGACTGTACGTACACGTGTATTAGAGAATGCGTACGTTAGACTGACCACTTACTTTATTAAGTGTCGCACTATATTGAGGTTGTGTAATTATCCTAAGACCGGAGTCTTCATGATATCATGGTGTGGATTGTCAGACTGACAGTATTGAGATTTCCCATAACCATGGGGCGATCATGCGGTAGTGATTGGTGTGATACTGAAGAATGCGTAGGATTCATGTTGTTCGTCCGAAAATCGTGTATCCTATGAAAATGAGTAAATATCCGAATGGGCCTTCTTATAAGGATAATCTTACTCTCGTGAATCTTTGCAAAGTGAGAGTAAATGAGTTACTTCGAGAGAGCATGATATCCAGATTATAAAATACGGTCGTTAATGTATTGACACTCGAGATACGACCGTATAGATATTGTAACAGCGATATGATTGTATTTACACGGTAACCGTTTCACATGAAAGGTAGTAGTCATTGCATTTGACTCTTCCGATGATTTGGGGTCGTGGACGTGTTGCTAGACGCTATCCATGATCGTTAGGTATAAAGGGCATTTTCATAATTGCACTTTGTGCCTACGGCCAACATATATGGAAGCCTATCGGGTCACACACATGAGAACATCTAGCTGGATTAAAATGCGGTTGTAGTGATAACCAAATAAGGAAGGTTTTATCTCGACTATAAAATGTTATAGTGATAAATTAATATGGTGATATTTATTTAATATAAATAAATGTAATACAAGATATTAATTATGTTGATTAATTAAATATACATATTTGATGTATATGTCGAAATATATATGATATACATGTATTTTGTAAATTGATTATCATAGTATTATATTAATTAATTAAGAATATCCTGGATGCCAATTTGTGGTTATATGGGGCGCATATAATAGTGTATAAGATACTTGGATTGTACAAATTAATTAATAGTATTATCATATATTAATATTAGATATTAATGAGTATAGATTTGCACACATATGTAAATTGATTTATGAAAATATATTAAATATATATTCAGTATTGGATATTGGAAATATATATCTTGAAAAAATATTTAATATAAGATATTAGATATTAATGAGATAAATCAAGAAAATATATTTTCCTTATTTTATTGGAAATTGGTTTTCTGTCTCATCTATCCATTATGAAGCTTTTCCCATCAAATTGGGTTGTGCATGTTGCGCCATATATCCCTATAAAAAGGGAGTTGTGCCAAACAATTTTATATCACAATTACAAATCTTATTTTCTACTAGAAAATTAAGAGAACTTCTTGAGAGAGAGATTTGGGAGAAAGAAAAAAGCGGTCTAGCAGCTGACTTTTTCCGGTAGCAATCGAATTGTGGATTCCGGCGGGTTGTTCGTGTGGATCAAGGGTAGAGGCCGAACGCTTGGGCGGCTTCGTGCAGAACACTACAACCGTAGACAAAGCGTCGATCTATTTTAGATCATCCAAGGTAGTTCTTTCATCTACTTCTTTTATGCTTGTTGTTTAAACGAAGTCGATCCTAGTTAAAAAAGAAATTAAATTTTAAATTCTGCTGCGTTCCCGCGTAGATTTCCTAACACATTTGTCATCAACACAACATCTTTGGAACTTAGAAGACTATTGATTGCAAGCATTGGTTCCAAGAGCATTTTAAGAAGCACATTTGATCCATGGGCAAGCTCCCTGAGTAGCTTAGAAGTCGGCCATCCCTTTAACTCCTCGTTGAAGAAGTCATATGACTCACAACTACCTCGAAACCGAAACTCGTTCTTGACAGAATCATCAAGCACATGCACCTTCAACTGATCCTGCAACTCTGCAAGTTCTTGCATCATAATAGGTTTGCAACCGCTGATGATTGATTCAGCACTGCCTTCTTGTAGTAAACGTAATTGAAATCGTTCTGTTGAGATGTGGAAAAACCCCATCAACTAGATGGGTATCGCAATAAAGATTGTGTCTCAATCCAGCCACCGCCTGATGCGAATCTCTCCAGAATGTATCAGACTTGTGATCGAATTTCGACGGAGTATCGTGAAGGATCTTCGAATCCCGAACACCGTCGTGAATCCGGCCGTGAATCCGGCATCCTTTAGCATCCATGCCAGTAATCTTGCTTGTGAAGGGAAATCTTCAACTCGGCTCCGCGCGATAACCATATGATGTAAAGCTAATAATTTGAGTATCAAAAGAAGAAGCTGATCTCTCAGCTCGATGGTTACGATATGAAATATATCAAAGCTGCCACTTTGGGAGAAAGGTTTAGGGATTAAATACTCTAAAGTCTAATACAACTGAAAGGCAAAAATACCTTCATTGTATAAATAAACTAAATCATCATTACTATTATAAAAGAGCCGGTGTGTTTCCCCCGTCAAGTGTTTCTCCCCTTGAAAATTGTTATAATATTACTATTATAAAAGAGCCAGAGCCGGTGTGTTTCCTCCGTCAAGTGTTTCTCCCCTTGAAAATTGTTATAATATTACTATTATAAAAGAGCCGGTGTGTTTCCCCCGTCAAGTGTTTCCCCCTTGAAAATTGTTATAAATTTAATTTAGCATTCCATAGATACATCCAGTCAACCATAAGCTTTAATTAAATTTCATATCTATATCCAATCAATTATAAGTCTAACCATATAAGGTATGATTATTAAAAAAAACATTAAAACTTATAGATCAACACGTTATAAATATACCATTGATCTTTCCAAAACGTATAGATCAATCATTAGCAAAAACAAACGCGAGTTACAGTCAGAGCTTCCTTAAAAATATTATAACATAATAATTTATAAATACTATAATATATAATCATAATCATTGTAAAAAAATCATCACGTTAAATCTTTCAAACAACAAAAACTCAATCAATTCATTTTACCATTAACCATCATTATTATATTATATTATATCATTATCATCCAACTTATAAAATTAAAAAATATTAAAAGTGCCTAAGTGTTTTCCGTAAGTAAATCCCTTAGAAAGTGTATTTCTCTAACTAATTTGTTTTTATTAAATATAATGATTATTTTTAGATATTAAATAACTAAGATAAAAATGGTGTTGATATGAATGAAAAACGTGGTGATCAATATTCAACTTAATGCATTAGTCATTATCCAAGTTATTAATGTATACTTATTAGTTTACACTCAAAGATGTACATAATGTTCATACTCAACATCATACGTTGGTTCTGTGTGATTGTGTTTTTTTAATTTATTTTACAAATATAAAACGTATGGTGAGATGATGTTAAGTGTGGAAATCATATAAAGCTTTGAGTGTAAACCAAAGCTGGTGTGTTACTCTAAGAAATGTTTCTCCCAATTAATTTATTTTATTTAATAAAATAATCATTGGTAGGCATTAAATACTAACATAGATAAATAGTGTGTTGATCTAGATGAAAAACGTATTAATCATCATCCAACTTGTAGAAATAGAAAAATAGCAGTAGTGTGATTGTGTTTTTCGCTATATATTTCTCTAAAAATCTTTATCCCTAATAAATTTCCTCATTAAATATAACAATCACGGTTAGATATTAATAAATAATATAATAACATTGATAAAAGGTGTGGTAATAAAGATAAGATAAAATGACGTCTCTTAGAAAAAACATTGTGCTCATGGGTGTGGTTTGATGAATTATACCTTCTTGTGCGCGATAACCTTTTAAGGCTAATATCAGTAAAATTTAATCGTAGCATCAAAGAAATTTTGAACAAGATACTTAAAAATCATAAAAAGGCCAACCACATCATATTTACGAATAAATGGATTGAACCATCTATACTTTGTAATATTATTATCAACAAAATTATATAATATTTGAAACCATCCTACAACACAATTGTGGATGTCCAAATATAAGTGAAAATAATCTCTAGGGATGGGAAGAACATAAAGTAGAAGTAGCAAAAAAAAGTTTGTGACTTTTATTTTCTAAACAAGCAAAATAATAAGAAGAAACAATCGAGGTGGAAACTCCTAAATCATTTTGACAAAGAATAGCTTGAAGAATAGGAGTAGTTGGGTGACAAAGACGATGGTGTCGAGCACTTTTTGATGTTTTATTCACTGTAAAAAGCTAGAAGGGGAGAGTTTGGTCATTCATACAATCCACTTTTAACCGATCATTGGATCATACGAGTACTGGTCTAAAAATCATTCAAATAAGTTTAGAGGGTAAGAATTCAAATGATACATTATGGACTTGACAAAGCAAGGGAATACATAATAAATTACGAAACATATTGGGAACACAACGAACATTAAAATGGGTGTGATCGGTTACCGTATACGTGACACTCATCATACCTCACATATAATGATAAATGACATATCAACATATAGAACGGCATAAGCTCAGCTCGATATCGTGCCTCAACCAGCAAGCTCCATCTTTAGTACAACACATGCTTCATTTATATCATCAACCGACATGATGCAGGTCGTCCTTTGTCTGACATGACACATGTCGCCTTCTGTCCCTCATAATCGGCAAGATGCAAGACGTCTACGGTCTCTTATTACTGATGTCGTGCAGGTCACTTAGGTAATTTATGTTCAATACAATACAGTCATCCTCGACCGCAACTGTTACATTCTATTCAATAAGCGTTCCGGACTTCATGCAAACATTACACCACAATACTAACTATGGCTTTGAAATTTTATGTTCCGTTATAGCATGAGCCCTAACTGCTCCATAACAGGCTTCATTACATCAATACATGGTAAACTCCCATGATCATTGACTTCAGTGCATCATAATTCACTCCTCCACGAGGGAGAGTTATATAAAGTATCATCAACCTCAATTACAAGGTACACACATAATAAGCTTGCTATACATCCCTGCTTACTGTCTTAATAGATATTCCTCTGTTCAAATATTGACTTGAGAGCCAAAGTATCCCATGAAGGCAAGCTCCGTGACCCTTCATGTTTTTGTGTGTTTGAAGGCCCACGCTCAAATCCACTTGAAAAGTTATTTGGATCATCACCTAGAAGTGCATTTACCCGAATATCAACTCAATTGTAACCCGGACGATTTCATACATCGTCAAACATAAAATATTTTAAAGGAGTAGAGAGAAAAAAAAAACCTATGTGTGTGATGAAAATATTATTTCCATCACCAATCATGATATCTTCATTGCAATAATAAGGCGTGTTTAATGCCAAATTACTGAGATCATTGGTAACATGATGTGTGGCACCACTATCAAGAAGCCATAGAGAATATGACAGGGCATCCAAATGTGCTTGAAGAGGACGCAATGTTGGAGGACTTGACCGAATGAGAAAAAATTGTAAGAGGTTGAACCTGTTAAGAATTGCACCATTTTTCTGAATGTCCTTGCACTTTTCACATTGGAAATAACCAAGTAGGGGTATTAGGCCGAAAACTCGAGCCTACTGAATGAGAGAAAGTATTTTGTGCATGTTTCCAAGAATCAGGAATAGTAAGATATGGAAACGAACCAGCATTGGGAAATGGATGTTATGCGGCCAAATGAGTTGTAGCAAAACCAGAAAAAGTGAACGGTTTCATCTTTGACAGAAGAGTCTCATAATTAAATAAATTTTCTTGGAGCTCTTCAAAATCAATAAAAGTGTCACGTGTTTGAACAACCCCAACCAACTCTTTATAGTCATCTCCCAAATTGTCTAAAATAATAGTCACAAGACCATCATGATCCGTCGACTAATTCATCAGCTTTAGTTTTCAAAACATGAAGATAATTAGAGATTGTTTGAGAACCTTTTGCACAGATTTGAGGTACTGTTTAATTTGTTTGATTCATCCACAGGGATGGCTTTGCATATGTATCATATAAAGTATTACATTCCTCATGAGAAGTCTTTTCTTGAGTGATTTACGAGATGATATTTTGAGAAAGAGAAAAAATAAGGGCATTTAAGATAAGCCGATCATGTCTAATCCAAAGATAGTATGAGGGTAAAATTGAGGACAAAGAGTAATTTCAGGTTGCATAATCCATCTCTTAAATAGGAATGCATTTATTATGTGGGGAGATATGTTGGATTGGTATGCATGGTTTTGGCAACTTCGTTGGTTAAATGAGAACGATGAAAAAAATATAACTTATAAAATAACTGAATGATAGTTAAAATGACTAAAATTATGTCTAATCATTTACAACCGACAATAAAATTCTAGGGCTTCACAATTTTTCCTATCATACTAATTAAAATTGAATCTTAGATTCATAAATCAAATGTTTAAAACATACTGATCATTATCTCAAATGTTATTTTATCGAATAAGTGTTACTTTACAATTACTAAATTATATTCATAGCTAAAATATAGTAAACATATATGATTATATGCGCATGAAACCCAGATGCTATAATTTTTGCATGCATATCAATATGAGTTGTTTAGAGTAAGAGCATCACAAAAATTACTTAATATTTTTTTTTGTAAATGTCCACATGTTTATTAGATAATTATGACGAACATGTTCTCTCTATATATTAAACACACAATTTTGTAAATTTAGAATGCTTATTATCTTTAAAGGGGTGATAAAAAAATATAACATCATATTGTATAATTGTTGCTAATAGCATATTTATATTTTACAAGTAATAAATACTTAATAAATTATGTATCAAGTAATATTGTTTTCAAAAGTTTCATTTCAATACAACACGTGCAGATGCACGTGATTTCAATCATGGGTATTTGTTTATTCGGGCTAATTGTCAAGGTTTTTTATGTTTAAATAGTATTTTTACAAAGATCTTTATTTAAATAGTTTTCCTCGTGGTAGCGCTTTCAATTGGCCAGAAATGAGACCTCCTACATTCAACATTCGTTTAATAAAAACCAGAACATCAGCTGTTAGACTACATGCATGAACATGTAAAGTTTTTCCTATTCCTTTGGTTAATAATGCAATCCAGGAACCGGTGAATTCGAAGTTGCATGTCTTGATTCAGATATGCGTATCAGCGTACCATGCCATGCATACTTGTGATCTCATAGTCTTCTTCGTTACTTGGTAAGGTTTTTTTTACCCCATTATGTAAATGTAAGGCCAACCCCTTTTGTACAACACTTGTTTCTTGTTTACTGCAAACAAACATCAAATTAAGTCACGAGAAACGCGAACCCATTGAACTCCGGGATGAGATCACCTGTCTAAGTTGTGTGTCTAATTTCGGTGTCTAAGTAAAAACTACGTCGTTTCATGTGTATTTGATTTTTCAAACACTGAAATTAGACACACAACTTAGACAGGTGATCTCATCCCTTGAACTCCATACAAAATGAATTCTAATGCTCTGAATCAACATTCAAATGAATCACAGTACCGCTTTCACCCCCACCCAAACAAATTAAATTCAAGAGAAGCTATACTATATAGCTAATAAGATGAACCTTTTACGAACCTAGAGATAATGACTAACCTTTTATGATTCAATTAATGCCGAGCATGACAAACATTCAACTGCCCAAAACTGTTACAAGGCACAAGCAAGCCAATGGAAGAAGAACAAGGGTGTGGATGCTCTCGGCAGAAAATATGCCCTCCAAACACAACTTATTAGTTTTCCAGTCCCTCAAGGATGAATATATACCCCACTGACCCGGCCAGACTTTGGCACGAGATCTGGAACGACTGCATTCATTGCCAAGAAATTCACTGCTGATTACAACATTCAAGACGTACGGATATCTGTTTAAAGCATCAAAACTTTGCATCCCACAATCATCCCTAGCTACGTGATTACCTCATCAATTAAACAAGTCCATGCATGAAGGTGGTTTAGCCGCACATTCCGCACATCCTTAGTTTCATGGCTCGCTGTGGTATTTGCCAAACTGCCAAAGGTACAAAAAAATAACACTGGATTATATACCCTGTTACCTGTTCCAGATTCCATTTGGGATGACGTTTCACTTGATTTTGTTTTGGGTCTGCCTAAATTTAAAACACAACGGAATATTGACTCTGTACATGGTTGTTGTGGATCGGTTTTCCAAAAATGTCCCGTTCTCTGCCTTGTAAAAAGATCTCCAATGCTAGCTAGTGCTGTCTGTGGCTTCTCTATTCTATCATGAAATTGTCCGTCACCACGGTGAAAGGTAACTAGGTTTTCTTCTGCCTTTCCCTTATGGCTGGCTGGCTGTCTGTCATATTTAAGGATCAATGTTTGGCTCTGTAAATGGAAGGAAATTAACAACTTGTTATTCTTTGATAATCGCTACACCAAGGTGACGACGGATCATAACTTACACCAAAGCTCAAAACTTCAACTCAACAATACTTAATACAGAATCCAATTAATTTGGACTGTGGTAATGAACCCACAACTTCCAATCATAGTATAAACCAGGTAATAACCAAAAGATGATGCAACAAGGATCTCTTTATCCAGATATCAGCCATAAAACAAAACAAAACAAACAATGCTTACTAACGGAAGATGTCTCAGATTTAAGTAAAACAATCTCCTCATGTAAGATTCCAATATTACACACAACATACAAGCAGCTAACCTATACTCAACAAGTACCACAGATCCATTCAAAAAACCGCATCCAACGAACCAGTTCCACAAGGCTAAAGATTCAAACCTTTAACAGACCAAATCACGTAATTTGCTTGTGAATAGGAGCGGAATTGGCTAACAGAGAACAGGTATATGAATCTGGTTCAATCCCATGATTTAACATTTCCTCCAAGACCAACATTGCTCCAAACCCTTGACTTTTTTTCAGGAGACACTGAACTATTAAATTATAGGTAAAATTGTCGGGCAAACATCCACACTCTCTCATTTTAGTTATCAACTCTTTGGCATCCTCCAACAACCCTTCTTGACAGAGTCCTTTCATCATGGCATTAAATGTTCTAATATTAGGCTCCAAGCCTAAAGAAGGGAGTCTGTCAAACAGATTTCTAGCTGAAGATAATTTATGTGCCTCACATAATCCTTTAATAACAGCATTATATGCTGTTATGTTCAAAGCGACGTTGCTATTCTCTAGATAACATAGCAATGTGAGCGCTTCAGAGACAAAACCATTTTCACATAAGCCATCAAGCCAAATGCAATAAGTGAAGCTATTTAGTCTCACTCCTTGACATTGCATCTCGCTGATTAACTTCCTTGCGTCATCACATCTACCAGCTTCAAATAATCCTTGTATCATGGTGCTGAAGGTAACAACATTGCCTTTCATGCCTATACTAGAAATTAATTTGAACACATCAAGTGCATCGTCTACTTTCCCTTTCTTGCAAAATCCATTGATCATTATGTTGTAACTCTGAATGTCAGGTTGACATCCTTCAGCCACCATTATCTCTAGGAGTTGATGAGCTCTGTCCATCTCCCCTCGCAAGCAATATCCATCCATCGGTGAATTGTAAGTGACTAAGGTGGGACGTTCTCCCCTTTCGACCATGATTTTCAGCATATTTTCTGCCTCTTCAACCAAACCTTCTTTGCTAAAAGCATCCACGAGTATATTAAAGGTAACTACGTTCAGGTAAATATTCGTATTTGCCATTTCCGTCATTAAACTAGTGACCTCTTTCCATCTGCCGAAATTGCAAAGCCCTTGTATCAATGAACTATACGTGATGATATTTGATGGGATTCCATTAGCAGCCATTTCAGAGAGAAGCTGGAGTGCTTCATCCACTTTCCTGTCTTTACAAAGACTATCTACGATTGCACTGTACATCACAGTATTGGGCTGATGATATCCTTCTTTCTCAACAAGGTGGAGCAGTTGAATAGCTTTAGACGTGTTTCCAGATTTGCAAAGTCCATTGATGACGGTCCCATATGTAGTCTCATCACAAAGTTTCCGAGTGACCATTATTCGGAATAATTCCACAGCCTCGGCAATTCTGTGAGCTTTAAACAATCCACGAATAAGAGTGGTGAGAGTAACCACATCAGGTATGAACCCAAGCTTAAAAATGCTGGCTAAGATTGCAAAACCAAAATCAAGCTGATTCAAATGGCAGAAAGAGTTTATTGCAATGCTCATGGTCCGTCCGTTAACTGGAACACCATGAAAGCACATTTCTCCGTAAAGAAGGACGGCGGAGCTGAATCTCTTCATTTTAACGACAGCGGTTAACAGCCGATTGAAATCAACAACGTAAGGCAGAGGTTGAAATTGAAGCATTCTATGAAACAAATCATGGGCATCATCCACCCGATCAAAACCAGTTTTGCATTTGACTGCTAAAAATTTAATAACTTCAACCCGAGTTAAGTTGAAAAGATGTGAATTCGGACTAGGAGATGTATGTAGAGCAGCAGCAGCATTGAGATTCAGATTCAGAAATGAAAGAGAAGAGAGATAAGATTTACCAACAAAAAGAGAAGCAACTCTCCACATCTTCATGAGTGATTTACAGCTACCGATCGATCTTGGGCTTCGATTTTAAGCAGCTTCTTTCAAATCAAACCTCAGCTTCTTCAAACAGAGTTAGGTTAATGAATCAATTGAGGAATCTCATCGTTAGCATCAAATATTTTTATTTTTTAAATTTTTTTTTGGTTTGTTTGTTGAGGAATTAGCATCAAATTTTATAGACACACAATACTAATATGTTTACTATCAGCATATATTTGCTTGATGATTATCATTTTTATATTTGTTAAGACCACTATCATGATTTTTTTAGCTTGATTTCTGACGATGCTGGATTTCGTCGGACAATAAATCTATACCGTATTATCCTAATAACACTTTATTCAAGATCTAAAAACAAGGAAAGATGTGTGACGGGGTTGGTTTGGATTATGTTTAGACTGAACCTGAGATATTATATCTCAAGTTGTCTATGTATCCTGTGTATGAATCATAAATCGAATCTTTCGTAGTTCCTTAAAGATTCTTTATATAGGGGACCTTATGCCCTATTATTATCCTACTCCCGACGCCTAGGTTCATTTGGGTTATTCTAGGAGGGCAGAAACTCTCGCCGCGACTTCACTAAGTAGACTATCTTTTCCAAAGTAATAATCCAATAAATCTACAATTATATTTACAAATATTTACTAAGTGTTTCAATTATAAGATTTGGAGGATTTTTTCCCTTCGCTGAAGTTCTTCTCCCATTTTTTGGCTGCTACCCCTTCGCTGAAGATTCACGCTCGCCGGCTTCAATGGAGCAAGAAGACTTGGCTGAAAAGCTGCAAACTCTTGACCTCACAGAATCGGAGGCATCCTGCCTTGCTTTGTCGGAGCACGTTCTCCACCCTACACAATCGGTTTGTGCAAGGAGTATTCTTTGCCGATCGTTTTCTTCGAGGGATGTGGCGGCGCAAAACCTAAAGACGGCAATGTCTAGGTCGTGGAAGACGGTGGCTTTTACGGTGGCTAGGGTCCGGAAAAACGTTTTTCATTGTGTTTTTGAACAGGTTCAAGATCGGGAATTTGTGCTTTCCGCTGTACCATGGTGCTTTGATGGATATTTGTTGGTAATTCAGCCATGGGAGGATGGTTGGGAGACAAATGAAAGTTTTTTTTGGTAAGCAATCTTTTTGGATTTGTGTGGAGGAGTTGCCGGTTCAATATTACACGAGGGAGGTTGGTAGACAATTGATGACTTCCTTTCATGGTTGTGTGGTGGGACAGCTGCGGGAGGAGACTAGAACCGGCCTTCGCAGTTTCCGTTTTCGGGTGGATATTGATGTAGCTCAGCCCATCCGGCGCTGTGTTTGTCTTGGCGGTGAAGGTAGAGGGGCGGTTAGAGGATGGATTCGATATGAACGGCTTCCTTACCTATGTTATCAATGCGGCTTGATGGACCACACTGTCCGTTTTTCCAAGCACAATCAACGTGAGCTTTCTTTGGCTGAACAGAAGAAGCTTCCTTGTGGGCCTTGTTTGAATTCGGTTGGAAAAACGCAGTTGATTTAGGATCTTTTGGCAGAAGAGGCCGGTGGTGGCTGAGCCGGGAGGAGTGCTGTTGTTGGAGCCTGCCCGCCACGGGAGGACGATATTATGGAGGAGGGCCGAGTGCCAACGACCGGGTCGCACTTGGCGTCGGATTCAATGGTTGTGGATGAGTTGCGAGTTGACACCGGTGGAAACGGCCCGGGGGTAGATGTGTATGATGGGCGGAGGAGCAGAATGAAGGAGATAGGATCAATATGGAGGGAGTGCAGAGCCCGGTGATGCCTCAAAGGCGGACCTCACGTGGGTATCGACGGTAGGGGGGAATCCGACAAGGTCAATCAACTATGACCCCGTTTTTGCCAATTGGGAGAAAGAGGAAAGTTTAAGAGGAGCACGAGGAAGCGACTACAGCAAAAAAACAAAATGTCGAATTGCCATTGGTGGAGTCTGCCGTGAAGCAGGCCCACCCGGCACCATGAGTATTTTATGTTGGAACTGTCGAGGGCTTGGCCACCCTCGGGCAGTCAAAATATTAAGAGGCCTTGTACATACTTTTTCACCTTTCATTTTATTTTTGTCATAAACTAAATTAATGAGAGTCGCTTTTAATATGTTCGATGTTCACTTGGCTTTTCTAGTGCTCTTGTAGTGGGGAGTGTGGGTGCGAGTGGGGGCCTTGCCCTTTTATGGAATGATGATATTGATGTCCTTATATCTACTTTTAATGCTAGACATATTGACGCAATTGTTCGAAGTATTACAACTCCATCTTGGCGATTCACGGGATTTTACGGAAATCCGGTTGTTAGAGAGCGAGCACAATCATGGGCTTTATTGCGACCTTTGCATGAGAGGATGTATCTCCCATGGCTGGTGGTTGGGGACTTTAATGAGGTTCTCTTATGCGTAGAGCTGGATGGCCCGAAGCCTAGACCGCATCCACAAATTGCTGCTTTTCAAAATGCCCTTTCGGATTGTGACCTAGTAGACTTGGGGTATGTGGGGGCACCTTTTACATGGTATAAACGTGCGGATGGTATGGGAACTCGAGTTCTGTTGGACAGAGGGTGGCCAATATAGGATGGCGCACTCTTTCCCCGCAGCACACAGTCTATCACTTATCCAGTTCTCGATCAGACCATGTTCATATTTTGATTTCGTCAATTAATCCTTTTCATAGGGCTTAGTTAAGTGGACGCCGTTGCCACGCTATGATCCCTTTTGGATTCGATACCAGGGTTTTGAGGATTGCTTTAAGGTTGCTTGGCAGCGAGGTACTGTTTCTGGACCCTCATCTCTTATAGGACGGGTGATGCAGGTTCGTGGAGAGCTGCGTAATTGGAGTTCCCGAAGGCATGGGAATCTTACGAGACGTATTGTAGAGAAGGATGAGGAGCTGCGGAAACTGCGAGAATCACCTCGCTATTCGGATCAGCAGGAACGCTGTCTTATTCAACAAATTGACCAGTGGCAGACTATGGAGGAGGAGTGATGAAGACAGAGGGGACGAAGCGAGTGGCTAGTAATGACGGATAGGAATACTCATTATTTCCATCATAAAGCGGCGGCTCGGAGAAAGCGGAACACTATTCATATGGTGCATGATGCTCAGAGGGTGGCATGTGAGGAGCCTATGGACATAGAGCGAGTGGCGGTGGACTACTTTCAGGCTATTTATTCATCTAATGGTACTGCCATAGACTTAAACGGATTGAATTTTACTGAGATTAATGGTGGGCAATGTTCACAGATTTATTTAATGAAAAATAAACAAGTAATAAATTTATAAATCCGGTATTCCCCAAGTGTAGGGATCGTAGCATAGCGATTAATACCGGAGTCGAATCACAGGGAATCGAGGTATCTAGTTCATTAATTTTCCTAAGATTGATACTATTATTATTAAAACCTAAAATAACAAAACGAAAAGTAAACTGGACAGAGGATTGTCAGTCCAAAGCCAGGAAACGATAATTGCGAACTTAAATCTAAAATATAAACTAAAAAGAAAACAATAAACGACTATGAATTTAAACAACAATGATCATGGTGATTAAACAATCGAACAAGTAATTATCCACCGATCCCGCAGCCCTTAATTTCCTCTTCTAAAGTTGTCTTGTGATGAGTCAACTAAAATTGTGGTTCACCTATCAAAGGTATGAATTTCTACTCTCGTAGATAATTCGCCTATCAATCTCTCATCTCTCGATATATAAGATTGACGCTCTCAAACCAAGGTGTAAGATCTCTCAATCTAGCAACCTAGATATTCAACCTATCAACTCTCGTTATGTCAAGGTTAAAAATCTCATCTTTCCTATGGTGATCTAAGGTTTACACCGACTCTCGTCATACGGTAAACATCAATAAGCAATACATCTCTCGATATCGATTGCATAACACGTAAGCATAGAAAAAATACAACTTTAATCAAATTCACAAAACAAACTTAGATTGAAAATAAAGAACCTGCTGAAACGGATTCACATGGTTTGACAAATTGTTTAGCCTCCAATCATCCAGCAAAAACAGAAACGAAATCTAAATAAAAAGAACAACCCTCGGCCGGCCAAGCACCAAGGCTCAGCCGGCCGAGGTTACTTGGCTCGAATTTAGGGTTTTCTGTGTATGCGGCTGTGTAATAATATATATCTTGGGTTGAAAATAGCGCTGGTATTTATAGAAAAATAAGTCGGCTGTGCTGAGGCGGTGGAAGGACGCCCGTCCAGAGTGTTGGACGCCCGTCCACTCTACTTGAAATCTTCGAATCGGGCCGAGTCATGATCAGACGCCCGTCCTGTGTTAAATTTGACGCTCGTTCACTAAAATCTTCACAACTCTGAATCAACTTCCCTCTCACGGGCGCCGCCCACTTTTTCTTCGACGCCGCGTCCACTCGGGCGCTTGATTCAAGCTTCGGGCGCCACCCGAGATCGACTTAATCTTGATTTTTCCATACTTATCTCTTCTTCTTCAATCCAAATCATCATTATCTCTTCCATCATTAATTAAATCCGACTCTTATCTCTTTTTGATCATCATTTGAGCATCAAACACGTACCTATAACACATTAAAACATCGCAAAACGTAATATCATCCAAATAATCATAAAATCAAAATTAAAACACCAAAATTAACCTATTTTGCGAATAACTCATTAAAAACCTCATTTACTCAATAATTCCATTAAACACTCGTTTCTTATGCAAATTATACAAATATGAGGGAAATTATCATAAAATACATCAATATAATTCGTATAAATTCACCCTTAACAGGCAACAACAGCATTTAGCAGCAGCCTTTACTATAGAGGAGGTTTGTATGGCTTTGAAGCAACTTCCAGGGAGAAAGTTGCCTGGGCATGTAATCTTTTTGCAGAAATATTGGGGTATTGTGGGGGAGGATGTTTTGCGTGTAGTGCTGGATGTTCTGAACAATGGGGCCTCCTTGGGACAGCTAAATGAAACATATATCTCTTTGCTCCTTAAGGTAGCTACTCCCACGGTTATGACAGAGTTTCGGCCAATTGCACTATGTAACTCGATTTATAAGCTGATCTCTCACGTGATTATTAATCGTCTCAAGGAGGTGATTGGGGATGTGATTTCGGAGAATCAAAGTGTGTTTGTTTCCGGCTGGCTTATTACATATAATGCGATCATTGCTTTTGAAGCTTTTCATTCTCTACAGGCAGGGCTACAGGGTTGTGATAGTCATGCCGCTTTGAAGTTGGATATGGCCAAGGCCTTTGATCGAGTGGAGTGACGGTATCTTTGGAGGGTTATGGAGCGTACGAGTTTTCCCTTGTCTTTTATTGATCTGGTGAGGCGATGTGTGACATCCGTTTCCTATCAGGTGTTGATCAATGGGAAACCCAGCAGAAGGATTGTACCGACTAGAGGCATTCGGCAAGGAGACCCGATGTCTCCTTTTCTTTTCATTATCTGTGCTGAGGGCTTCACGGCCCTACTTAATGACTATGTGCACAAGGAAGCGTTGCGGGGTATTCGTTTAGGCAGAGGGGTGGAGGTGTCTATTTCTCATTTGTTGTTTGCCAACGATTGTATGGTGTTTTTTGAGCTTTTGGAAGGGGCGGCGGAAACATTGGCGGAACTGTTTTACAGGTATGGTGCTCTCTCTGGGACTCGGTTTATGTTTTTCATGATGCTTGGACTAGTCGGCAGCCTTCGTTCCGTATCCTTTTTGTTGGGTATGAGCTTCCAAAAGACTCCAAGGTCTCAGATTTATTTATTCCCAATTCTAGGGTGTGGGATGTGCAGAGGGTTCGACAGTTATTCAGGCCTTGGGAGTCAGACGCCATTCTTGAGACCATCATTGCCCCTGAAGGCCATTCAGACAGGCAAATTTGGCACTACGATCGTAAAGGAGTTTATACTGTTCGGTTTGGATACTTTTGGCATTATCTATTTACAGACATTCGACTGCTGGGCCGACTACATCAGGAGAGGAGAGTCGGGTTTGGAGAAGTTGCTGGCAGCTTCCGGTGCAGCCGCGTATTCAGCATTTCATGTGGAGGTGCCTGCATGATTGTCTAGCTATTGGCCAGGGGCTGCAGGAGAGGCATATAGGGGGTGGTCATTGCCTAGCATGCGGGGAGGGGCTGGAAACCTTGAGACACGTTCTTTTTGAGTGTGAGATGGCAGCTAGGATATGGAAGGTGTCGCCATACTCTGGGGTCTTAGGGCGCCTCCGTTCTGCTACCTTTGCGGATTTCTTTGTGCGGTTGTTGGAGGAGCATGGAGTTCAAGGCGCTGCAAGATTTGTGTGGCTCATGTGGGGGATTTGGAAGGCGCGTTGCTCTGCAGTGTTTGATGATCAGGCAATCTATGTCTCTGCAGTGTGCACACGTTCTCTAGCAGCAGCCGCTGAGTATGTAGAGGCTATGGAGCTTTATCGGATTCCGACCTTCGCCCACCATCTGATAGATAAGTGGGTGCGGCCGTTAGAAGGAGTTATCAAGGGCAATGTTGATGCATCGCCATCTGCTGCGCGCGCGCGATTTGGAGTTCTTTCCGTGATTCTCGGGGACGATCCTTCATTCCTTCGCCACCACTTTGATCCCGAGACCGGTGGAGTACACGGAGCTCAAGGCTATCTCCTGGCTTTAGAGAAGCGCGACGACGCAATTGGATCCAAATGCTCGTGGTAGAGAGTGATTGCTTGGCGTGTGTCTCGCACTCCAGACTCCGTAGAAGACCTTACGCCCACGGCTATTTAGTAAATGATTGTTTGGCTTTACTTCTCAAACAGATCTGCTTTCCTTTACTTTTATTTGGCGTATGGGAATGTCCATGCGCGCATCTCTTACCAGAGCACGCTTTACTAGTTTCAACCCAAACATCTTGGGGTGCCTCACCCCCTGGTGACGTTTTGGCCGCCTGTTTGACGGATCTTGATTAATAAAAGTTGTTTTTTCCTCAAAAAAAAATAAATAAAAATGAAATACTATAATTGTAATTAACATAATATACGCAACACAATCTATAATCTTGATCAATGTCTTAGCTCATTCCCCGTTCATCGCCCTCGTGCAATCACCAAGGTTAATTTATAAAAGTAAAAAAAATAAAAGACAAGAGACAAGAATACTTAGTCAATAATAAAAAAAGCTGAATGAATAGTAGTGTGTGAGAGTGTTAATATATATATATATATATATATATATATATATATATATATATATATATATATATATATATATATTGGATATTTGTTTATAAGAATTAGTTTGAATACTTAATTGTGCACTTGACACACACTTAAATCTTAATTGGTTATAAGGACAAAAATAATATGAACACCCAAAAATACCCCTGCTAATCCTTTGCAGATGCTTCAAAAGATTTCGTTGATTTTCTCTTTTTTCTACTTTCTCTACCGATCGGCACCGTGATCAAGCTTCTTGCCGGTAAGTCCATGAAATTGCTCAATCTGTAATCTGTTCAACAGTTTTGCAGATCTGAAGGGAACTTACCTTCAACCCAATGTTGATAATGCAATCCTCCTTAACCCAATCTGTAATTTGTTTTTTCTTTCCCTTTTCTCAAGTCACACAGAAACCGGAAGAGCGCTGGTGGGATGGAGTTTTGAGGAGGGGCTTTTGGGGATTCTGTATGTATTTACCCAAAGTTTAAGGAGAAGAGGAAGGATGTCGCCATGACTCTTTCCTTTCTGTTTTGATTTTTATGGATGCCGATTTCGATTCATAACGATTTCATTTCATGTTTCATATTTCATGGTGATTGATTCAATATAAATTGTTACATCAGAAATCGGTTACAGTGGGGCAAGTACCTTTTGGAAATGCAAGATTTTTACTCTTTTGTGCAACATGGTAATGTATTTCACCAAGTGTGGCTGCAGTTCCAACCCATGCTGTTGCTTCCTCTGCATTTACTTGTAACGATTGAAAATTTATCATGTCAATGATCACAAAGGGTACTTGAGAAACATATGAAAGGCCCTCAAGATCATGCCCGCCACTTCGAATTATGATCTGTATATCATGTTTTTTGCTACAAAAGATTGCGGCTTTGATGTGGGATTCTTCCAAAGGTGTGATAATTAGCAGTGGTTTGAGTGTTTGAGGGGTTGTGAACCTTGGATTTTGTGCTGTGAAATCTAAAACAGATAAGTAAAAGGTTGTTTGTTGTTGGGTCATGTTTGTCTTCCCCTTTTTGTGTAATGTAAATACAGTTTTTCATTTTCTCAGATGAACACATAAATGCTGAGGTTAGATGTATTATTTGTTATGCAAGTGTTTTGTCCCGAAAGCTGAATGTTTTTTCTCACGTTTGCTTGTAGCTGATGGTCTATTAACTTGTTTCTTATCTTAAAGTGATGGTCTTCTAGATGACGGTCTATTAACTTGTTTCTTATCTTAAAGTGATGGTCTGATTGGGAGACATGGGCAACCAGAATGGTGTAGTGACATGAATTTGATAGTGGTTTGTGTCTGATTTGGAATAAAATTAATGCAGTGACAATGACGTCACTGCATTTACAACTAGCGAATTGATATCACTGCATTTACAACTAGCAAATTGATGCGGTGACATTGATGTCACTATATATACAATTTCATGCACAAATTTGATAACTTTGTAAAATAAGTGTAGTGTCATTCACATTAGGGGTGTAATCGAGCCGAGTCGACTCGATACTCCTTAGTGCTCGACTCGACTAAAAAGTTTGGGCTCGATCGAGCCACAAAAATGCAAGATCAAACTCGACTCACTAAATACTCGATATAGTTCGATTCGGCTCTTATGCTCGATTAATTTCTTATAATTCATTTAATTTTTCATAAAATATAACAAGATCGAGCTCAACTCGTCTAATACTCGACTCGAATAATACTTTTTGAATTATAAAAAAATATTTTATAATATATTAAATAAATATAATTATTTAAATATTTATTTAATGTAGCCTGATTAGCTCGTGAGGTATTCAATTACTATATTTTAAAACTCGAGATCGGCTCGGTTAATTATTCTATTAGCTCGACTCGAGTTCGAACTCGAAAAAAACCGAATCGAGTCAAACTCTATTGTGAGTCGAGTATGAGTAACTCACGAGTAGCCCAATTCATATGTCACTTCATCGTCAAATGCCATTGCATCGTCAAATGTCACTGCATCGTCACATGTCACATCATCTTCACATGTCACTGAATCGTGATTGTCATTGCATCCCGATGGTCATTGCATCGCGGTGGTCCCTACATCGGGGTGGTCAATGCATCGAGGGTGGTCGTTGCATCGCGGTGGTCACTACATCACGGGTGGCCACTGCATCACGGTGGTCAATAGATCGGGGGTGGTCAATGCATCACCGTGGTCAATGCATCGCGATGGTCACTGCATCGGAGGTGGTCACTGCATCGGGATGATCAATGCATCGTGGTGGTCAATGAATCATGGTGGTGAATGCATTGGGATGGTCACTACATCGCGGTGTCTCTGCATCACGACGTCTCTGCATCGCGGTGGTCACTGCATCGGGGTGGTCACTACGTCGTGATGGTCGCTGCATCGCGGTGGTCACTGCATCATGGTGTCTCTGCATCATGATGTCTCTGCATCGCGGTTGTCAGTGCATCGCGGTTGTCAGTGCATCGCGGTGTTAATTCATCTCGATGTCTCTTCATCGCGGTGTCTCTGCATCACGATGTCACTTTATCACGGTGTCTCTGCATCGTGGTGTCACTTCATCGTGATGTCTCTACATCACGGTGTCTCTGCATCGCGGTGGTTAATGAATTGCGGTAGTCACTGCATCAGAGTGGTCCATGCGCCGCGGTGGTCAATGCGTTACGGTGGTCAATGCATCGGGGTGGTCACTGCATCGCGGTGGTCAATGCGTCGCGGTGGTCACTGAATCACGGTGGTCAATGCATCGCGATGTCTCTGCATCGCGGTGTCACTTCATTGCGGTGTCGCTTCATTGCCATGTCTTTGCATCACGGTGTCGCTTCATCGCCGTGTCTCTGCATCGCGGTGTCCCTTCATCATTGTGTCTCTGCATCGCGGTGGTCATTTCATCGCGGTGGTCAATGCATCAGGATCGTCACTGCATCGCGGTGGTCAATACGGTGTCTCTGTAATGCGGTGTCACTTCATTGCGGTGTCTCTGCATCGCGGTGTCACTTCATTACGGTGTCTCTGTATCGCGGTGTCTCTGCATTGGGGGTGGTCGCTGCATCACGGTGTCTCTGCATCAGGGGTTGTCACTTCACTCTGTATCGGGGTGGTCACTTCACCGGGGTGTCTCTGCATCGCGTTGTATCTACATTAGGTGTGGTCACTGCATCGCGGTGTCTCTGCATCGAGGTGGCCATTGTACCGCGGTGGTCAATAGATTGAGGGTGGTCAATTTATCGTGATGATCACTGCATAAATTGTTGATGAAACGTATATATGATTGGCGATGTCACTGTATAATATGTTGATATCACGGGTCTCTTTTGCTTAAAATGATGCCTGAGTTTTTTTTAGTATGGATACCAACTCTGAGGTTCCTGTTTGGATTCAATTGCCCAATCTTCATCGCGGTGTCACTTCATCGCGGTGTATCTGCATCGGGGGTGGTCACTGCATCGCGGTGTCTCTGCATCGGGGTGGCCACTGCATTGCGGTGATCTATAGATTGAGGGTGGTCAATGCATCGCGATGGTCACTGCATTGGTGGTGTCTCTGCATCGCGGTGTCTCTGAAGGCGTCTCTGTATCAGAAGTGTCTCTGCATCGTGGGTGGTCATTGCATCGCGGTGTCTATGCATCGGGGTGGTCACTGCTTCACGGTGTCTCTGCATCGGGAGTGGTCACTGCATCGAGGGTGGCCACTGCATCGCGGTGGTCAATGGTTTTGGGGTGGTCGATGCATCGTGGTGTCACTTCATTGAGGCGTCTCTTCATCGCAGCGTCTCTGCATCAGGGGTGTCATTGCATCACGGTAGTCAATGCATCGGGGTAGTCAATGGACTTGGGGTGGTCAATGCATCGCGGTGTCACTTCATTGAGGTGTCTCTGCATCGGGGGTGGTCACTGCATCGCGGTGTCTCTGCATCGGGGTTGGTCATTGCATCATGGTTGTCAGTGCATTGCGGTGTCACTTCATCGAGGTGTCTCTGCATCAGGGGTGGTCACTGCATCGTGGTGTCTTTGCATTGGGGGTGGTCATTGCATCACGATTGTCAGTGCATTGCGGTGTCACTTCATCGAGGTGTCTCTTCATCTCGGTGTCACTTCATCGCGGTGTCTCGGAAATACGGTGTCATTTCATCGCGGTGGTCAATGCATTGTGGTGTCTCTACATCGCGATGGTCAATGCATCGGGGGTGGTCACTAAATCACGGTGGTCGTTGCATCGGGGTGGTCATTAAATTGCGGTTGTGAATGAATCGCGGTGGTTAATGCATCACGGTAGTCAATGTGGTGTCTCAGCATCGCGGTGTTTTTGCATTGTCAAATGTCATAATATTGCGATGTCTCTGCATCGCGGTGTCTCTGCAATGCGGTTTCACTTGATCGTGGTGTCACTTCATTGCGATGTCTCTGCATCGCGGTGTCTCTGCAATGCGGTGTCACTTCATTGCGGTGTCACTTCATTGCGATGTCTTTGCATCGAGGTGGTCGTTGCATCGGGGTGGTTAATTCATCGCGGTGGTCAATACAATGTTCACCGGGCGGAAAAAAAAAAGACGGTCTCAGCGTCCAACCGAAAAAAAAATTAAAAGAAAAAAAAAACATTTTTTATCATCAGGAAGGGAAAAAAAAAAGTATCCAGGAAAAAAGCATGGAAAAAAAAATTAAAAAAAAAATAAAATATAAAAACATGTTTGGATCCTGTATACCAAACAAAAAACAAAACAAAACATAATTCCATCTTTAATTCAGCGCCGTCTTTTTTTTTATTATGTTAATTGAGGTTGGATTGGTCTATGTATTAATTTTGTGTCCTTATAACCAAATAAGTTTTCTTAGTGTCCTATTTGTCTATTTAAGTCCAATATGTGTCATTTTTGATATAATTCGCCCCATATCATTATCATTACTATTATAAAAAAGCGGGTGTGTTTCCCCCCTTGAAAGTTGTTATAAATTTAACAAGTATTCCATATACATATCCAATCAATCATAAGCCTTAATTAAATTCCATATATATCTATCCAATCAATTTAAATATAACCATAAATGGAATGCTTTTAAAAAAACACGTTACTTTGCACACAAAAAAAAAAAAACGTTAAAACATTATTCCATTAATCATCCAATCAAATTGTTAGATTAAAAATCAATCTTTTGAAGGAAAAATTAATATAAAAAAAAACACGTTTAAAATCTTTTAAAAAAATCAAATTAAGAACAAAAAAAGTCAATCACATAAAAACACATGTTATATCTAAACACATTGGTTTGCAACAAAAAGATACCGTTATATCTTTAAAAAATCAATCAGGATAAATAAAATATCATTAATCATAAAATCAAAATAGAATTATTTAAAAAGAACACATGACAGTGCGTTTTCCCTCTAAGTGTTTTCATTATGAAGTGGAACAATAACATAATACAATACAAGAGTTGATATAGCGAGCCAACGAGAAGATTAAAGTGGACCGACGCAACCACGAGATGGCTCAAGACAGGTACAAGAATTGGGAAGATGGAAGAGGAAGATTGTTAGATGTTGAAGTCGAAGATACAATGTATCTAAAGACGCTCTCCACTAAAAGAGTAAGATGGCTTAGGCAGACATGTGACTAAGCCCCAAATATGTAGGACCTTTGTTGATCTTAGCTAAAGTGGGACCTTTAGCTCATCATTATCAAACTTAATTTATTGATCATTGTCCAACTTATAGATATCGAAAGATACTAAAAGTGCCTACGTGATTTCCGTAAGTGTCCCTAATTTATTTATAGATACAATAATGACTCTTTTATTTAAGTATTGATAGATTTGTTGATATAGATGAAAATGTATTGATAGATCGTTATCAAACTTAATTTACTGATCATTGTCCAACTGATAGATATCGAAAGATACTAAAAGTGCCTACGTGTTTTCCGTAAGTGTCCATAATTTATTTATTTAAAAAGAACACGTGAAAGAGTGTTTTCCCTGTATGTGTTTCCTTTTGATCCCTAATTAATTTATTCCATCAAAGATATAATCACAGTTAAATGTGTGTCCCTAATTTATATTAAATAAAAAATGAACACACGAAAGTGTGTTATCCCTCTAAGTGTTTCCTTATGATCCCTAATTAATTTATTCCATCAAAGATAATAATCATGGTTAGATATTCATAGTCAATGTGTTTTTCCTATAAGTGTTTTCTTGTGATAAATATATTTCAATAAATACAATAATGACTCTTTATAATATTAATGATAAAAAATTGATGATATAGATGAAAATGTATTGATAGATCATTATGAAACTTAACTTATTGATCATTAACTAAATTATTGATATAGAAATATACTAAAAGACGCTACGTGTTTTCCGTAAGTGTTTCCCTTAGAAAGTGTTTATCTCCACAATTTTTTTATTAAATATAATAATCATTTTTAGATATTAAATGACAAAGATAAAAATGATGTCTATATATCATTATCATTACTAAAATAAAAGAGTCGATGTGTTTCCCTGAAAGTGTTTCCCCCTAAACGCGTGTCCCCTCTAATTGAGCCGGTGTGTTTCACCCCTAAAATTATTTCTCTCTAACTAATTTATTTAATCAAAGATATAACCACCGTTAGATATTAATCGTTGATGTGTTTTCCCTCTAATGAATACATTTCATTAAATACAATAATGACTCTTTTATTATAGTAAGATAGATAAAAATTTGTTGATATAGATGAAAATGTATCGATGGTGATTTTCAAACTTAATTTACTGATCATTATCCAACTTATAGATATATATAGAGATACTAAAAGTGACTACGTGTTTTCCGTTAGTGTTTCCCTTAAAAAGTGTTTTTGTCAAGTTAATTCACTTTTTATTAAATATAATGAACATTTTTAGATATTAAATAACATTGATAAAAATGGTGTCTATATAGATGACAATTGTGGTGATCATTATTCAACTTAATGTATTAGCCCCAAAGATTTACATAATGTCTATACTCAACATCATCTTGTGGTTGTGGGCAATTGTGTTTTTAAAAAAAAAAATTATTTTACAAATGGAAAACGTGTGGTGAGATGATGTTGAGTGTGGAAATTATATAAAACTTTGAGTGTAAGCGAGCATGTTTTCCTTAAAAAGTCTTTCTCCCAATTACTTTAAATCATTAAATATTATGATCATTGGCAGGTGTCAAATAACATAGAAAATTAGTGTGGATGAAAAATGTATTGATCATTATCCAACTTGTAGAAATAGATACAAAAGAACTGTATGTGTAATTATTTCCTAAATATTTTCCTCAAAATCCTTAATTAATTTTCTCAATAAATATAACAATCATTGTTAAATATTAAATAACATAGATAAAATGTGTGGTAATAAAGTTAAGATGAAGATGACATATATTAGAAAAAACATTGTGCTCATGAGTGTGGTTTGATAAGTTATAGATAACTTTTTAAGGCTATGTATTCACCTTCTGTATCAATATAATTTTAATAGTAGTATCAAAGAATTTTTGAACAAGAGCTTTAAAATGCATAAAAACATCAGCCACGTCATATTCACAATAATGGACAGAACCATGATTCTTTGGTATTAACAACAAAATTTTGTTAAACAAACAAAACGATGGGAAGAAGCAGTCGTGGTGGCAACATCTAGATCATTTTGACAAAGAATAACTCTAAAATAGGGGGTCGTTGAGTGACAAAGACGATGACGCCAATCACTTTCGATGTTTTACTCACTAGGAAAAGCTAGAAGGGGGAATTCATACAATCCATTTTTAAGCGGTCATTACATCACATGAATACTGGTCTGAAGAACCTTAAAATAAATTTGAAGGGTAAGAATTTAAAAGAAACATTATGAGCTAGACAAAGATAAGAGATGGATGATAAATTATGAGACATGATGGGAACACAACGAATATTGGCATGGGTGAGATCGGTCATCATACACGTGGAACTCATTAGGTCTCATATAGAGTGATAAATGCCATATCAGCATGTGGGTCGACATAGGCTTAACTCGATTTCGGCCTCAACCAGCAAGGTCCGTCTTTAGTACAACGCATGCCACTCTTATATCATACCGACATGATGCAAGTTGTCGTCCGTCCGACATGCCGTAGGTTGCCTTCTATCCCTTATAACCGGCAAGATGTGAGACATCCACGGTCTTTTATTGCTGACGTCGTGTAGGTCACCAAGTCATTTATGCTCAATACAACACATGTCATCCTCAACCTCAAGGAACAGTTACATTCTCATCAACGATCGGTCCGGAATTCACACAGATATTACTCCATGATAGTAATTGCTATAATGATGGATCTAAAATATATGTTTCGTTATAGTCTGAGCCATAACTTCTCCATAACAGGCTTCGTTAATCAATACGTAGTAAACTCCGTTGACCACGACTTCAATGTATCATAATTCACTCCCCAACGAGGGAGAGCAATATAAAGGATCATCATCCTCAATTACATGGTACGCACATAATATGCTTGCTATACATTCTCCCTTACTATCTTAATAGAAATCTCTCTATTCAAATACTAACTTGAGCGTCGGAGTCTCCCTTAGGAGCTAGCTCTTGGACCCTTTCATGCTCTTTTTTAGTTTTGTGGGCCTACTTTCAAATCCACTTAAAAAAGTTATTTGGATCATCACTCAGATGTCCATTTACCGGCATATCGACTCAACCAGAACCCGGAAAAATTCAAACATCGTCAAACATCATTCATATAAAACATTTTGAAAGATTGAAGATAAAAATAAAACATATGTGTGTCATTGAAATATAATTTCCATCACCAATCATGATGTCTTCATTCTAGAATAAGGCATGTGTCATTCCAAATTACTGAGATCAGTGATTCAGTGGTAACATGATGAATAGCACCACAATAAAGAAGCCACCGAGATATTAATGGAGCATCCAAAGGTGCTTGAAGTGGACGCAATGTTAGAGGGCTAGATCGAATGAGAAAAAGTTGTAAGAGGTTGAACCTTGTAATAATTGCACCATATCTCTGAATGTCCTTGCACTTTGCACACGGAAAATACCCAAGTAAGTATTTTAGGGCGAAAACTCGGGCCTACTACGTAAGAGTTTATTTTTTGTATGTTTCAAATATTTGGAATATTAATATGTGAAACAAACCGGCATTAGGAGAGGGATGTCATACGGTCGAATGAAATAGCAAGACCGTAAAAAAGCGACCGGTCGCAACTAAGGCGGAAGAGTCTTATAATTGAGTAGCTTTTCATGGAGCTCTTCAAAATCAATGGGGGTGTCATGTGCTTGAACAACCCTTGCCAACTCTTAATGGTCTCTCAAGTTGTCCGAAATAAGATTCACATGATCATCCGGACTAATTCATTGGCTTTAGTTTTCACATCATGAAGATAATTAAAGATTGTTTGAGTACCTTTTTGTATAAATTTGAGGCACTGTTTAATTTGTTTGATTTGTTCACGAGAGGTCTTTGCATATTTATCATATAAATTAGTTCATGACTCATGAGACCGAGAAGTCTTTGCCTGAGTGATAAACGGAATGATATTTTGCGAAAAAGTGAAGAATTGAGGGCATTAAATATAAGTTGATCATGTGATGTCTACTTCAAAGATAGTATGGTGGATAAGATTGAGGACAAAGAATAATACCAGGTTGTATAATCCATCCGTTAAATAAGAATGCATTGATTATACATGAAGATATGTTGGATTGGTATGAATGGTTTTGGAAACTTCATCGATTAAATAGGAAAAGATAGGTGTCGAGCCCTCACATGGGGGTTGGGTTCCGAGTGGAATGAGGGCGTTAAGAACCGATGAAAGTATATGATAGTTATAATGTTTTTAAAGTATATGTTTAACCTTTTACACCTACAATAAAATTCTATGGTTCACAAATTTTCATGTCTTACTAATTAAATTGAATCTTAGATTCATTCATCAATTTTTTAATTGTAGTAACCTTTATCTCATATTTTTTGTTTAATAAGGGTTAGTTTACAATTATTAAATTATAAATTCATAACTAACATATAATAAACATATAAAATTATATGTATATGAAACTCACATCTTTATACTTTTTGCATTCACTCTATCAAAATGAGTTGTTTATGTTTACAGATAGTTAAGTTCAAAAAGTTGCTTTAAGAATATTGTAAATCTCCACATGTTCTTACTAGATAATTATGATAAACATGTTGTAGATGTATATTAAATACACAGATTTGTAAATTCATAATACTTATTATCTTTAAAAGGGTGATAAATGTATCGAGTACATGCATATATAAATTTGTAATACTAAAAAAAACATAGGATAGTTTTGTATAATTATCATTAATAGCATATTTATATTATATTTAATAATAGCATAAATACTTAATAAATTATATATTGATTAATATTGTTATTTTTCAAATTTTAAATGTTCATTCACAATACCACGTGCGGATGCACGTGTATTTTACTAGTATATATATATATATTCTAGAAAACGTGTTCCATTATTTACGCAGTAAATTACTTGTTTAAAGTTGTGTATCAAGTTCAAGTCAAACATGTTCATTCGAGATCCGTCAATTCATTAAGTTCCCTTACTAGACATCGATACAGCTGATACGATTGTCTCTACCTTATGACTCTCATTTCACCACTTTATATCAACAACAAGTAATTTTATAGTAAGTCTGTCATTCTTCCTCGCACCCAATCTCCCCTGATCTCCGGAGGGCACTTGCTTCTGACCCCACAACCGCATGATCACAGCCCAAAGCGCACACAATAACCCGATCATGAAATCTTCGGCGGGCCATCGAAATGAAAGACGAGAATGAGACGAAACCATGTCGCCAAACGGAACTAGCCATGCCGCTTAAAACGGAAAGGTA
Organism: Gentiana macrophylla; assembly: GCA_026214975.1. Classification (NCBI taxonomy): domain Eukaryota; kingdom Viridiplantae; phylum Streptophyta; class Magnoliopsida; order Gentianales; family Gentianaceae; genus Gentiana; species Gentiana macrophylla. The sequence goes on along the minus strand of CM047817.1, from coordinate 16,073,167 downwards.
CAAGATGAATATACCATACCACACGCAGCGCGGCGGGTATGACGCATCACGCCACAAAGTGGGACGTCTGATAACACACTTTAACTTTTATAGAAAATAAAATTGAATTCACCTTAAGTCCAAGTTAGTTAATTAATCCACACTCTCGGCAATGATCCTCGGGCGTTTGATATCACATCTTAATCCAAGCACCACGAATTGAAATTGTAAGCTCTGATTTATGTTCATCACCGTATATTATTATTTTTATTTTTCCAGTTTGTTTTCCCACTCTTTTTCTTTCATCAGCCGACGTCATTCTGGCATAGAGAAAACCAGGGCCGAACAGCATGTAGTACTTACCAACTTCTAAATAAAGGCAATAATAAATAAAGTCTAAATAAACGCTAGTTTAAACACTGATTTTTTATCGACATCATACCAGACCTATTTTAGGACGTGATTTTATTGTTATGATCATTCATTCACAACAAGTAATAAAATCTAATTTTACACAATTGATTTTAATCAAAAAAAAAAAAAAAAAGTACGTTGTGTCCACAGGTGGATCCACATTGATAAAATATAGATATATACCCCTTAAATTTTCATTTAATTTCCTTTATTGTGTGTTACTAGTGACCTCAATTTCTGGATATGTCTATCTACCTATCTAATAGAAATGTTGATAATATTTCTTCACCCAAAACCAAAATTATTGGAATTTCTTCAACCAAATTTTCTTCTAATTAATCTAAATTCCCCCATCTATATATAGTATCCGTCGAAAATCGAAGAACACCAACAATTCTCTATCTCTCCAGACTCTCCTCATCATAATTCTGCCGGAAATGCTGGTTTGCACAAATAATTCATCCTCTGTTTTTCAAATTTTTTTTTTTAAAAAAATTTCTTTTGCCTGATTAGACATTTTTTTCTGTGTCAAATTTTTTAGGATGCGGATTCTATTTGTAATAGGCTTTTCTTCATCTTAATCTTTCTCCTTCCTTTATCTCATTGTCTTCAGGTTGGTAAAACATCTTCATTAATGTTGCAGTTATTACGCACCAAACCTGGATTTTAGAATCGACTTTTGAAAATTCGAATGTAAAACTCAAGAATCGATTTTTCCAAAGGTCGATCGTGATCGGAACCATTAGTTAAAAATTGTTTTTTTTTTTTATTGGGTAATATATCTATTGATTTTGTTGAAACTGTTTTCTTGAGCTGCATTTATATTTGAATAGATTGGAGAAACATGTTCGAGTTCATCTTCAGATGAGAAATGCAATGATGGATTAATCTGCGAAACATGTCCTGCAAACGGGAATACCCGACCCAGATGCACCCGGATTCAACCCGTTATTCCTACTTCTAAGGTGCTGGTTCTTACCTTTTCAACATCTTTTACAGTTTCAAATCGAAATAAATTAAATTCTGCGTTTTAAATTTTTTTTTCCCACTGTTACATAACAAAAGAACCACAATTGTCACAAGTTTACATGTACAATTAATGTTTTAACATGTGCACAACACCGTGTTTTGGGGATGTCAGACGTAGGATATGTCGTTTTGATATATTCTTTTTCAGAATAGACTTGAAATCACGTCGTTTGGGACTCTAGGTACGGTGTTGTGTACATTAGAGTTTCGGGACAGTATAGAATTGGGATCATAAAACTTTTATAATATTTTTTTGGTTAATTGAAACAAAATATTGATACATTTAAATGAAGGTGAAAGGGTTGCCGTTTAACCGGTATACATGGCTGACAACACACAACTCGTTTGCTAAATCCGGGTCGACTTCTCCAACTGGGTCGGTTATATTGGCTCCCACAAATCAGGAAGATACTGTCACCAATCAGCTCAAGGTCAGCATATAAATACCTTCACTATTCTTATATATTCATTCATTCATTCATTCATTCATTATTATTATTATTATTATTATTATTATTATTATTATTATTGTTGAGAATTCTTGGTGCATTTATGACTTATGAGTCTGCATTGTAACGTTGTCATGATGATAATTGATTTTGTTGAGAATTCTTTTTAGGTGTTGAGTGTATATTAAGATTAATAATTGATTTATCACCTAACTTAAATTACAATTGCTATTATAAAATGGGGTTGTTGTTTGCCAAGTGAATACTCACTATATTTGTCTCTATTAAGTGAAAACAAAAGTTTTTATTTTTTTTTTTATTTTTTATTTTTTTGGAAAAAGTGAATTTATTGCGCTAAATCAGCGTAGCTAGCAATAATTTCATGAGTTGGCGGCGCATTGCCCCATAATTTTAAACCAACTGGGTTCAAACCATCTTTTGCCAAAAAAATAAGCTGGCACATTGATATATTTCTTAACAAAAAAAAAACTAGCATTATAGAAAACCGGTAGTAGACGACGACGGTCTTCGATAATGCATCCGATATTCGAAAAGTCTTCTAAGTCTCTTGTCAATTTATGGTAAACGGATAAGGAGCCTCCTTTGAAGATAGTGTTCAAGTATCCCCAAGTCGTTGCAAAAAAAATGGCGTGGTACATGGCTAAGGCATCTCCATTCATAAAATCGAACTTGCCTGCCAGTTTTATAGAAAAACTATTCAGAATATATCCTTTGTTATTTCTCGCCAATTGCCATGCCTTCATTATTGGTAGCGACATCTACATTAAATTTAATTTTTCCCAACTCGGGTGGTTTCCAGGATTTTTGGTAGCTCAACACATGCTCAGGTGGTGCGATCTTCTAGTGAGCCCGTAGGTACGCATTAGCTTCGGCTTCAGTCCACTTACAAATGGCCATAGCATCGGTCTTTTCATTTTCAAAAATGAAAGCACGTCTGCTTTCCAAATTCCCCAAATAAGGCAAATAATCCGTGCAATACCTGCTTCATCTTCTTTAAGCATAAGATACTTGAAGAAATCTAAACAATTAGGGACTTTGAGAGTTTGCCAGAAAAGGCCATCACGGGTCATTTTCCAGGCCGCATCTGCAATGTTGCAATCAAATAGGCAGTGTCTAATAGATTCATCTTCCCTATTGCAAATATGACATAATCCATTGCCTATTCCCCGTAGTTTCAATCCAAGAGAAGTAGGTAGCGCATTTGTGAGTGCTTTCCAGCAAAAATGGATAATTCTTGGTCTCACTTTGAGAGCCGATAAAGAGTGCCATATTTTTTGTAGGGGCGAGAGTTGGAGGGGACCGCGGCATTTTCTATGTTGGACTTCAAGTCTCTAGCTAACCAATATCCAGATTTTACCGAGTATAATCCATTGCTTGTGTAGTGTCATATAAGTTTGTCTTCTTATTTTGAATGGATAGAGGGATCGATAAAACACTACTAGCTTTCAAAGGTGTGAAAACACGTTGAACTAGGTCTTGATTCCAGGTTTGGGTTGAAGCATATATCAAGCAATTGACATGTGTATATGGGATACATTCCACATGTGGGTGCATGGGCCTTGAAAGTTGGTGGAAGAGGTAACATGAATCACCAGCAATTGAAACCTTTGTCACCATTCCCTATCCTCCACCGTAGACCTTTAAATAGTAAGTCTCGTCCCTTCAATATACTTCTCCGGATGAGCGAAGGCCTAGAGGTGGGAGTTGCAAGATTAAAGTCTCGTGAGGCAAAGTACTTAGATTTCAACACCTTGGCAGATAAGTTGTCTAGATTTGAAAGAATTCGCCACGCCTGCTTAGCTAATAATGCTCGATTGAGGCACTCTAAGTCTCGAAATCCAAGTCCTCCTTCAGATTTAGGATTACAATAATATTTCCAAGATTTCCAGTGGATTTTCCTCTTACCTTCATCGTTTCCCCAAAAAAAACCTCTTATCATTTTTTCCAAATCATTTATAAGAGTTTTGGGCAGTTCGAAACATTGCATTACATACTGAGGGAGGGCTTGTACCACGGCTTTGATTAGAACTTCTTTCCCAGCTGGAGACAAGTACTTGCATTTCCAACCATTTAACTTCTTGCTCACGCTTTCTTTTACATAAGAAAATATTTCTTTTTTTTATCGACCAACTATAAATGGTAGCCCCAAATACTTTCCGGAGACATTTCCATGCGGAATTTGAAGGATTGAGGATATTTCTTGTATGGCATCCGGTGCAATGCCTTTACTAAAGAAGACTCGTGATTTGGACTGATTTATTTTTTTGGCCTGATCTATGCTTCGTACGTCTCTAATACTGAATTTAAAGAGTTGCAAGATTCCTCATTTTCTTCGCAGAAAACCAGGCTATCATCAGCAAATAATAAGTGACTTCCCTTCACATTATGTCTCCCAAACGAAATCCCATGGAGAAGATCGTCTTTTTCTGCTTTCTTTAGCAATGCCGAAAAGCCTTCTGCACATATGTTGAAGAGAAGAGGAGATAAAGGATCTCCTTGACGGATGCCTCCGCTGGGGATTATTATTTTTTTTCGAGGGATGGCCATTATTAACTAGTACTTGGTAATTCGCTGAAGTGATGCAATTCATGATTACCTGTATGATGGATTGAGGAAAGTTCATAGCTTGCAAAACCTGCTTTAAAAAAATTGCATTCTACTCTATCAAACGCTTTCGTCATATTAAGTTTGACTGCCATGCGAGAGGAGCTGCCTGGTAAACCGAGATTCATTGAGTGAAAAGCTTCAAAAGCAGTGATCACGTTATCCGTGATGAGTCTTCCTTCAACAAAAGCCCATTGAGTCCCAGAAATAACTTTCTTCATGACACGTTTCAGGCGGTTGACCAAAATTCTAGTGATGAGTTTGTATTATCTAGCGAGCTAATTGATCTTTATTAAATAATTATTTAACTATTTATATAAAGGGATTTATTATAAAAAAAAAGGATTTATTATATTAAATAGAATTTAAATCGAGCTGGGTTGTGAAACGAGTCGAGAGATATTAAATGGATTCAAGAAACGATAAGCAAGTTCATGAGTTCAGTCGAGTGATTTCATGTATTAAATGAGTTGAGTTTCATCCTGCCTTTTATAACTCGATTCGTTAAATCGAGTATTGAGCTCGAGTTTTTCTTAGTCAGATCAAGCTCGACAACTGACGAATATCGACTTTTTCTTCGCAGAATGGAGTAAGAGGGCTTATGCTTGACATGTACGACTTTGAGAATGACGTCTGGTTATGTCACTCATTTGGTGGAAAATGTTACAATTTCACTGCATTTGTAAGTGTATATCTAAACTATATGTATTCTCAGTTTTCTTTCGGAAATGCAGTGCTACGATAAAATAATCACAACACAATTTCCATCGTTGACCATAATCATATTAATATCAATTAATAGGTCTCACACTAATCAATGATATACAAGTGTATTGTAATATAAGAGCCCGATTCCCCTACCAGTGATTCTTACAACGAAGTGAAAAATCAATTGTCAAATTTTAGATGATGCCGCCGAAATTTTTGACGGTACTATCGTAAAATTGACAGGATCATCGATATCTCTCATGTTAGAATGTTTTCAAAAATCTTCAAATATTCATGGTACCGGCAAAAGTGTGACGGTGCATCGAAATATTGATAGAATCGTCGTTTTTATCACCATATTGTAAGAATAGGATAATGACGATTTTAATCCCTATTTTTTCACGGAATGTTCACTTCTGTCCCCCGGTGTTTCATTTTTACACTTTAACCCTTTATCTGTGATTTTTTTTCTCTCTCCATTTTTAGTCCAAATCGGCACGTGTGAGTTTCTAGCATGGAAAGTACGCAATGTTACAACCAACAGAAACTCAGACACATGCCAATTTGGACCGAAAATGGAAAAGAAACTCTTAGACGAGGGACTAAAGTATAAATGAAACATTGTGGTCACAATTGAAAATTTCATAAAACAAAAAGGGACCAAAAAAAAAAAACGCGATCATCCCTTTTAAGAATCACTGTGGATGCCGGCCTGGTCGTAGTCATTTATTGTGATCGTTTGTTATGAAACTTTTTCTCGGTATAATTCTTTCTAATTTGTCATATGCTGATAAATTTTTAAACAATGTTTTTAACATATGCAGCAACCTGCAATCAATGTGCTAAAAGAAATCCAAGTATTTTTAGAACAAAACTCTGAAGAAATTGTCACCATTTTCATCGAAGACTATGTGCATGCTCCAATGGGATTGACAAAGCTTTTTAATGCATCTGGGCTCAGTAAATATTGGTTTCCGGTTTCCCGAATGCCGAAAAAAGGCGAAGACTGGCCTACTGTTGATGATATGGTTCAGAAAAACCAGCGTTTACTGGTTTTCAGTTCCATATCATCTAAAGAAGATACTGAGGGGATTGCTTATAATTGGAGATATGTACTCGAAAATCAATGTAAGTTTTTTATGCATTGCTTTTCTTTTTTTCATAATAATTTTTTTAGATGTTTTCGACTCCGGTCATCATCTCGTGTTCTTTGAGCGCTTACAAAAGCCACAAACACAACAAGTTGGTTCAGAGATCGAGATGCATTAGGGGGCCGAGGGTGCTAAGCTTACGCCGCTAGTTTTTCATTTTTTATATACAAAGTGCATGTCTTAAATTCCTCTGAATCCTCCTGTTTCTATAAGCTCAACTAAGCCACAAAATACTAAATTCAAAAAATTTAGCACACCTGACTAAAAAATCCTGACTCCGTCCTTGTCCGCAGAAGGTCTGATCCCTATTATCATCAGCGAGACTTTGTTGATGGTTAAGTTAACTAAACAAATCCTGACTCCGTCATTGTCTGTAGAAGTTCTGATTACCCAGTATCAGCAACGAGACTCTATTGATGGGTAAGTTGTAAGTACACATATGTAAGCGTTCAGAGAGCCTTGGGTCCGGCCTTGGCCTAAGATGGTGTCAGCCGAGGACAAAATCACTCGAACTTTTTCAATAGTTTTAATTTTTAAAAACTCTGTTGTGTCATTTTTTTGAAATTATTTTGTTGTGACAGTAATACTGCTCGTAAGCATATAGTCATAATGTGATGTACTAATATAGTCTAAAATGCAGATGGAAATGGAGGGATGAATGCAGGAACATGTCCAAGCCGTTCGCAATCGTCACCGATGAACACGCCTACGATTTCATTAATTACACAAAATTATTTTCCAGACAATCCAAACATAACAGAAGCCTGTGCTGATAATTCATCTCCATTGATTAGCATGATGAAAACTTGTCATTCTGCTGCTGGAAAAAGATGGCCTAATTTCATTGCTGTTGACTTTTACCAGGTTTTTTTATATAGTATTTTAAAGACTCCACAAGTTTCATATATATATATATATATATATATATATATATATATATATATATATATATATATCATTAAAATAAAAGTTTTATTTTTGTATTATTTTAGAGGAGTGCTGGTGGAGGATCCCCACAAGCAGTTGATGAAGCAAATGGTCATTCAACCTGTGGTTGTGACAGCATTGCCTACTGTAAGGTATGTGTTATGATGCACGTATACTTCTGTCGGGTAGCGTGTCATGTATTTGATGTGTATATAACGAAGAAAAGATACGCACCAGATATTCAGGGTGCGTATTTAAAGGGAGAATTCGTAATTTTCAAAAGTTGGATATCGATAATTTCAGATATGGTACTGAATTATCCGTGTCTCATAATGTAATTAAAGTTGATTCGAAACGAAGATTTTAAAGTCTGTTTTTATTAATATTATGATAACTAACTAGGAATGCAAATTTAAGCAGGTAAATGCAGCATTTGGAACATGTGATGTCCCGGTGCTCGCCCCGCCTCCACCGGCGCAATTGTCACCCACCGCAGAGCCGAGCAAAGGAAATCACCATTCATTTAACTTGTTTTGGTTGATCACAACAATCTTGTGGATCGCTTTACTCCTACAGTTTTAATTATTTTAACACAGAATTTATTCTGCATCCGAATTATTTTCGAGTCCATGAAAATTTAGTATATGGTTATACAGGTGACCTGTATTGAGGATGAAGAACAATATTAATTCTTGAAATTATAATTGAAGTTGTTGCAATTTGTTTATTTTTTAAGAATCCCTGACCCACCGCGACCTAACTGGGCAAATCGAGACCAGTTTCGTCACGGCACCATTCATCTGGACGATAACTCAAATCGCAAACAAATCACTAAAAATATTCAAATTATGCAAAAAATATCTAACAATTACTTGGTATTATTAGATGATAGAAAGTGAAATTTCAACGTCCAACAAAGCACATTTTTTTTTTATACATGCTTTATAATCTACTTGAACACATTATAAATCAATACATTTCATGCTTACAACAACAAACTGGAAAAGCCAATAGGGATCAAAATACAACAACGCTTACATACCAGGGGGTGGGGGGGGGGAGGGGGGGGGAGGGGTTCAACATGCGAAAACGCTGTTCAGAATACAACAGAATATTTCATGAGGGGATTTTTGCTGTAGTGTATCCACATGCTAATATTACATTTGAAAATATGTAAACATTTACGTGTACTATCCACGTGTGGAAACACCGTAGAAAAATTTACCTATTTCAGGTCGCAAATGTATAGCAAAACGATAACTTGTTGAGAACGGGGGTCCTCACTGGAGTTCTCCAACAGGCGCTTCATTCAGCCACAGGAAATGAATGAATTCGTACAGCTTCGCGCTTACACTAACCTGATAAAAAGGAAATTCCAATGATAAGCGATAAAAGATAACCGAAACGTAAAAAAAAAAAAAAAATAAGAGCTCTTATTTGTTGGCAGTCTTTATTGGCACGACACCAAACCTACTTTTGAGGCACCGGAGTGAAAGTTCAACCGTTGTGTCCATAAGAAAAAAGTAAAATGTGTGGTGCCTTGTAGGGGTCACAATATTGGGTTCCTTTTTAAGTTCCTTCTCATATGATCTGGACGCATCTGTTCAAGTTGTTTGATACATCTCTCCCTTATTTCTTTTAGGGATGGGAGTTCTTCTCTTGCTTTTCCTTCATAAAACAAACATAATTAGTCTTCAGCAGCAAAAGTTGAACATTATAAAAGAATTAAACAAAAGGGACCAAAAGTGTAGTTATTCCTTTTTCTTTAATTCATATTCACGATCATTACCCAACTGTATTAACCTGTAAACCATTGATGATCATATATATTGTTGTTTTGAAATAAAACTCTTACTAGGAATTAAGTTCAGCAGAATCTAATGAATAAAAAAGAATTGAACCTGATTTTCCGGGCCAATAACACTTGAGAAGCTCCTCAACCCTTTGTGGTACCACATATGCTCTTTTCGACTCGTTGAATGGATGGCGACATAAAAGGCGTTCACCCACCTACATGTTATTTACAGTGAGAAAAAATGGGAGCTTTATTCTTTCACTGAATAAAAGGGCAAATTTAAGTAGCAGATCAAACTTGTAAAGCATCCAAGTAATCATCATATGTATTTCCCTAGTACTTCAAGCCACAGCATTTGACATTGCTATTAAAGTCTTAAACACAATAGGTGTGGGGCAGTCTACAACGCTTGAGCCGGGAAACCTTTGGGTGGCGACTCCAGACCAGGGTTATACGTAAAAACTTGTGGTTTTATGTGTTTTGTCATTTACGTTGTAGAAACACACGGGTTTTTATGATATAACTCCGCATGCTGAGTGAGCGCCTGTACTTTTTTTCCTTCCCTTGCTCCATCTTGTTGTATATACCAAAAAAATAAACAGTAATAAAAAAACGATGAACAACTACTGACAAGGGAGAGATGGAAAATAAAAAAGAATCAGGCTACTGACAAAATCATGAAAAAACAAGAAAGGGGATTGTTAAAGACACCACACCAAACCTACTTCTGGGGCAACATAGTGACATTCGACCTGTGGAAAATTAAATGCAAAGCCAATATTTGACTTTACATAGGTTGCATATATTCAACCTCGTAAAAGACGAAACTAGGCCCGAAGTGTAGTGCCTCAATAGATAATGTGTGGTGCCATTTGCACACGCCAACAAGAAATCAGGCTACATTTCAACCAAGCACTATATTCCATGGGAGGAGGAGGGCAACATTTACTCAAAAATATATTATGTTTGAGGAAGAACACATTGGACAGAGGTGAAATAATAAAAACCGGTTCATGTCAATAGATAAACAACTAACAACAATTAGACAAATGGGCCAAGAATCTTCTGGAAATCGTTATATAAATGACGGATGACAATAGAATTAAATGTTGAGGTACCTTTGGAATTGGTTCATTCTCCCCAATCAATATGTCTACGAGAGAGTAACCTTCCTTCCCATACAATCTGAAACTTCGTTTTTTACATGGAATGGAGACCTATAACAAAAACACATCAAGAATCTCTACGGTAAAACTTGAGGAACATCAACTTTAGCACAATTATAGATCAAACCTTTGAGACATCCTCCGAAAGTTTTATCCGGGGCTGATTATTTATTTCAACAAGCTTAAAGACAACTCCCAGAGCCGGTTGAGCATAGCACGTGACGAGATGAGTTCCAATCCCGAATGAGTCGATTTCATGGCCCTGTGGTAGAAAATTTCACCCATTAAGTACATTGGTCCAAAGTCAACTATTTGAAATTCAAAGCAGGAGCATTATATACAATGGCGGATCCAGAAGATCACTGGGGGCGGATATATCTAGTAAAAAATGCCATTGCGGGCGAGTAAAAAAGAATTCACTGAAGACAAACTAGGTTCATGGTGTATAGGTCCACCCCTGCCACTATCCCCATCCACCCCCACCCCCACTCCCACCCTCCCAATAAAAATTCTATCATCAATACAAAATTGGTAATCTACTAGATTTCAAACATGTATTTAAACTTTACGGATCAATGCACTCGTATACATAACAAATTCAAATCTATTATTTTGCAGAAACCATTCATTTATCATAAATAGGGCTGATATTATCCAAAACTTTGTTGAGATGTTTCAAAGAAACGCTTTACTGAGCAGAAGACTAGAGCTCCAAAGCACAGAGTTAATATTACCAAATCAAGAAATAAAAGGCCAAATGTAAAAGTAACAATTCAAGTCGACCAATCAATCAGCTAAAAAGTTTCAAACAAGAAAATGAAGCAATTTGAATGTCTACTTTCTCGGGTATATTACCTGTTTATTCAATGCATCTATCGTTTCTTCATTGAGGTCGTTACTGGCAGTTATACTTGTCTTTCCAAAACCAATCACGCCAAATTCCTTCTCAATGGAACGAAAGAACTTTCTCGCCTCACATGACAAATAAGCAAGATCGCCAGAGTCTAATCTAATACCAATAGCTTTATACCTGTGTACCGTCATTTCAGATGACAATGAAAGCCATACAACATGGGGAAAAAACATTTGTCAGAATAATGACTTTCAGATTCAGGGTAAAATGAAGAACAACTAGCCAAGATACATGCGAGATTATATTATTAACGATGTTCTAAGACCAAGTGAATGAAAATGGCTGCCACAATAATGCAAAGTTAGGAATTTCTATCAGAAGTGCAATATTTGCTTGTGCATTCTACACTTGATACATACATTCACGACTTACAAAACACACTATGTTTGACTGTCCAAAGCATAAAAGAGGTCTTCTGGAAAACAAGTAAATAATTTCAGTAAAAGAAGTCAGCCCAGTGCATAAAAGCAGGGTAAGGGCCGGAAATAAGATAATTGGCTTCATTCTCAGAAATATAGACTACTGCCTCCGTCCCTTTTTTTTTCGCATACCAAACTACACAATTTCCATGTTTTTGCACATACCACTAGACAAATCGATTCACTGCATACATGGAGCATTCTTTTTAACTGCATTATGTATAGATGAGGATACATGAAGCACATGCTTATAACTTTAGTGTACAATGAAAATAAACTTGCTGATTTGCAGTATAGAAAATCAGATGGTAACAAGATATGTCAAGATAAAGTTTTGGTTCACACCCGAGATCATTTAGTGCCAGTGCGATGGCACAAAAATTGGGAAGCCCGCTTCTTATTACCTGTGAAACAAAAATGAAACAATAAAAATAGTCAAACCAAATGACCCAGTAAGTGAGACCAAACAGAGACTTATTGATCTGAAACGGTTGGAAAATTTAAGCACGGATATAGCCATAAAGAAGGATGTTGAAGAATTATGTGGCTTGGGACCAAACCGACCCAAGAACGGATGTTGCATATTTATCAATCTACGTAATCCTTGATCATCTTCTTCATTAAAGAACATGACTTTTCAAATCCTTCTGATCCCAATTATCAAGAAGGTTTGATAATACTCTCCACTATCAAACGGGCCATGCATCAATAGAGGTCTTGGAAGCCTATAAATACTCTTACTTATAGTCGACTCCTGACTCAAAATAAAAGCAGAAACAATAGGGAGCATGAAGATATAATACGCCGAAATATTCTCATTCTGTACTTACATCATATGTATCAACCAGGGCAAGGAAATTGTTGGGAAATGCCAGAGCATATGAGCAAAAAGCAGCTAGTTCACTTTGATTCGTCTCACCAAATATTCCAGCCCATAAATTTGACCGCTGAAAGCAGTTGACCAACAGTCACGTCACATAATGTTCGTCAAAAGTTCCATCAAAAATACATTTTAAGTCCAAATAAAATATTTAGCAAACTATATGTGTATGCCTATTGATACTTACCCCTGCTAATTTGGTGCTGTCATCCCGAAAAGAAGGAATGGTAACAAAAAGAGAATGCGGGTAATGCAATGTGGACATAACACATCTTTCACATAAAAAAGGATCACCAAAACATATTAGATCTTTTCCATCTTCAACATGAAAAACTCTAATTTCCAGAAAGGAAGCAGTAAAATATCATATAAGAGACAAAGTAAAACTATAAAAAGAAAAGAGAAATTGATTGTAGTTGCCAACTTAAGTGGACTTACCATTGAAAATAATATCCTAATCCGTGCAAAAGTTTTAAATCACTATACAAAAAATGCACAAGATGATTAGCAGAGAGATGCACATGTGGTGGACTTATGTAACACATTATTGAACTAAAGTACATCCCAGCTATACACTTGAAGCCATTCAGAAAACGTTACAAGACCTTCAATTTATTCAGCCATGACTGCACCAGACTAAAGAAATCTTCACAACGAGTTGAGCCATCAGAACTACGAAGTGACTTCTCTATTATCTCATCAGGACTCTGCATGAAAAAGGATAAATGGATTAAAAAAAAAGTGTATGATAAGCTACACAAAAATAAGCCAACGACCAAAATAGTTCTTGTATATGAACATGCTCACAATTATTCCTACAAAATCACCATCATCAATAATTTTCTGAATCTTTAATGGAAGTAAACTCAAAAGCTTCAATAACTACCAGAGCAACATACAATAGTAATCTATTCACAACACAACACCCCCCACACACACACACAAAAAAAGGCGCCTAAGGCCCTTTGGCTAAAGTCCCATCATCTCGAACAGTAATGTCCTTTAGACTCACCCCAATAAGTGTTCAAAACCATAAAGGTCTTGTCAACTCGGGTTAGCCCTTTTAGACCCGTAAAACCCTAGGACAACGGTCTAAAACCCCCTTAGCATAATCGCTTGCCCGGATCATTTATGACTCATTTAGAGTTACATTGACCACAACGGGGATCTATTCGTCACACAACACAAAACAAACACAACACAAAAAAAACTTCAACACTGACATATAAGAAAATAAAAAGGATATAATTGATTACATCTATAAAGAAATCATATTTTTATGAGCTAAAGGAATAGCCCAGAGAAGAAAGACCACCGCCTAACCGAATAAACTATCAACAAAGATTTAAATACACAAATAGATACTTCAAAAGAAAGCTTTCAACAAATTCTTGCACTCATAACAATCTGGATGATGGTGATCCTGAACAGGACAGTGCTAAGTATTTATTAAGGAGAGAATGTATACCTACCATAAATGAGCTGACAAATGCGTGGGAATGTGTTCCGCGGAGTGGAATTCCAAACAATCTCCCAGCTGCCACATTGCTGGTATACCATTAAATTATAAATAAAAAAATCAACATCAGGAACCGAGCAAAAAGAAAACAGGATAGTATTCACTCAGCTATTGTTTCTTTTGCTTTCCATGGTTGTGCAGATTGTTTTATCACAATTCACAAGCATCTCCAGACTCAAAAACCCAAGGCGACTCAAGCTCAAAGACATTAATAATGACCTTGATACAGTTAATTAGAGAACAGAGTATGAAGGCTGCTTTCCTTCAATGTTTTTGTTCCTTTTATGTTACATTTGGTTTTGTAAACGATCAGGGAGTTAAATTTTGCTGTTAGCACAGAAGTATTCCTAATTGTCTTTTTCTATTTGGGTTAGGTTTCTTTTATTCTTCAGATTAAGCAAAGTAGTGCTTTCTTTTATAACATGTGCTTCTGATACAAAGTATAAGAGTACATTCCCAAATGATGCATCGTATAATGAAGATAAAACCCACGTTCTAAATAATCCTATTACATTCCAATTTCCAAAATCTAGGGTTGAAAAGCCCTATTCATAGTCAAGGACTGTGACCTTACACAACGATACGGATTATGACAGTATGATTAACACTGAGAATAAAGAATTTCTCTAGAAATGAGCGCATGGTGAAATTCATCCCTCATATGGAAATAAATGTCTTTTGTCCATAAAACCAAATCGTATCGTACTGTTGTGACATCATGTCATGAGACCAAAACAGGATCATTGGTGAGAGTAAGCAATGAGCAAAAACAGTTGAATGAAACAAAAACCATCCTCAACTATACCCTAATTGACCTCATGAACTTGATGAACTTATAAAAAGATGATGATTTACGGAAATGAACAAATCAGAACAAAGCCAAGATGACATTTTTTCTTTGCAAGATACAAGATGAATAGAGGAGAGAAGAAAGATGTATTCCAGCAGCAAGTTCCAAAAATAGACAAATAACACCGCATTGTAGGAGAAAAACAGCAATTTGGTAGTTATTCACAACTCAAAGTTCACATTGTGAGCCTGGAAACCAGTCTAAAAATCTGAATGTGAAAGATTTTCTCCCTTATACAGACAACAGATTGGGTCTAAAATGGACAAGGCTTTTACAGCATCAATAATTTAGCCTGCATTTTTGCCTTTATACAGTACACAAGTTTATTTTGATGCAATGTGCCGATACAGTTGCAAGCTTCAAAATACAACTTCTTTGCAATATGTGTAAGGAAAATGCGGAAAAAATCAGATGAGCAGCTGATTCATAGGGAAAGAGGAATGAGTATGAAAATATGTGAACCTCAAACACGAGGTTTCAACCAGTGTTGATTTCATGAAGCACGACTTCCATAAGTGTCACGGGTGCTAGGCCTTAATCTATAATGATTTGTGTGCCTTTACAGAGAGGTTCTCACGTTTAGCAGTAAATTTATTCCTTTGAGTAGTAATAATATTCCAAAGAACTTAACTTTGCTGACATTGAAATGAATAATAGCATCATAGAAGTTAGTTCATCCGGTCAAACCATACAAGGCAGATGATTGATTTGATGAAAGTATCCAAGACAAAAGTTTAAGCATATAATGGGTAAACAATAAACTTCGTGAACTGTTTAATGATGGCAAGGCAGCACCACATCTTGACGTACCTTGTCGCGTCAAATCCTCCCATGTAGCAATACTTTGAAGCCGATATGCCACCATCAGGGCCCTATACATGGGAGCAAAATGAATTTGATAATGACGAACTTCACCAATTGGTTATGAAAGCAAAAAGACGAGAAAAAGAGGTGTGGAGGACCTGAGCTCGTCTAAGTCCAAATTCAAGCAGCTGTTTAGACTTCCCAGCAACAAAACGATGCCTTGCGGCATTTGTAGCAACTAGTGATGCATAATTTATTAGATTGACAAATGGAGTTTCCAGCAGATGGACCACCTTAAAAAAAAATACATTCATTAGCAAGTTTGAAAGTGGCCACAAGCATCAGAAAACAATGGATTGAATAACTCACTGCAATTGGACCTTCAACCCTCATCATCGGCACCGTAGGGAAGACGACAGATCCTTCAGAGATGGCGTATATTTCAATACCAGAACAATCAATTCCACGAAGGTAATCATAGAAGCCATCCTATAATACACATAATGTAATAAGTTAACCAAACAGCAAGTCGAGTGTGATAAGACGTAAACAATCATACATCGACCTAGTCTATTTACGGAACTCCTGATACTAGAATATTACGACACTGATATGGCTAATGGGACCTGTCAGTGATCTAATCCCAGGCTGAAAATGGACTTTGATTGGAAGCAATGAAAATGGAACGTAAAATTATACAAAGAATTGGAGGTAACTATGAATACAACCAGTAGATCAGTTTACCTCGCACGACGAAGGTAATGTTGCACGGATGAAAGCAATCTCATCTTCTGTGAACTTAAAATGAGCAACAAACCTTATGCAGTCCTCTAAACCTGCAAATACAGTATATTCTCCACCAAATGGATTCCTTCGAAAATACAAGTCAAACCTGACCCATGCAAGATGAAGCAAGTTAGATACTTTGTGCATAAAACACCCTGCCACTTTCACTAAATTTATTTAGTATCCCTCAGTTACAAGTTTGGGACAAAAAAAAAATCAAATAGTTAACAATTGATCTCTCATATTAAAATCTTGAGTTTAAATTACCCAAAGCAGTACACTTACTGAGACAAGTAAACTACTAGTAGTACATTTCATTAGCTTCAAGCTTAATTTTAAATTAAGGAGCTGCTATAGCCTATAGGCACCCCATTTTTGTTTCGGGCACCACATTTATATATATATATATTGTTTTGCATGGCGCCAAAATATTACCCTTAGCACATCACATGTTTAAAAAATGTCTGGTAGAAACGTCACAGCCTACTAACACTCGTTATGCACAAGAAACGTCTTAAACATCAATATCAATGACGTTCCCTTCCGCAAAAAAATAATCATATAAATGAAGCGCCATGTATTAATCGTGGTGCCATATAATATTTGTGGTGCCAGTAGAACCCCTTAAAAAAAAAAAAAAAGTTACACACACCATATTGTGCATAAAAGATCATATATTTTAAGCAGATTGCATAAGCCAATGCAAAAGGACTTTCTACTGCAGGACCTAAGTCAGAATTTTAGTCAACACCAAACAAAGTTGACTATAAGTCAACTAATGTAGCTCAACCATAGTCATTAAGAAACAAAAAAAAAAAAAAAACCAAAGTCATGAACCATTAACTTTACTCACCAAGTTCACCATTAACATTCTAAATCAAGTAATTATATAAAATTAAAAACCAAAACCAAAAAAAAAAAAAAAAAAAAAAAAAAAAAAAAAGTTTCTGCTACTACTAGCATCGCAACTATTATGCTAATTAAGTAACAATCAAGTAATTAACGAACATTGAGCAGGCAAAATGAAGAAAGAAAGTGTAGAAGAAATTGAAGAATCACATAGTAATCGAAAGAGCAGGAAAAAAAAAAGTATTCTCACACAGCTCGTTCTGTATGCTTGGCAGCTTTCCAGTGAGCATAAGCCATAGTGAATTGA
This sequence comes from Gentiana macrophylla, assembly GCA_026214975.1. Taxonomy (NCBI): domain Eukaryota; kingdom Viridiplantae; phylum Streptophyta; class Magnoliopsida; order Gentianales; family Gentianaceae; genus Gentiana; species Gentiana macrophylla. Next base: position 16,055,597 of record CM047817.1, on the reverse strand, counting down.
TAAAGATCCGTAAGCAGAGGTGTCACCATAGGATTGGTTGGTTCTTCAATCATCGTCGAGCTACCGCTCCAGTTCCGATTCTCTTCCGGTTTCACCTCCAATACTGAACCATTCCCTACCGCCTCCTCCATTTCAAATTTTCAGTCGAACCTTATTCAGCTTGTTGTTATTGTATGCATAAATCAAATCAAATAAAAGCAAATCCGATATGGATGGATTTGATTCAAGAAATGAATGCTGAAGAATTGAAGACAGAGTAGTTCGTTCGTGCGTATGTGCTGAAGCATCAGACGACAAGTGGTGAAGACTGAAGAGTGTAATAATTTATTTTTATTTTTTTATAAACAAGAATTTTATTTTATTTTAAGTCTCTTTCGACAGCTAGGTCGTTTTATACGACAGCTAGGTGCCTAGGTCGTTCTATACCATACAATTGCTGATGCTATTATTATTATTCTTATTATTATTGGTATAACTTTAGAGGGAATCAGTTCGAATTTGGGAGGTTCTAACACTCACTTCTAATACTGAGAGTGATCCATGTTTAAAGTATAATCTATATCATGTAATTTAAATTCACTAAAAACATTTTTGACATTTTTTTTTTAAATTTTTTTTGAATTTATTTATTTATTTATTTATTTTTTTTTTTTTATTTATTTATTTATTTTTGCGTTTTTCACCCTCCTCTTTCCGGATGCGTAGATTGTGGCTCCCCCTCCCCCTCCCCCCTCATATTACAATTGTGATTAAATGTAAGTTTCTGAAAGTAGTTAAAAAAAGGAATTACATAAAACTATAAACCGTATTTCTTATATATGCTATTTCGGATACGAAATCAGAGACTTGAGGCAAAGTCATTCTCTATATACAATCAAACACATGATTCAATAATTAAGAGTATTATAACCAGTAGTAGAGAATGGCCAAGCTTTCGATTCTCCTCTCGGCGCGCTACGTTGAAAGAAGCTTCTTAGTGGCGCCTTTCCTTACTTCCGAGTAAGAAGTCAAATGACTCATCATATTCACGAGAATGCGCCGAATTATTAATCTGACCAGAGTGAGCTTTGGATACCTTAGAGAACTTTAAGAAAATAATAATAATTAAGTGTATTATCTCTCTTTAAAAAGAGATAAATGTTTGCACACAAAAAGAGAGAGAGAGAGAGATAAACATAACTGAACATAACAATTATGATTTAATCCGTGTGAAAAATAAATAGAGTATTTTTACCAATTCAAATAATAAATTAAATAACGAATGTATTGTTCGATTATTGCTACTAATTTTAAAATTGAAAATTTCCAATTCTACCAAATACATGTGGGGCACGTGCCTTTTACTAGAGTATAAAACGATAACTTGTTGACATCTGGGCGTCACTGGAGTTCTCCAACGGGCGCTTCGTTCAGCCACAAGAAATGAATGAATTCGTACAGCTTCGCGCTTACGCTAACCTGATAAATGACCATTCCAACGAAAAACATAAATAAATAAAATTAAAAATTGCTCCGGATGTTGACGTGGCAAATTTCTATCCGGATTTCGCCGACTTGTCACTAAAATTGGAGAAAATTTTGATTTTGACATGAATATTACAAAATTAGTCCTTTAACTTGCACACAAAAAAAAAGACTTAAATCTCTTAATTAGGTCAAGATATACGACAAATTTTGCAATTACTTCCTATTTTTTGCCTTGTCAACACCACGTGGAGGCATTTTCATGCCAATAGTCAATTTTCCGATTCCCCACAAACTCTATTTGAGGTACTCCGGCTCAGACTCAGACTAAAATTGAAAAACAAAACAAGACTAAAACACTAAATAGGCCAAATAACAAGACTAATTTTGCAATTTAGCCCAGTAAGAGTTGTTGTCATATGATTAGGTCATAGATTCAAAGTATGAGAAATAAGAAGATTGTAACAAATGATATGCGTAATATCTTTTGCCGTCTTATCATGTGACGGTAAAAATATAAGGATATGGTTACGACATTGTTGCCACATTTGTATATTATATCAATCAATGAACAAGACTTATTATCATCAGGGGCGGAACCACCCTATGGCCTGGGTGGTCTCAAGCTCAAGCCCCCCTCCACAAGCCTCTCATATGGTCCCAAATTTTTATTATCAGACAAGAGTAGTAGTTTAATATTAGTATGTTATGCTGTTTTTTTCAAACAAAGACCTTATATCCTAGCCAAGCAAAAACAAACTCTTTTCGATCTTCCATAATTCTAGGTTGTAAGTTTAAATCCCACTACCAACATTTTTTATTTTTTTCCCGGATTTTTTTTAGCTTTGAAGTTTATATACCAAGACCATCACGAAAATTTTTCCTGGTTCCGCCACTGATTATCATCCATCGATCTCACCACGATCGACGGTGTAATGGATATAACAAAAATAAGAAAAAGTAAAATGTACCTTGTAAGGGGTTGGGTTTAGCCTTCTCATATGATCGGGACGAATCTGTTCAAGTTGTTTGATACACCTCTCTCTTATCTCTTTTAGGGATGGGAGTTCTTCTCTTGCTTTTCCTTCACGAAAAAGAAAAGGGTTTCAAACGAAAAACCAATACCAAAAAACAAAATCTACTTTTTTTTTTTTTTTTAATGTACAACAATGTTGTACGGACACGGGTATGAAAATGATTGGCTAATATTCACAATTATAAGCCAATCATATGACCCGTTAAGCAACCAGAAGCGTCTTTGGGGCTAGGCCTACTAGGCCCACTACCCGTGAAGTAACTCTATCGTTATCTTTTTTCTCAGAGTCAAGCGTCATATAACAGAAATTCTGGCTTAGGGCCCCGATTACACAAGGACGGCCCAAAAAGCAACGATGATCATATGTTGCTTTTTCTTGAAATAAAACGGTAACTAGAAAATAAGTTCAGATTCAAATGAATAATTTAAAAAAAAAAAAAAACGCACCTGATCTACCGGGCCAATAACACTTGAGAAGCTCCTCAACCCTCTGTGGTACTACATATGCTCTTTTTGACTCACTAAACGGATGGCGACATAAAAGGCGTTCACCCACCTACAGTGAGAAAAAAAATGTGAGCTTGTTTCCCTCACCGAGTAAAACTAGGGGGGTCGACCGACCCTGGTGCGGGAAGGTGCGTCTGCCTCTGCGTACAAGAACTACATCTAGATTCATCGTCGTGGGGAAGAGGTGGAGGGGGGGGAGGAGATTGCAACATTTACTCAAAAATATATTGTATATTAGTGATAACACATAGGGCAGAGGTGAAATGATAAAAAGCTGTTCATGTCAAGAGATAAACAACTAACAAGAATTAGACAAATGGCGAAGAATTTTCTGGAAAGCGTTATCGAGAAAATGGATGAAAATGGAAATAAATATTGAGAGGTACCTTTGGATGTGGTTCATTCTCCCCAATCAATATGTCTACCAGAGAATAACCTTCCTTCCCATACAATCTGTAACTTCGTTTTTTACAAGGAATCGAGACCTACGACCAAAAACACGGCAACAGTTTACAGTAAAACTCTGAGAAACAGAAACTTTAACACAACTAGATCATATACCTTTGAGACGTCCTCTGAAAGTTTTATCCGGGGCTGATTATTTATTTCAACAAGCTTAAAGACAACTCCCAGAGCCGGTTGAGCATAACACGTGACGAGATGAGTTCCAATCCCGAATGTGTCGATTTCATGACCCTGTGGCAATATTTTACCCATTAAGTTACATTGGTGATCCAGTAACAATTGATGTACAATCGAACCACCAACATACAACAAACCTATAGAACCACTAAACCAGGTTGCAGAGGCATGGACACGTGGGTGTGGGCTTTTTGAAAAGTATAGAATGCCGGTATGGAGGGCAGATGGGTAAATATTAAAAATATATGGACAAACCTGTACATAATAGAAATATGAGGACCAAATGCTAAAATAATAAATAATAAAACACATAAAGTAATACCATTTTTTAGTGGTTTTCTTCAAAAATTTTTTTTTGGGTAGTTTTTCATCATTTTGGACAGCTTCTCATTTTTAAAAGAGGTTTTTTACTCAATTTTCGACATGGTTCTTTCATTTCACAAATCCAATCTAGAGATATGCATATCCAAATAAAGATTACAAATTCGCCTCAAAGAAAACAGAGCTTACTGAGCAGAAGAGTAAAACTCCATTGATCAGATTTAATAAACTGAATCAATAAATAAAAGGACTAAATGTGAAAGTAACAACCCATTTCCACTAGTGTTGAACACAAACCGAATCAAGCCGAAGATCTCAGATTCACTTTTGAGTTTTTTAGCACACAAACAAACTCGAGCTTGTTCATTTAGTAAAGGATCTGATTTTAAGCAACCTGAATGTCTACTTTATATTACCTGTTTGTTCAATGCATCTAGTGTCTCCTCATTGAGATCATTACTGGCTGTTATACTCGTTTTTCCAAAACCAATCACGCCGAATTCCTTCTCTATGCAACGAAAGAACTCTCTTGCCTCACATGACAAATACGCAAGATCGCCAGAGTCTAATCGAATACCAATGGCTTTATACCTGTACACCATCAAATCAGAAGACAATGAAAGCCAAGAAAACGTGAGAATATTAACAGTGACTTTCATACTCGAGGTTATAATAAAGAACAGCAAGCCAAGCAAGATACATGTGAGATTATTAACGCCTTAACAGTGCTGTAAGGCCGTGTGAAAAGAGTTGGCTGCCAAAATAGTGATATGTTAGGAGGACGTCTGAAAAAACAGGCGTATAACTTCAGTAATAAAAGGGCAGGCCGGTACATAAAAGCATCCCACATCCCACTTATGTTGGTCAGGGGAAAGGCCGGATTAGTTGGCTTTTAACTTTAGTGGTGAGTAAGAAAGATAATTGATATTAGCTTTTTCAAACAAATATAATAATAACAATATGCATGCAAATACATGAAACAGCAGCAAGATCAGACGTTAACAAGATATATCAAGATAAACTTTTGGGGTCATACCCTAGATCATTTAGTGCCAGTGCGACGGCACAAAAATTGGGAAGCCCGCTTCTTATTACCTGCGAAACAAAAAAAAAAAAAAAACAATGAAACTATAGCCATAAAGAATTAAACGCAGCAGAGATAGTATGATTTTTCAATATTTCACAATATATGTGACATATGCGAAAATGCAAGAATAGAACCAATGAAAGTAAGGATTTGCAACAAAATCTGGACAAAAAGAACAACACTAAACCTAGGCTACCTAATGCAAGTTCGCATGTGAGAATTGTCAAAGTTTGAAAAACTTTATATGTAAATATGCTAAATCGAATGCAGATGCTGGAGCGGATAAAGAGAAATTGAATACTTATACTGAAGAATCCATATGACTTAGGACCAGACATTAACAAACCGACCCAAGAATGGACGTTGCTTATTTATCAAATTACTTAATCCATGAAGATCTTCTTCAACATAGAAGATGACATTTCAAATCCCTCTATAGTCCCGATTATCAAGAATAATAATCTCCATTATCAAACGGACGATGAATCGAAAAAAAGTCTTGGAAACATATAGATACGCTTACTACAAGCACACAATGATTCATTATCCTCATACCATCACGGTAGAATTCAGTACTGCATATAATAATACAAGTTACCGAAACAAGATCCTATGTAATTAAAGCCTATGCCCAACACTGAACCCAGACACAAAATAAAAGCAGAAAGAAAAGGGAACATGAACAAACAACATGCTAAAATATGCTCATTCCGTACTTACATCATATGTATCAACCAGGGCAAGGAAATTGGTGGGAAACGCCAGAGCATATGAGCAAAAAGCAGCAAGTTCACTTCGATTCGTCTCACCGAATATTCCAGTCAATAAATTTGACCGCTGAAAAAAGTTGATCAACAGTCACAACACATAACGTTCTTCAAATGTTCCATCAAAAATACATTTTAAGTCCAAAACAAATAATCAGCAACCTATATGTATATGCTTATTGATACTTACCCATGCCAATTTGGTGCTAAGGAATGGTAACAAAAAGAGAATGCGAGTAATACAATGTGGACAAAACACATCTTTCACATAAAAGGGACCACCAAAAGATGTTAGATTTTTTCTGTTAAACATTAACCTTTACAATTATGCAACACCCGCATAGTGCCTAGAGTCCGCGAATCTGCAGGAGTCTGTCATCACTAATTTATTACAGGACATAATGCTGCTAGGTGTCAATTAGACCACATACTCAAAAGTACTACAGGATCACATATTCAATGATCTGACAGGTGGACACCCATAAAAACTCTAAATTTCAGCAAAAAAAGACAATGTAATAAAATACTCCCTCCGTCACAAATTATAAGTCATTCTAGCCTGTTAAATTTGTTCCATAATATAAGTCACTTTAGATTACCAAAAGAGCATATAGTACTTTTTTTTCGTTTTAGTATACTGGAACCAATGACGTTGAGAAAGGTCATGAGGGGTCAGATGCGGTCGGTAGGAGTGGAGAAGGGTTGTATACTTCTAATTTATTTTCAATCCAACCACTTTTCATTATTTTACAACTATTGCACTAATGATAATCAAAGGGTAGTTTAGACATTTCTCCCTGAATTTAAGTTCATTTTCTTAATTTGTGTGAAAACTCCTAAAATGACTTGTATTTTGGGACGGAGGTAGTATCTTGTAAGAGACAAAGTAAAACCTTAAAATGCAAGAGAAATGGATTCCAGTCGCCGATTTAAGATGACTTACCATTGAAAATAATATCCTAATTCATGCGAAAGTTTTAAATCACTATACAAAAAATGCGCAAGATGATTAGCAGACAGATACACATGTGGTGGACTTCTAAAACACAATATTCAACAAAAGTACATGCCAGCTATACACTTTAAGCAATTCAGAACATGTTACAAGACCTTCAATTTGTTCAGCCATGACTGCACCAGACTAAAGAAATCCTCACAACGAGTTGAGCCATCAGAACTACGAAGTGACTTCTCTCTTATTTCATCAGGACTCTGCAAGAAAAAGAAAAAGAAAAAGAAAAAGAAAAAGGATATAAAAAAAAAAAAACGTGTATGAACATGCTCACAATTATTTCTACAAAATCACCATCATCAAGAATATTCTGAACCTATAAAGGAAGAATATTCAAAAGCTTCAATAACTACCCAGAGCCAAATAAAATTAGTAATCTACTCACAAAAAATTAGTAATATACAGTTGAAATTTATAGATGTTACTATCCAACGCACCCCCCCCCCCTCCTCCTCCCCCCCTCCACACACACACACAAGACAAAAAAAAAAAATCAACACTGAAGATCCCAAGAAGTTCGTAATATATATAGGTAAAATATGCAAGATAACAAATACGTTCATCTGGTGGTCCAGCTTAAAGCATGACAGAATTTGAAAATAAAAAAGAACTAGTTGACTGCATCCATAAAGAAATCATTTTCTTATGTGCTAAAGGAATCGCCGGGAAAAAACAGATTGTCATCTAACCGAATATACTTATCAATAAAGATTTGAATATACAAACTAGATATTTTAAAAGAAAGATGTCTAGAAAATACTGCACTCATAACAATCTGGATGATGATGTTCCTGAAACAGGACAGTGCTAAATATTTATTAAGGAGAGAATGTTTACCTACCATAAATGAGCTCACAAATGCATGGGAATGTGTTCCGCGGAGTGGGATTCCAAACAATCTCCCAGCTGCCACATTGCTGGTATACCATTAAATTTTGAATAAAATCACCATCAGAAACCAAGCACAAAGAAAACAGGATAAATATTCACTTAGCAATTGTTTTTTTTTTTTTTTTTTTCATGGTTGTGCAGATTATTGGAATACAAACATACCCAGGCTCAAAAACCCAAGACGACTCAAGCTCATGAGACATCAATAATAAACTTGATGCAGTTAACTAGCAAACAGAATATGCAGGCTGCTTTCTTTCAGAGTTTTTGTTACATTTGTATTTGTAAACAGTCTGGGAGTTAATTTTTTTTTTTGGTTAGGTTTTTCTTTAGTCTTCAGATTATGCTAAGTAGTCCTTTAAGTATATACTGTGTTAGCATTACACTTTGTGAACTGTGTAATGAGGGCAATGCAGCGTCTCATGCAAACGAAAGACTACCACATCTTGACGCACCTCGTCGCGTCAAATCCTCCCATATAGCAATACTTTGATGCAGATATGCCACCATCAGGGCCCTATACGTGGGAGCCAAATGAAATAATTTAACAATGACGAACTCCACCAACTGGTTAAGAAAGAGAAAGGACAGAAAAAGGGGGAAGGGGGGAACCTGAGCTCGTCGTAGTCCAAATTCAAGCAGCTGTTTAGATTTCCCAGCAACAAAACGATGCCTTGCGGCATTTGTGGCAACTAGTGATGCATAATTTATCAGATTGACAAATGGAGTTTCCAGCAGTTGGACCACCTTAAACAACAAATACATTCATTAGTGTGCTTTTGGAATGTTTAATTTCATGAGAACGAATTTACCGAATTTGGAAGTGCCCACAAGCATCAGAAAACAATGGATTGAATTACTCACCGCAATCGGACCTTCAACTCTCATCAGTGGCACCTTAGGAAAGACAACCGTTCCTTCAGAGATGGCGTATATTTCAATATCAGAACAATTGATTCCACGAAGATAATCATAGAAGCCATCCTAGAATAAGACGCAAACAATCATGCATAAGACGCAAACAATCGTCTTAGAATACACATAATGTAATAAATTAACCAAACAGCAAGTCAAGTGAGATAAGACGCAAACAACCATGCATCGACCTAGTCTATTTACTAAACCCCTTAATGCTAGAACATAACAACCACAATGATATGGTTTATGAACCTGTCAGTGATCTAATCATCGACTCAAAATGGGAATATGGGATTTGATTGGTGTATAATTAGGACCAAGAACTGCACTAATATCAACAATTGGAAACTTTGAAAATGCCATGTATCATATGCAAACACGACCAGTGAACCAGTTTACCTCACAGGACGAAGGTAATGTTGCTCTGATGAAAGCAATCTCATCTTCTGTAAATTTGAACTGAGCAACAAACTTTATGCAGTCTTCTAAACCTGCAAATACAGTATATTCTCCGCCGAATGGATTCCTTCGAAAATACAAGTCAAACCTGACCCATGCAAGATGTAGCAAGTTAGATACTTTGTGCATATGCCACTTTCACTATTTTATTTAGCATCACTCAGTCATATACTTTGAACAAAAAATCCAAATAATTAACAAATGATCTTTCTTATTGAAATCTTGAGTTGCAACTACAATAAAAAAAGACCACTTGCTGAGACAAGTAAATTAGTCCAATTCATTAGCTTCCAGCTTAAAAAAAACAGGGAGCTTCTATTGGCACCCCATTTTTGCTTCGCGCATCACATGATCTTTTTCTTTTTGATTTGCATGGCACCACAATATTACTCTTAGCACACCTCACATGTTAAAAAACTGTCTGGTTGAAACAACACAGCCGCTAACATGCGTTATTCACAAGAAACGTCACCAAGACTAACGTTACCACCATCGTTTGCATGCGTAACAATTCTGTAAGTTAGGAAACGTCCATATCAACCACTGACGCAGAAACGTCACCAAGACTATCGTTACCCATTATTGTCCCCACGAGCGACGTTTCAGTAAGTTAGAAAACGTCAATGACTTCCCTTCCCTGACAAATTAATCATATAAATATAGTAATTTCATGGTGCTATGTAGTAATAGTGGTGTCCAAAACGTTTCCGTGATTCGAATAGAATCCACTTCAAAATAATTAGTTATAAGCCATAATGTGCATAAAAGATCCTGTAATTTAAGGAGATTGTATAAAGAAAATGCAAAGGACTTTCTGCTGCAAGACCTAATTTGCAGCTCAACCATAGTCATCAGCAAACCAAAAAAACAATCATGAACCATTAACAAACTCATTCTAAAAGTATAAATTAAGTAATCACCAAAAAAAAAAAAAAAAAAAAAAAAAAAAAAAAAAAACCTGCATGACAACTAAGCCGCAACTATTATACTAATTAAGAAATTGATAAACAATTTTATTGAATACGCAAAAAAATAAAAAAAAAAAAAAAAAAAAAAAAACACTGTAGAAAAAATCACATAGTATAATCTGAATATTCAAGCAAAGGAAAAAACAGATTAGTATTCTCACACAGCTCGCTCGGTATGCTTGCCAGCTTTCCAGTGAGCATAAGCCATAGTGAATTGATAAAAATCCGTAAGCAGAGGCGTCACCATAGGATTGGTTGGTTTTTCAATCGTCGTCAAGCTGCCGCTGCCGCTCCCGTTCCGATTCTCTTCCCGTTTCAACTCCATTGGACCATTCCCTACCGCCTGCTCCATTTTCAAATATTCAATCAAACCTTATTCACTATAAATCTTTCTTTGGATTGTTGTTATGTGTGCAGCAAGAAATGAATGCTGAAGAATATTCAGCAATAAATAAATGAATGCTGAAAATTTGAAGACAGAGTAGTTCGTCGTTCGCGTATGTGCTGAAAAATCAGACGACCAGTGGCGGCTTATAATATTTATATATATATATATATATTAGACAGAGAGTTTACATATAGGACGTCTTTAAATAAAAAGTTGATTTTTACTTAAATAAATTTTTGTCACCTAATAAGTTTTACATATAGGACGTCTTTTAAAAGATTTTTAAATAAAACCTAATAAGTTTTTGAGAGATTTTTATTAAAAAAATTGAGTGATTCAGTGATAAGGACAAATTGATAATATAAATTACTCAAAAGGATATCATTTTAATTTTATTGTAAAAATGATAAAAAAAAAATATCATTAATGTAGATTCATATTAAAATTAATACAATTTTCATTCAAAAAAAAAAAAATTTATCTCTTAAAGCCTTAATTTATGTGAAAAATCAAATAATGGAGAAAATACAAGTATAGAAGAAGAAAAAATTGCTTGTGTCTTTTTCCAATAGTATAAGAGGGTATTTATACTATTTATACTAGAGATTACAATGTGAACACAATAATCTGAATTAATCTCAAATCTACGTAAATTAATCAGAATAATAGATAATCCAACAATGATATTATTTCATAACACTCCCCTTGGATATCTATTATTAAAAATACAACATATATGATATGCCTCATTAAAACATTACTAAGAGAAACCCAGTGGGAAAAAATCTTAGTTAAGGAAAAAGAGTACATATTTATCTTTACTCCCTCTGAACTAAGCATCAATTTAGATATTTCAATTGCCGCATCCCAATGCTCTTCACTAGTCTTTCAAATGTTGCAGTCGATAATGTCTTGATAAATAATTCTGCCGGATTATCGGTTGACCGGATCTGTTGCACATCAATCTCCTCATTCTTTTGCAAATCATGAGTAAAAAAGAACTTGTGTGAAATATGTTTTGTTACATCCTCATAATATATAGCTCAATTCAATTGAGATATGCAAGATGCATTGTCTTCACATAGTGCAGTTAAATGATTTTAATTCTCATCTAGACAATGTCTCAATGAATAAATGGTAGAATTGATTGTCTCGATCGTAGTTGCATAATGTATATGTCATGTACTATTAACTTTGCTAGAAAAACCCAGTGGAAAAAAAAACTAGCCAAGGTAAATAGTTCATGCCATATGCGCTTATGTGTTGTTGCAATAGTTCGCCTCATTAAAACCTTTAACTAAGAAACCTCTTTGGGAAAAACTTGGTTAAAGGGAAAAAGAGTACAATCATTGGTTTTAAGACCGAATCCACACAAAAATTTTGAAGTTGTCGCTCTTCCTGACGACAACAATCTTTCAAATGTATGCATTCTATTATTATAAACACTTATTATCCAAAACCGATATAGGAATGACCTTAGTGAACAAATCTATGAGATTATCACTAGAGCATACTTTTACATATCACTCTCTTTTAGAGTTTGTTGGATAGTCGAATGTAGGGGTTAATAAGTGTCATTCTCACTACTCACTTGTGCAACACATGCAACACAATCAACACTGTAATCAGCTAAATAATGGGGGAAGTAATATAATCGAAATTTGCATGCATATATTTCCACTATCATGCATCGTAATTCCTTAAAATTTATGATTAACCATGCATTACTTACATATTCCTTTCTCAATAGGAATCTACTCAACTGGTCATACTACATTCAACATGAATGTTAACGACCTTAACCATATGCATGTTGCGATTGTCATATTAATTCATTTTTAAAATCCACCAAGGATTTTCATATCAATATTAATGTCCAACGACCCATAAATATACCGTCATGACATAAAGTTACTGCCAGATATATTAGTTAGCGGAACATTCTATAATGGGAGAATATATTTGATCATTAACAAACAAATATTTCCAATTCAAACTCAACCTCAATTGCTTATTTCATTTTTATCTAGTCTGAGTGTTACTGACACTCTGATGATGACTTAGGTACTGGATCCACATATTATAATAGCAATTAAAGAGGCAAATATGTCGTCGACGACTATGATGTTTTATTATAAATTTCTCCCGTAAATTTCATTGCTAATTCAATATTAGCATAAACCAATTTCTTATCAATGTATGAATTGGTTGTTCTGCAACCCCAATATTTAATCATCTGTCGCACGTGCAATTTTATTTTGGGGTTTTCGCCTTGAAGACGGATCTCTTTAAGAGATTTCATGAGTGGCTGATTATGAATCTATTTTCCGCGGATATTTATCTTTTACACCGATAGGTATTCTACGCTTCTGGCATGGAGAAATATCATCAATCATATTGTTGGTGCCTTTATAAATAGTCACTCAATTAATTTCAATAACGGCATCTGGCGGATTACTTGTTAAATACTACAAGTAAATTATTTTCGCGAATCAGTTAAACTGATGCGTGGAAGATCGTTTATGTTGTGAAAGTTTATCGGCATTCTTTTATTCTAACATGAGGTTTTCTTTATCTCCCCCTAATGCCGAGAATCGATCTTCATCAAACATGTTGCACCGAGCTATACATTGATGCTCCTTTATTCGCTTCAAGCGATTTACACATTTAAAACATAGTGGTTTCATTAAATATATCGTTTCATGAGATTTTTGAAAATATTATCTCTCTTGCGCTTTATATACCACTATGTGATTTCAGATTCTTCAAGAATCGTTCAAATTATACATCATATGTAGAGAAATCACTCGAACGAGACATTGAACTTTTGGTTCATTTCTCCATTTTGCTCAGAATATATTTGATGTATGCAAAATGTGCATAAAATCTACCCTTCATAGGTTTGATATCAATGAATGATATGTGAACTCATAGTTCATTTATGTCGAAGTTTGTCACGAGATATAATTCATATTGGGTTTTCCTCCCCTCATTCTCGGACAACATTTTTTCATAATCGATATGTCAAAAATTTGAAATAACCCGTGACGGATTAAACATTTAAATGTGAGATCCTCTTATGCGGGTATCAACAAACTTTTTATATATTTTTTGATTTGTGGAGAAATTTTGCCTCATATAGTGATATTATATCCGTTCTCACAATTATTGATACAATGTATCGAGTTATACCAATTTTCTTGAATCATTATCTCAATTCTAGTGGGATTCTCTCATAAAGAATATTTATAACCACAATATTCAGAATCACTATATGCATCTTAAATACTTAATTCTGTCGCATTCATTTCACAGAATGATTGTGATGCATCCCATGTAATTTGATACATATATCATTGTTTTAAATGATGCATGTAGTATCAGTCACATTCTCTTCATTGAATGGACATATCTCATTATTTTCAAACATATTGTTTATACACATTTCATCGGGAAATAGTATATAAAGCAAATATTTCAATCTCGATATAACACCCATATTACTCAAAAAAAATCGAGACTTGAGAGAGCATAGTGCTTTATTTCAAACAATTTTGTTTCAATATAGCACTTGCATGTTGCATTACCATTTGCATCTCTCATTAATTCTTTTGAGAACTTGTTTCTCAATATAATGTGTGTGTGTCGCACTATCGATGAGGCAATTTAATTGCTCTCATGTTCCGACTCCATTTCTTCCTTATAACGAAATGAGCAATTAATTTTTCAAAATTTAACAATTGTCACATAATATAGATGAATTACAATGTGTAATTATTTTAAATAGAAAATTACATTATGTATCAGTTCAAGCAAATCAAATTGATATTGTAAATGCTAATGGATCCGAGAGACAATTATCCAGTATTACAATTCATGAATTAAACATTATGAATAATCTCACTCTCCAATAAAGTATTATAATATGTTGTCATATTCATTTTTATCACAACTAGACAACAAATTTTGAATTTAATAATAATATAGAGCAAATGCGCCTTACAATCAAAGACCATATACATGGTATTCTTTTTTTTTTTAAACCGCAGTATTTTATTTTGTAATAAAGATAAGTATAAATAATCACAATAATGATTATCACTCCTTTTACAATAATCATGCAAAATAAAATCTTTTCATTGAATAACCAAATATGATTTTATTTATTAAAATCAATGCAAACACTTTTGCCAAAAGTACAATGAATGCATTAATTACCTGAATGATCATGCAATTATTGTAAGGTTATGAGAAATACAAATCCAATTAACTAAATGATATGACAATATCATGTTATTATTTTTCATATCATATCAACTTTATACTGAGAAATATATTGCTAAATTATAAAGCAACGTATAAAACATTCTCATGTTGTATCAAATAAAGATCATATATGCGCACCACGTAAGTGATTAACACAACTACGTACTCAATCATGTAAAATATAATCTATTTAATTTTAACTATTTAAAATGACTTTAATTAATATGAATATGATTGCAAAAATAATATACATGTTGATTAATCCAGCGATTGAGAATCATATATTATTATTGTGGTCAAATAACAAGATTTATTTACCAAAAATACACGGTGATACAATTATTTTCCTTTTTTTCTTTTTGGAGAAAACTAGTCACACGTATCAATTATACACAATCGATAAAATAAAATTCCGAAGCTACTATATATATATATCACAAAATACTTTAGCCGTATCAAAATAAGGCCAAGACAAGAAACAATTTATTTATTAATAAACGATGCTTAAGTTTAAATGCATCGTATAAACAATTTCTGTAAATCGGCTCTAACTCTTACATGTGGCGTAATCTTCTAAAAGATTACTTTGTTTCTTGTCATGATTATTGTTTTAATCATATAAAACAATTTTGTTAGGACTGTATCAATAATGTCCTCCTCCACGACCATAACCAAATATTTATAAATTGAGTTTCTTCTTTATAAAGTTTAACTCTTATAATTTGGTAAAGTATGAACTCTTATAATTTGGTCGGGATATCTCATTATTTATTTTCATAATTCCACATCCAATGGATTATTATTTTTCATTCATGATACTCTATAAATCATAATCAATTTCATATACATCATTTAATGTGAATTTTACTTTCATCGATATTATGTGAATTTTATATTCACTTTTGCGCTTTCTATTTTCATATGGATTTATATCCATTATATGCTCGTTTCAAACATTGAAGAAAATGGTATAAAACTGAAATGATGTTTTATTTATGATTTCATATATCGTAGCTATGATAAAAGTGATTTAATTTTCAGTCGATAGTGGAATATTCCATGGATATTCTCATCCATGGTCATGAAATCTCATGATATATTCACCCCCGCGTCGGACTTGGAGTAAATGATTTCTTTAGTATATGTCCGCTAACTTCTTGGCAGGAATTTATCCATGAATTTGTCGCGCACAATTTTATAACACGGGATTTTCAACGATTGACATGCACTTTGGTTGTCACAAAATAGCGGAATGGGAAGTCGTGGTGTTATTCCCAAATCGGACAAAATGAATACCATCGCAAGAGGTTTGACTTTGCTTTTTAGCTTTCCATGAAATTAGGGATCTACCTAAATATACACCATCCAAGAATGGATCGTCACAGACTTAGAACCGTAAAAGGCGTGTTGGGCAATTTTATATTCCGCCGCGTTTGATGCATTTTGATTTCTTGAATTAAATTGAAGTTGGGTCCTCATAATATGATGTCATCGACATAAACAAGGAGAGCCACAAAAGTATCATGATTTCCAGTAGTGAATAGGCTGTAATCGCTTTTGGATTGATGAAATCCCGTGAGAGCGGAGCAGATATGATGTCAACCTTGCATTCCATTGACGCCTTTGCTTTTGAGGCAGTAGAGGATTTCTTGAGCTGCATAACGCATTGTGCAAGTGATGTGATACCCTGGTGGGGTTTTCATATAAACCTCTTCAGACAAATCCCCATGTAGGTATGCATTATTGATATCTCCCATTGTTTCAGATGCCGGCTGTTGCAATGCCATCGCCATTAAAATCCTCAGAGGTGAGTGAGTTTAGCAAGAATGAACATAAGTGTCATTGTAGTCAATTCCCAGTTGTTGAGTATACCCCTTTGCAACTAGACGAGCCTTGTAGCGTTCTACACTCCCATTTGGAAGATATTTAATTCTGTATACCCACCTACAACCAATAGGTGTCTTTCCTTGTGGCAATGACACAATTTCCCAAGTTTGTGTATGTTGAAGTGCTTCAATTTCAGCATTCATGGCATCCCTCCACTTAGAATCTGTTACAGCTTGCTGATAGGTGACTGGTTCACCTGCAACATCCACACTCAAAGCAAATGTTTTATAGTTAGGTGCAAGGTGATCATATGACATGTAGTCTTGGATAGGATATTTGGGATTAGATGAGACTTGATGACAAACATAATCTTGTAAGTATGTGGGTGGTTTGATGCTTCTGGTAGATCTCCTGGTGGATACATTTGGTTGATTGATGGAAGACTGAGCTGTGTCATGTGAGGAAGAAGATGCAGTGGGTGAGTTTTGGGAATTAGGAGAACCAGTGATTGATGTACTTTGGTGATATGGTGATGATTCTGGTGGAATGGGAGAATATGGTGAATCTGTTGGAGCTGGTGATGTGGTGTTGGTAGGTGTGTGTGTGAGGAAAGATCAAAAGGAGATGTATCCGGTTTGCGTGTGTAGAGGAAAAGAATAAGGCAGAGAGGATTAGGT
The DNA here is from genome assembly GCA_026214975.1 of Gentiana macrophylla. NCBI lineage: Eukaryota > Viridiplantae > Streptophyta > Magnoliopsida > Gentianales > Gentianaceae > Gentiana > Gentiana macrophylla. The sequence continues at coordinate 16,038,367 of CM047817.1, read as the reverse complement.
ACTGGACTGTGTGTGATGTGGAATGGGAAGGTGTCCTCATGAAATAGAACATTTCTGGAAATGAAAATGCCCTTGGTTTCTAGGTTAAGGAGTATATATCCCTTTACATTAGGTGGATATCCTAGGAAAACACAAGGGATGCTTCTATTGTCAAACTTGGTTCTCATAATATCAAAGGATTGTTGGCAAAAGCAAGACATCCAAAGACTCTAAGATTGGAGTATGATGGTGGTTTAAGATGTAATCTTTGATAGGGTGTTTGGTGTCATTTTTAGAGAAGGTGTCGTCGATTAATCGTGGTAGCATGAATTTTGGACACAAAACCCCTAAGAAACCAAAGCGTATGTTGCACTGTATTTTTAGTGCCCTAGCAACATTGAGTATATGCTGGTGTTTTCGTTCCACTACCCCATTCTGTTCTGGGGTATGAACACAGGATTTTTGATGAATGATGCCATTGACAGCATAAAATTCTGGTAGTTTAAATTCTAGACCATTATCAGACCTTATGGTCTTGATTTTCCTGTCAAACTGAGTTTTCACAAAGGCATAAAACTGTTTTATTATAGTGGTTACTTGGGATTTAGCTTTGAGAAGATAGATCCAAGTGTATCTTGTGTGGTCATCTACTATGGTTAAGAAATAGGTTTCATTGTACACAGTGGCCTTTTTGTATGGTCCCCATATGTCTAGGTGTATAAGGTCAAAATCATGAAGTGCCATAGAAATGCTTAATGGAAATGAAAGTTTTCTTTGTTTTGCAAGGTGACATACAGTGCATTTACCACTTTCAAAAGAACATACACCAGGCTCTATAAGCCTTACATCATTGACCACTTTATTTGACATATGCCCTAACCTAAGATGCCATACATAGGCATCTGGCCTACTGGAAATATTTATAGACTTCACATGGTTTGATGTAGGCATAGAGTTTGATGAAAGTTGACAATCATTGTAATTCAAGTAGTATAGGCCGTGGCAATGTCTAGCTGATCCAATCATCTTCTTGGTCATAAGATCCTGAATGAAACAATAGTTAGGAGTGAAAAGAAATGTATAAACTTTAGTGAGAGTAGATTGTGTTTGAATGTAGGTATGTATAAAACATCTAATAAGGTGAGTTCGAGGGTGAGTTTTACCATTCCTTTATATTTGGTGTGAGGAATAGCAACATAAGAAGAAAAAGGTTAAGTTCATGCTATATGATCAGATGCACCCGAGTCTATAATCCACTGCTTTGATTTTGGCTGTGCAAACTTACCAAAGACACTTTGGCACTCAAAGACGCTGCTTGATTAACCAGGTGTTCTGTCTCATTTTGATTTCCACCAGTTGGTACATGTAGCAGATTTCTCAATTCTTCCAAATGTTCCTGTGTGAACATGCTTGCAAAGATTGATTGCCGATTACATCACGATGCTTCCTCAAGATCTACTTGGTTTGCTGTAATTCTACCTCCTCCTCTTCCAGTACCAAAGTTGTTTCTGCCTCTTCCCCTTCCTCCTGGGGGGAAACCATGCTTATGATAGCATCTGTCTTCAGTGTGTCCTTGTCTTCCACTGAAGATTGGAAGTTTCAACTTTGATTGAATTGACTACCAAATTGTCCATACACATTGCTCCTCCGAGCCGCCATGACATTATCAATTTCATCGGATGTCCTAGACAATAACTCAACCGCCTCACGCTTGAAATGCCAAAAACTTGGTTGATTGGAGGTGGGGATGCATCAAAGATAACTTGTGCTTTCACAGAGCAAAGCTATCGATCAAACCTTTCAAAAACGTGATAGCACATTCTCGATTCAAAGTAATCCCTATAGACTTTTACAAAGACTACGATTTGCAAATGCGAGATTGCAAGTGCAATTAGGATAAGGTCTCGATTATTAATAGCTCTTCCCACGCAATTTCAATTTGGTGTAATAATCATGACAGATGATAGGTCATTTTGCTTTACAGAGTTCACCTCCTAATAAATCGATGATCAAAGTGAAAAATCTCTCTTGTAGATTTTCCTTGTGAATTGAGCCATCACACTTTGTGTTAAAGATAAACTCTTTTCCCATGCATGATGTTCACTCTTTCACGACTAAGGTAGAATTGCACTAATACTAATGATGGATTTTTCATTTGGATGCAGTAGTAGTAAGGGCTTAATGGAACAATTTGTCACGATTTTGTTGTGCCATTCATCAAGCTAATTGCTCGATATACCATGAAGAAAATGGTATAAAACTGAAATGATGTTTTATTTATGATTTCATAATAATACATATTCACAGTTACAGTTTGGTATTTATACCCTTTGGTAGCTAAAGAATCTGTATGGAATATTCCACGGAATATTCTGGTCAACATGGAATATTCCCAGAATATTCCTAGTCAATAATGGAATATTCCATGGATATTCTGTCCAATGTAACCAACCAAACATGTGCTGCAAGTTGTACAAGCCTGTGCTACTACTCGGATTGCTCCTGCTGTTGTTTTATACTTTATCAAACATTGATCAACTTCATGTGATCATACCTCCTTTTTCAATTTGCACAAAAGACAAACTCTTTTGTCTAAGGAATATAGCCATCAAGGCTTCATATCCCGATGAGTATTACTCATATCTTTTCTTACGCCAGTATTACTTGATCATATCTTTTATTATATATATATATATATATATGAATCCTTTATATATATAAAATAATATAATTGATCACGGAAAGATTAAATCATTTTACCAGCTCCTTAAGTTACCATGCGGTTTAGGTTTCTATGAAATATCTCGGTGTCCCTTTCAAAACAATTTTGATGGGTAGATCGTAAAAGCATATTTCTCATATTTGAAGGACATGTTAGGAAGAGCTTGGGTGGCTAAAAAAAAAATAATAGTAATCTTATCTCCTATTTTCCTTCATTCGGGAATACACCAATGGAGGAGTGAATATTGATTGATTTTTTTTTCACTTCCGATCAAATTTCCTTACTTTATATATATATATATATATATATATATATATATATATATATATATATATGTGTGTGTTAGGTTTGTAAGAACTTTGCAAGCCATTTACATATTGTAGAATTTGGAGGACCCTTGAGTTAGGAAGAAGGAAGGAATCACGGTTGAGTTTTTTGGAAAGAAAGCTACTCCATATCTCTATCCTTTTCTAGGCAAAGGAGGAAAGATTAACCATTTTGCAGCTCCTTAAGTTACCATGCGGTTTAGGTTTCAGGAAATATCTCGGTGTCCCTTTCATGATGGGTAGATCGTAAAAGCATATTTCTCATATTTGAAGGACCGGGTTAGGAAGAAGCTGAGTTTTTGGAAAGAAAGTACTTATCTCTAATTGGGAAGGAGTCGTTCAGGATCAGGAATAAACACATAGGTGTCATAAAAAACTACATTTTCTATCCAAAAAATTCCATGAGCCATGTGCACTGCAGAATGTACTAAAACATCATTTTATCGATAAAATGACACTTTTAATACAATAATTTTAATCTTTTTTTTTTTTTAGTGGGGTCGCTTCTTCCAGCACAGTTGAGACCCTCCCCACATATGTCATACAGTGTTTCCACATATATGTGACCCTTATTCGTCTATTGAATCAATTATTCGTCGTTTCTTCTGGGATGAGACCAATGAAAAACGCAAGATTCACCGGAAGAATTGGGACTATGCCAAAGGATCTTGGTGGACTTGGCTTCCGAGATCTTGATTGTTTTAACTTAGCTCTTCTAGCAAAAAAAACAAGTTTAGCGAGTACTCAAAAATGCTTTCCACCCTAGTTAGCAAAGTCTTACATGCAAAAGTATTTCCAAAATGGAAATATTCTAGACACGCATTTGTGTTCAAGACCGTCCTTCCTATGACGGAGCTTATGCGAAGGCCGTGATTTATTAGTTAAAGGACTTCGGTGTTGGATTGACAATGGTTCGATGGCTAGTGCATACTATCATAATTCCGAATGATTTGCCGTTTTCCTATAACTTGTTTTTTAAACACCAGACGTTCAATACATATGTTTATTGATGCGTTATTTTTTTATTTTTTTTTTTTCCGTTTTTGTAGGTGGATTTCTTGTAAATGTATTTTAAAGAAAAATACATATTATCCGCATAGGTATTTTTATATATTTAAGAACTCACATGTCTATTAAAAAAAAAAAATCTATAAAGAGGTCAAAATGACTCCAGTTCTCTATTAAAGATGAAATAAATTACTTTATCTATTTTACACAATATGGATAAATGTTGTAAATATAAAGAAAATTTAATAAACGTAGATAAATGAGGTATAGGTTAAAAAACACTTAGGTTGGTTCATTGCAAATCCTATTTGGTCCTCAACCAATAGGAAATGTTGTTTTTAAATTGGGCAACCACTAATGAATTTGTTTCAAATTGATGAATAGTAGTCCAAAACTTACACATGAACCACCCTAAAGATACTGGAAAAAAAAAAACAAATTGTACTGTACTTCAATGTAAAAAAAACAAACAAAATAAAGTATCTGTAACGTTCTTTTAGAGCACTTGCAGTAGATATTGTAAATCATTAAAAAAAAAACAATATTTTAGAGATTTCAATATTTAGATTTAGGAAAAGTAGCACTGCAGCAGATATTCTATTTTTTTACTGTAAACTACAGATTCTGTAAAATTTTCTTTACATCTACCAAATATATACAGATTCTGTAAATTTTTCTTTATATCTAATCTATTACGTAAAGTAGAGAATTTGATGCATTTCATCTTAAACAGAGATTCAGTAAACTAGAAAAATGCGTATTTAAAATCAGAAATAGAGTTTTTTTGAGATCTCGATCGCAAGTCTTTCTTAGAGTATCATCATCGTCTCAGAAACACGGAAATCGGAAAATCGACTTGGCCAGTCGCTTCCCAACTTGTAAAAAAAGTTTATTTTATTTTAAAAAAATACGTTTTTAGGTAAAACGACAATAATATTATCGTAAAATCACTGAATTTACAACATTAATAATGTCGTAAAGAGTTTTAACTCTATTATTTTTACGATAATATCATTATCGTATTACCTTAAAAACACATTTTATTAAAAAATACTATAATTTTTTTTAAGAGTTTGATCGAGCCTGATTTTTCAATTTCCCGTAAAACACGTCTCTCTCTTTAAACTGTGATTTTTCTGGTCTTCCCCTTGCATTTTGTTCTTGGTCCAGATGTCTCCGCGACATCTTCCTGTTATCAACCTCGTGAAATTCTGTGGTTTCTACTAAACAACTTCTATCAGAAATGGAAATCGACATCGAGGATGATGACGCGGAGGTGATGACGGTGGCGACGGAAAACGAGATTGATCGGTTACCGGTTGACTTACTAGCTCATTTGTTTTCTCTCTTCGATTGCTTCAAAGATTTGGCTCAGTAAGCTCTTATTTTGTTCTTATTGTTCTTCTTCATTTTTTGGTAATTTGGTATGGTGAATTTTGAATGAGGGATTATCAATTGTGTATAGGGCAAGCAGAGTTTGCAGGAAATGGAGGCAAGGAGTGAAGGAATCACTTGCTAGAAGAGAGAAGCTGAGCTTTTCTGGATGGAGAATGGACGATGATTCCACCACTCGATTAGTTAAGCTTGCATACAATCTCAAGGAACTCGACATGTACTCATTTCTCTCCTTATCTTTTTTATTCTGTTTTGAATGGATTTTATCCATCTTAATTATTGCTTGCCCAGTTGATTTTCGAGGAATTTAAGCAATCCAATATCCAATTTTCTGACTTCTGGAAGATTGATTATATTTTTGACACTTTATTAGTGCAAGTTATTACAAACGATACTGATGCTTAAATTAAGCTGTTTTGTGCTGAAAGAAATGATTTTCACCACCAGTCGAAGTCCATTTACAACCGATCAAAGCACGACATATGCCTTGCTGTTGTGTGTTTATGGTGAACTAGTTTGTTTATGAACTTGTTCCTAGTGTCTTTGATGCCACATGTCGTGCCTTGATTGGATACAAGTGGATGATTTGACACTTCACCGTAGAATTTCCTGGCTGAATCTCCACAATTACCCGTTTAACTCTTACTCAGTCATAGAATGTTTTTGAAACAATAGTGAGAGAAAACGATGGGGGCTTTGGTCGGTCTTTTACTTGGTTTTTCTTGTTAAAGAATACAGATTTTGTTATTTGATAAGTAGTTTCTGATTGCTGCTGTAACATGTAGTTCAAGGAGTCGTTGGGGCTGCCAAATAACGGATGGTGGACTCTATCAACTATCAACTGCAAAGTGCATTGGAAATTTATCTTCAATTTCCTTGTGGGGATACACTGGAATCACTGATAAAGGTGTTATCCAAATGGTACGTGTTTCATCTCCGAATGATGATATTTCACAATACTGGACTAAGTAAATGTGCTCGCTTTAGACCATCATTACTGCGAATCACGTGATTCAGTGTATAACTGCTATTTGAGCTGCTGTGGTTAAGTTTCTTGAATCTCAAAACACTGACCACAATTGAGTTGGTTGGTGGAGCAAAGATTAGTTTTTTTCGGAATATATTGAAAACATATTGAAAACACTTGCGTTAAAAGTAGATTCTGCGGGAAGGGACGTCTTTTCCGGTTTCTCACAAGAATCAGTATGATGAAGACCGGAAGAAGTCCTGTTGTTTGTGCTGTAGATGATAAGATGAATCCGGACCCTCTTTGATGAATTTGGTGCAGTGATCCATACATTGACGTATTACATCGTTATTCAAGAATCAACAGAGATACTCATATGCTTTTATGTTGTAAATGTAAAACCACACTCGTGCTTTAACGTTGTAATAGGTCAATGTAGTGATCACTGTGCTAAATTCACCGAAGCGGATCCATACTCTGATAAGATCGACATGCCTGAATATTATTGATACTGTCTTTAGGTTTGGAATAGGTGTGACACACACACACACACGCACACACATATAGTGAACTGATGTGCTATATTATGCTCTGCAGATTTCGAGGGCTGCTTCTTTGCAACATCTCAACATTGGCGGTACGTTTATCACGGACGTATCGTTGTTTGCCATAGCAGAAAACTGTCCACACCTCAAGGTAAAACCTGTATATTCTTAGGCAAATTACTAGAGAATTAGTATATCTACCTTTTTATGTTTGATTCCTGCATCTGTTAGAGCATTTGCATTGGTGTCTCTTTGCCGATTCTCTGTTTTAACATATTTTCTAAAACACAACTATATTTTAGGAATATGTGACAAGATTTCGTTGCAGATGTTTTTTTTTTGTTTTTTTTAATTTTTATTATCTAAATGATTTCGAAACTTTTTACAGAGTATCATCTTGTGGGGGTGCCGTCATGTATCCGAAAACGGACTTATGGTCCTTGTAAATAAATGCCGTAAACTCGAGTCCATCAATGTTTGGGGTATTAGGGTTCCATTGGACTGCTTAATCAGCTTGCTTGCTTTAAGTCCAGCTCTACAAATAAAACCCAGAGTTACAATGTGGCCTTTGCATTAAAAGGTTGGATAACTTTGGTTTCCCAGTAAGAAATGGAGTGTATATATTATTGTTGTAATCCTCCTATATATATATATTTATGTACAGATTGGTCCCTTTGCAATTGCATTTGTCCAACTTGATCCTATGAGTGTATTAATCTCTATGGATACCATCTTTTGGGTTCATGAAACAACCCATTATTTATTATTGGAAGATCATGTGGACTTCTCCAATGTTTATTTACTGGATTCAAAATGTGGGTTTTGTATTTGATTGTAAAATTTTCATTCTGACATGTTACAGATGGAAGAAAATCTACCGATGTCCACGTGGTAATTGAAGGATTTATAGTATCTACGATTTTTATTTATTTATTTACGAAACGATATGGTATGTATCACCTCCTGAAATTCGAATTCAAGCTCAACATTCGACACTTTGCAGAGGTCGAATATCTATTTGAGAACAAATGGATTTGAAAATTATTTCAATTCATTTTTTCAATATGGGATATTACGCAACTACTTTAGTTGTCAAAGATATACAGTGGAATTCAAATGCAAAGATTCAACACCAATGGACAAAAAAGTTTAACTTGTTTAGCATTACAAACACATCCTCTAGATACATATTATACTCAACACAACAAACTTACAAATACCTCAAACTATAATTATTATTTTTCACTGATACGATATCCAGCTTACTAATCAAAAACCATACGCGGATATGCGTATTAGCGCTTACTTGGTCATTTTTTAGTCAGGCTCCACAAGTTCTCCTCCAGAACATTTCTTGGTTCTGAGTCTCCTTTTACAGAGTTCCTCTTTGATTGTTCACTAAACTTGTTCCTTAAAACTTCAACTTTAAGAATCATCAACCGTACGCCTCGGGATTCGCTGCTTATATGGCTTTCCAAACAAGTAACGGTGCACACTTAATGAAGACAACATAATATACAAAAGAAATGAATATTAGAACAATAGTATTGGGATGATTGGTAGTCGAAGAATCTCCGGTTAACTGCACAGATCCAGAAAAACTTCCACTAGGACTGGTGGTTGTGGAAGGAGTTGTATAATTGGAGGTTGCAATGTTCTTGCAAATACCAAAAGATGTCCCTGCCTGTAAAGAATCCATCACATTTGGCCTTATAACACAAATTATGGTGCCATACAAAACATAATCTAACCACACAAGTATGAAAATAGAGTATAAAACCGACAGCTATTGGCTATTTCAATTCTATCATTTAAGTGCTCGTCTTTTTTTTTCGGTAGGTCCTATGAAACAAGGTTGGAGCTAGGATTTGAAACTGGGGTGAGATAGTGGACTATATTCAAATGATCACGTGGGTTGAATTAGGATGATTTGGTGGGTTAAGCTGGATAATATAGGTTTCATGGTGTAAAAAAAATATTCCGGGTAGGCTTAAACAACCCCCAAACCCCCTAGCCTTGTGTTTGCCTCCGCCTTTGCTATGGACCCCAGATATCCGAGACCACAACTGGTCTGACTATATTCGGACTTAGATCTCGGAGTGCCTGCAAAGCTTACTCAGGGGTTTGATCTATCCAAGAGCTCTTTAACACGTTGGAGCCACCAGAAAATCTGGCATTCAACCTCCTAGAAAGAATCGAACCCTTGACCTCTTGTCTTAAAAGGAATTGAACCGTTGACCTCTGGTCCTAAAAGGAATCGAACATTCGAACCCTTTGACCTCTAAGACATATCTCAAAGCACTTACAATCTGAGCCAAGCTACTAGGTTAGTTATTGAAGTGCTTGTCATTAACCAAAAATCCCACTTCTAAAATACGTAGGTTAACCGAAATAAATTAACCATGCAAATTCAAGATCAGACAAGCAATTTTTGCGTGATTAAAATACACGAACCTGGCATGCAGTGACCGTGGTGCATCCACATAATGTTTGGCCATTAATTCTGTCTACCGCATCAAAAACACCTCCGCCATCACTACGCTGAAAAGTCATCTGTTAAAATGCTTTGTGTTTCACAAGCAAAATGCATTCTAAAAATCAATATATTAGTACCATGTAAAAGTTGACGGCCAAAAAATTAGGCATCATATTCCCTGCTGCTTTATAACAGGTATCAACCATATCAGTAAGTGAAGTTGAATGCTCTTGGCAAGATTGACTTTGGTCAGGAATCGTTGGAAAATAATTCTGCAGAAACAGGGAAGAACTTCTTGAGTTGAGCGGCTTAGATTCCTTTCGGTTTGGGCACGAGCCAGGTATTACTCCGGGATCTCCAGCTGAAACCAGGACATACAACTAAATCAAAGAGAAAACAACAAATGAATCCACAAAAACTAACACGTTCAGACAGTACTTACGTTCGTTTTCTACCATGTATCTCCACTGATAGGCAATTCCTTCACCTGCTTCTTTGGAAGCATCAGAAGTGAAAACAAGCAATCTGTGATTCTGCTTTATCATGTCTGTTATAATTGGCCAGTCCTCACCCTTTTTCGGCATCTTAGAAACCGGGAACCAATATTTATCCAAACCAGCTGCAGCAAAGAGCCTGGTTAATCCTTTTGGGGTGTGCACGTAGTCCTCGATTATGATGGTAACAATCTCAGTTGGATTCTGATTCAAGAATCCTTCCACTTCCTTCAATGTTTCTACTGCAGGCTCCTGCAAACAAATCCCAAAGTTACTGTTTTCCGTAACTCGAGAACTAGTAAACAAAAGCACTTGATTACAGCACTTTCATCCATATTTTATAGCAATTTCTCTGTTTTACAAACTCAAACACCATTGTATTTATAATTTTGGAAAATCTCGGTTGAAGGCTGAATGCATCGTAATCTTTTTAACATATAATTTGAATAAAGAATCCGTATACTGTGCATACATGTAATGCTAAATTTAGAGATTTTGTAATTTACAAATTTGTGTAGAGATTGTGTGGTGAATAATTTTTGATGGATCCGAATGATTTACAGTATCTAATGCAAGTGCTTTAAGTAAGAGCTTTCTAAAGACTTACAAAGGCAGTGAAGTTGAAGCATTCCCCTCTAAGGGAATGACAGAGCCAAATGTCATTCTCAAAATCATACATATCCAGCATCAAGCCTCGCACTCCATTCTAAAAAACAAAACAATATCCACAAGTCACAAAACAAGTACATAAACAACGTTAAATCAGCTTCTATAAAACTCAAAGTATAAGAAAGAATTCCATACTCTTAATTGGTTAGTAACTGTGTCTTCTTGATTATAGAATGTGATCCTCTGAGCACCCGTCCTTGGTGGAGCATTCACAATCGAAAACGCATTATGAGTCACCAGCCAAGTGTACTTGTTAAACGGCAACCCATTGATCTGCTCTCATCACCCAAACATCAATCAATATCACAAACAAAGCCTATCAGTACAATTCTCATAAAGGGCAGCCCTGATATAGTCTTATAGACATGCTGCCTGATATAACACTGTTGTCCTAACTAGTACTCCTGACTTTTTATCAAATGATGAAAGATTTTACTGTGGTATCAGAGTCCATTTTTGTCACTTTTTACTCAAGGTAGGGGATTCTGCTTAAGAAAATTCCACAATGCTTTCGTAGCATGATGCCACCGGTATGATAACTACTCCGTACGTCCCAAATTATACGTCTTTTTAGACCCTTCCATACAAATTAAGAAAGCTAATCAATGATCATATTCCTAGTGTATTAAGATGGAAATGAAATTCCATTTCACTTTGGTTTTGAAATCGAAGCATAAATTGAAAACACAAAAAGCCGCTTAACACTGGATAGAATAGGAAAAAGTGTACACCCTTCGTCCCATTTTAAGTGCCCCTAGAATATCACAAAATACATGTCTACTCTGTGCCTTAATTGGCATTTTTCTTTAAATGAACTTGCACCATTAAATGATTCAAAGTAAAAAAAGATTTAACATTAAATGCTCCTACAACTATTCAAAGGTTTACTAAGCGTAAAATCTTACATCCATTAATGAGATTCAAAGCACTAACTACAGTCTTTTTAAACTATACAAAAAGCTCAGAATGGACACTTAAAATGGGATGAATTGGATTATCTGTATCATATATAGTATAATATAATTATGCTGTAAAAGCACTGTAAAACTCCAAAAGGAAAGGAAATAAATAAATAAATAAAATAATCAGAGGAAATAGATGCTTAGTGATTACAATTGAGCTAGGAATGATGGCTTGTCCTCTTGTACAAAACGGCTGAACCTTCCCCATTACAGGGCAATTCCCGCAGTATAATCCCGCTGCACAATCACTTACGGCGGAGCATGACTCCAGAAGCTGCCAAATTATGCATAATTTTCAGCTCAAAATTGCGCATTACAAATTCGATTTTATAGAAATTTTCGTACATAAAAAAAAGCATGAAATAGCTGAACATGACTCCAGAAGCTGCCAGATTAAGCATAATTTTCAGCTCAAAACTAAAGGATCTACCGCGCATGAAAAATCATGAAGTAGTAGCATCAATGTGGAGATGGAAAAAAAGAAGAAGAAGGAAAAAGTAAGAAATGAACCTGGCAGGTGCCTTGAGAACAAGCAGAGGAAGTCGAGAAGAAGAATACTGAGTGTAAGAGTAACAAGTGAAAGGGAAGCAGCAGAGAATGTGGCCTGACGGCAGAATTGCGGCGGTGACCACGGCGGTGGTGGCTGCATCCGCTGCTCCTGCTGCAACTGACACTGTTCATGCTGAAGCTGTTGAGTGGGTTTCTTTCTGTTCCGCAAAACGCGGCAGCACGGGATACCCCCAATGACTGACAGAGATTACTTTTACTAAATAGAATGTTTTTTTTTTTTTTGTTTTTTTGTAGTGCTTAGAATGTTTATTCCCTCCTAGTGCTGTTAATCTAATCGAATAAATTGAGTATTATTTGTTCTGCCTTTATTCGTTTAAGTCACGAGTTTGTTCATATTTATTCGTAATAAACGAACATAAAAATATGTTCAAGAATGGTTCGTTAAGGTAACGAGCTTGTTCGCGAACGTTTGCTTAATAAACAAACATAAAATTATGTTCAAACTTAGCTCATTTATGAAGAAATTTTGTTCGAACTCGTGCTTGAGTTTGACATGCTACATGTATTTTTGCTCTCAATTCGAGTTTGGTTTGTTAAGGTATAATAAATTAAGTCCAAATGAATAAATAACAATATACAAAGCAGTATTCAAACATTATGACAACTCTATCAATATTCTATAAAATTATTCTAGACTATCTATTATATTAATAGATGTTTTATCATCTTATGAGTAGTACATTCATTTATCTATATAAGCAGGTTCGCGAATATAATCGAACGTTCACGAGTATGTTCGTGTTCGTTCATTTAAGAAACGAGCTTAAAATCTTGTTCAAACTTGGTTCGTTAAGCTAAACAAACGAACGATCACAGATACTAACGAGTCAAACACGAGCTTGTTCATGAGCGGCTCTGTTCGTTGAACAACACTAGTCCCTCCGTCCTAATTATTGTCAAAAATAAAAATTCATTTTTATCTGTCGTAGTTATATTTTTAATTTTTTTAGTGGTGTGAGATTGAAAACAACATTACATCAATTATATTTTGGAAAATTAGGGATAAGGACAAAATCTGGAATATTTTTAAGAATAAGACAAAATCACATATTTTTTATATAGGGAGAAGACAATCTGCATAATTTTTATAAATGATAAGAACAAACAAATGAATCCCGAAAATCGGTGAATCTCCCAAAATGAATCCCAAAATCGGTGAATTTTGACAAATGAATTCGATGATGAATCCTTAAAATTAGTGAATTTCGACAATGAATTTTGAAAATTAGTGAATTTCGACGTTGAATTTCGACAGTGAATTTAAATAGTGAATTTCGAACACAAGTGAATTTCGACGATGAATAAATAGTTTTGTCCTTTATGCAAAGTTTCAAAACTGTCGTCCTTCTACTCAATTGATGAAATATTTTTGTCCTTCTCCTCATTCCCCATTATATTTATGGAAAATTAGGATAAGGACACAATTTGAAATATTTTTAAGAATGCAGACAAATTACATATTTTTATAGGGAGAAGGACAATCGCATAATTTTTATAATGAGAAGGACAAACAAATAATCCTTAAAATCGCTGAATCTCCCAAATGAATCCCGAAATCGGTGAATTTCGACGTTGAATTTCGACGAGTGAATCCTTAAAATTAGTGAATTTCGGCGATGAATTTTGAAAATTAGTGAATTTCGACGAAGGAATTTCGTCGATTGAATTTAAACAATGAATTTCAACACAAGTGAATTTCGACAATGAATAAATAGTTTTGTCCTTTATGCAAAAGTTTCAAAAACTGCCCTTCTACTCAATTGATGAAATATTTTTGTCCTTCTCCCTCATTCCTCCTTATATTTAAGGGGTGTTATTATCATTTTGATATTAAGTGAAAACATTAACTACTCTCATTAATACCTGTTTTTTTTTTTGACAATTGCAACAATTAAATAGGAACGAAGGAAGTACTCCAAAATAACTGATTCATTTGCCAAAAAAACACGCATATTAAGGATATACATTAATGCTTGAATTTGAATGCCAAAATGACAAAAAAAAACCATTAGTTTATAATTAATGGGATGTTACATTTATTCTCTCACTTTATAATAAACAAGAGTATATGTAGGAAAAATACAATAAATACTGCATTAAAAATGTAACTGCCTCAGTTATTTTGAAACAAATCATTTTAATAAATACATAAAATGACATATAACTTCTTTTTTTTTTAACAAAGAATTTTATTAATCAATATCTGCCAAACAAGCTGTCAAAATGCCACTCGGAGGCGATGAACCCCAAAGTGTCCGAGCAGAAACAGATAACCCGTGTCTAGCTAAAAGATGCTCTGAGACATTCCTCACACGCCGAATAAAGGAAAAAGAAACGGATACAAAACTAGGCGAAATGGCCAAGCAATCTTGAACTAGACAGCCATGAGCTGTGAGATCCTCTCCTGGTCTCTGAAGGCGCGAAACACACGTGAGGCAGTCGCTCTCCACCTCTAGCCTCTGAATCCCTAAGTCCTTCGCCTCATTCAAGGCCAGGAATATAGCCTTAAGTTCCATGTATTCCACTGGGTCGCTTGGATCAAGATGATACGCGAAGGAATGAAGTACTAGTCCATTTGAGTCATGGAAAATTACCCCAACACCCGCACTTGTCTCTGTAATTGATGCATCCACATTGCTCTTAACTACTCTTGTCGAGAGCTTCATCCATTTATCCGGCAAGCGGCAGTCCAAAGCTTGGACCCGATAGCTTTCCATAGCCTCCATATACTCAGCCGAAGCCGCCAACGATACAAACTGTAGAGATATAAACTGCATGATTATCGAACACTGCCGAGCAACGCGTCTTCCAGATTCCCCACATAAGACACACAAACCTTGCCGCATCCCGAACACCTTGTTCCTCAAGTACCCTCAGGAAGAACTCCGCAAATGAGGCAGAGAGAAGATGATGTAAAGTCCCACTAAAGGGCGACGCCTTCCAAACCCTGGCCGCCATCTCGCATTTGAAAATTATGTGCCGCATCGTTTCTAAAGTTTCCCCACATGCCAAACAAATACCGTCCCCCATGTTCCGCCTCTGCAAACCCTGGCCGCTAGCAAGACAGCCATGCAAGCTTCGCCACAAAAAGTGCTGAATACGCAGCTGAACCGGAAGTTGCCAACAGCTCCTCCAAATCTTGCTCGGCCCTATCGAAGTAGACAGTCCTACCACAAATGATGGCCAATAAAGGGATTAGGCCAAAAAATATCCAGACCGGACAGTATAGACTCCCCTACGATCATAGTGCCAAATTCGTCGATCCGGGTGCCCCCCCAGGGGCTACGGTGGTCTCTAATATGGCATCAAATTCCCATGGTCTAAATATCTGCCGCACCCGCTGCATGTCCCACACTTTAGAACCGGGTATAAAAAGATTTGAATTCTCCATGACTGCTTTGCCAATAAGGCCAGATTAAAACATTCCAAGTCTCGAAACCCCAAGCCCCCTAAATTCTTTGGCAGACAGCAAGCCTCCCAGTTCTTCCAATGTATCTTGTGCTTATTCTCTGTATCTCCCCAAAAGAAGCCCCTAATCGCTTGCTCAAGTTCTTGGATTAGGGTGGTGAGGACCTTAAAGCACTGCATAATGTACATGGGTATGGCCTGGGGAGCTGTTTTGATAAATACCTCCTTCCCTGCTGGCAAGAGTAATTTATCTTTCCATCTAGTTACCTTTTACAAATTTTATCCTCAAGAAAGCAAACACGACTCTTATTCTTCCCTATCATATATGCCAACCCCAGGATATTTACCCGAACCATCCCTAAGGGAATTTATGGCGATCCGATACCATCTCGCGGTCCTCCTCCAAAACTTCATCCGAGAAGTAAAGGCTAGATTTTTGAAAATTAATCGCTTATCCTGAAAGAGCCCAGCACATGTCAAACACTCAACCAATGTCTCCGCCGCCCCATCTAAAAGTTCGAAGAAAACCATGCAATACAAGAAAAAGCAGATGAGAAGTATAGACCTCTACCTCCCTACCAAAGGAATACCCCGCAATGCCCCTCGGTGCACATAATCATTAAGTAGAGCCGTGAAGCCTTCAACAAAAATGATGAAAAGGAAGGCGACAACGGATCACCTGCCGAATTCCTCTAGTCGGCACTACTCGCCACTAGGCTTCCCATTAATCAACACTCAGTAAGAGATTGTCGCCACACACCGTCGTACCACGTCAATAAAGGGTAAGGGA
Organism: Gentiana macrophylla; assembly: GCA_026214975.1. Classification (NCBI taxonomy): domain Eukaryota; kingdom Viridiplantae; phylum Streptophyta; class Magnoliopsida; order Gentianales; family Gentianaceae; genus Gentiana; species Gentiana macrophylla. The sequence continues at coordinate 16,022,056 of CM047817.1, read as the reverse complement.
AGCCTCATGCGCCCATTCCCCTCCAAATGTATTGCCATTCCACTCGGCCAAAGGCCTTAACCATATCCAACTTCAAAGCAAAGATGATTAGCGCACCCCTGCTCTCCTGCTGTAAATGAACGGAAAGCCTCAAAAGCAATAATCCATACCAAACTTCAAATATGAATATAACAGAACTAACACATCTTATTAATTATATTCTCCGGCTTAGTAATAAAACATTACTTCCAAACCAATAAAAAACAGAATAAAATTTGTGTTCATTTAAAGCACAATATAAACCAAACATTTATAAGAAAAAATAGCAATAATACACTATTAACCACGTTTTCTTACCGCACTTATTTTAGAAACAACATTTTTTTTCTTAGAAATAGAAGGCGATAATACTTAAACAGGACCCACCCTTAGCCGATAGTTTTACTCATAAAATATTTTCTCACCTGCTTTAAGCCTTTAACGTGTTGCTTATAGTATATTCTCACTTTATGATCTCCGACCACAATCAATATTTGCAACACAAAAACGGATTACAACACAGTTCATAAAGGGTGAATCACAGCATAAGAAATTTTATGATTCGATTGGGGTAGGTAAGAGGCTGTACCGAATGGATGCATCGTACGTACACACCACAATTACGTGAAAGATGGTGGAAAATTTATGGATATAACGCATTCATTCGGTACAACATTACTGCATCGGTCATCATAAATTTTCTCGTGTAGTGATTCGCCATTTATAATTTAGGCTATAATCCGTCTTTGCATAACAAATAATGCCGCGGTGGTTGAAGATCATAATGCGAGAGTATACTCTAAGCAACATATCAAAGCAGAAGTGGAAATAATTTATGATTCATTATGATGATCAACCAAGCGTGAGTCCTGCTTGGGCATTAGAGCCATCTACTTCTACGAAAAAGGATGTTGCTTTCGAATATAGTGCGGTGAAAAAGGTGCTTAATAGCGCATTATGGTTAATCTTTGTTAATTAATTAAGCATTCTCTCTTGCAAGTCCTTCTCACCAAATTCTGCTCAGAAGGCGGCTCGATAATGTTTTGTCCCGAGCGAATATGAGTTCAACCTCCCGGATTTTGCATCATTAATGCGGTGTGCTTTGGCCCATTCTTTAACCTAACCACAAAAAATTAAAAACATATATTATTATTAGTAGAACATAATTTATATCAAAATTAGGAAGAATAGTGCGTCTGTAAACTTGCCAGTAACACCATGTCTCGGAAACCGTCCATCAATACAAAATGATATGTCAAGAACGACGATCTTTTAGAAATGGTATTTGCATAATCTTTGTAGCTATAGAATCTGCTTTGGGAATCATCCTCTGTTTCATCATTAAATGTTTGTATGCGCATGTAGTTCTTTCCTCTGTTCTTCTTCGCCCCACAATCTGCAAACACAACTACAAAGCTAATAAATTTTAACATGGAAATGAACTCTTGAAAGTTCTCCACTGAATCTAGAAAAACAAGCTTGTATTTGATATTATGGAAACAAATGAGCAAATGGTTGAGGGATATGATCTACCATTGGCCGATAATTTTTACGCAAACATGGAAAGTAATTTTAATCAATGCGAATAGAGAATCTTTCTAAGTTTTTCTTGTTAAAATCTTAGGCTTTCAAAGAGATCAATGAATCTTGCCAATCCAATGCTGAGTATATTCAATGCCATTGTATCTAAAAACAAGGTTTTTGTAATGTTGATTCATTTTAAGAGAAATATAAAACCGATGAGCTATGATGCACGGATACGTGAGATTTCCAATCATAAGAAAAAATAAAAAAAAATGCCATTGAACATTACTCTCTAGGTACATTTGTACATTAAATGTAAATATACCAATCATAAGAAAAAATAAAAAAAAATGTAAAAATTTGAATAAATATCCTCGCTAAACGAATATTTTTTTTTTCTGGTTCTGAAGGTATTCATTTATCGAGATTATACCGTATTAGGTTTTGGCCGAGAAATAAAGAATTGAACAGAGTAGACGGACGGGAACCAAAATCAAAGCGGCCGTACCATTTCACAGGTATCATGTTATACTCTTTATTGTTTAATTTTGTTTTGCTTTATTTAGGTTTTATTGTTAAAAATGACAATTTGAACCTAGAAATATGCAATGAGGACAGTGGAATTTTTTTTCGTAAAAAAGGACGTACGCCCTTATTCCACTGTGATAGTGAAATATTAGATTTAAGGCCAGTTCCACTGCAGAAAACAGTGGATTTGGGGTTATGAACAATTGATTTATCCTTATCACCCATTTTATATTTTCACCGTCACGATTTCTATTTTCCTTCTTTTTGGTCCTTTTAAACCACTGCCCCATTTATTTATTTATATTACGAGTAGTTAGTTTTTTTTCTCTTCTATTCAATTAATTATTGAGCAATCGATTTCATGTGGTTGTGAGATCTAAACGTTTTTATCCTCGTTTGATTATTAGTATTTGTCGATTTTCTGATTTCACGGATATAAAATTGGAATTATTCGTTTAATTGTTGGCGTGCGATGATTAAGCAGTTATTTTGATCTAGCCCCAAATCCATCTTAGGCGGTTGCCATAAAAGATTGGATTTTTAGTGGTAAACAACACATTGTCTGCCGGTTCGTAGCCTGTAGGATTCCTGTTGTGAAAATAGATAATATTATGGTTAAAATTAAGCCGTTGGATTAATAACTAGTAATTGGGTCTCTAATCTTTAAGGTTGTTATGTCACCAAACTCAGGCGGTCGTTATGGGTGGTCAACTAAAACTAATTTATTAGTAATTTTTCGAGTAATACTTGAATCGATGATCAATCGTAAGAATTGAGGGAAATAATTAGCTAGTGAAGTTCTACTCGCTTATTTTTCTTTTCTTATTAAGAAATTAGATATAAAAACCCAAATATATTCTATTTTACAAATTTTAGAAGAAATAAATCCACCATTCCTGTGGGTTCGACCTCTCTTCTCATTGCATTTACTAGCTATAAAGGTAGTAGGTGAATTATCTTTGGTGGCTTGACGACCCATCAAAATTTGGCGCCGCTTTCGGGAATGTGATTTATTTCTTTTTTTTTTTGTTTTAAAAAATGTGATTTATTTCTTTTAGAATTTTGTATATAGTTTTTTTGTGTTCTTTTGTGTTTTCCTTGTTTGTAAGAATGTCAGGTTGCCACTACGCATGGTGAATCATGATTTGTATGGAAACCGAGTGAATAATTCGTATAAGGAGAGATGTTATCCAAGTAGGCCGAACCATCAGGATTGGAGCTACACCTCTTACCCACCAGATTACAATCCAAGGTCGAATGATTAATCCAATTTCAACTATTGTGTTTCGCACATGTTTCGGGTTGGTCTACTTTCCATTCGCCTAGTGAACAAGGATGGCCAATTTCGAATTCGGGTAATACTTTTGAAGAACTTGTGTAGACTTTTTTTTACCACTATTGCATAAATGATCCAAAACATACCCGAAATAGAGTATTTCCCGATCAAATGAATATAAAATAAGCATATAAAACATCACAAAATATGGACTTATCAGAAACAAATATGTCCTATCCTCATATCCAAACTACAAAGAGGGCAACATAAATAAATAAGCTGAGTACCTCTTTGTAATATTCAATCACTTTAGCTTCTTAGTTGATATCGATCAACAATGAAAATAATGGTTTGTTATAGGCTTATAGCTAAAATAAAATAGCAAATTAAAATAACTTGAAAACAACAGTATGATGAAAATAACCAAGGTTATGATCCAGTCAACAATTTTTCATTGATTTAGGTTTTTATTTTGTCCTTAAATTTACCTTTAAAATTGAAAATTCATAAGACAAAAAGTTTGTCATGCTGTTTTTATTGGGATAAGGGTCCTAAAGAATACAAAATGAAAGATGTCAGACAAAAAGCATTATAAGAAAAAATATTTATCAAAAAGGACATTTCACTAGTGAAAGTGAAAGTGAATTTGAAAATGAATTACGCTGATTTTCAGCACAAAACAAATGTAAATGAGTTTCAAATTCACTATCATTTTCACTTTCACTAGTGAAATGTCATTTTGAAAAATCTTTCTTATAGTCTAAAATCCTCGACATCTTTCTAAATGTGTCATAATTGACAATTAACTAATTTTTATTTTGGAGCATCTTTTCACGCAGGATAATATCTTTTCACCCAAATTATTTTTCTGACGGAATTCCCTTTTTTTTTGAATTTATTTATTTCCTTACACCTTGTTTTTAGGGGGAATGAGGGAGAATGACAGAAATATTTCATCAATTGAGTAGTTTGACAGTCTTTTGAAACTTTTGCATAAAGGACAAAACTATTTATTCACTGTCGAAATTCACTTGTGTTCGAAATTCACTGCCGAAATTCACTGTCGAAAATCACTAATTTTCAAAATTCATTGTCGAAATTCACTGATTTTCGGGATTCACTGTCGAAATTCACTTATTTCGGGATTCACTGGGGAGATTCACTGATTTTCGGGATTCACTGTTTGTCTTTCTCGCTATAAAAATTATGCAGTTGTCCTTCTCCCTATAAAAAATATGTAGCTGTCCTATTACTTAAAAATATTCCAGACTGTATGCTTATCCCAAATTTCCCATTGTTTTTATATGTTTATCAAACTTTTAAGATGTCACGTCAGGATTTGTTAAATTTAAAAAATGTTAAATTACAACAAAATCATAACTAGAAAAAATTCTTCTAATCTTTATTCATCAAGTACTGAAAAATAAAAATAATATATATATATATATATATATATATATATATATATATATATATATATATATATATATTGGGACATGAAAGATAGACAAATTTCCATAAAAACAAGATTTTTTACTCCTCTTGTTATACATGTGCAAGTACACAGAGACCATCAACCAGAAATTAAAACAAGTGTACAAATATACATCACAATGTATACAACAAAACAAATATATATATATTTTTTCAGCTACGAATTGAAGAGGTAATTTAACACAGCAGGTTTAGTGTTTTGGAACATGGGGTTAATTTGATTTTTAGTCCTCTAACTTTACCTGTTTTTGTAAATAGTTCTCTTTTTGCTCCGGTAGCATTTTTAGTCCTATAACTTTCTTTTTTTTGGATTTTTAGTCCTTTTTGCCAATTCATCACCGGAGCTCCGGCGAAGTGCTAATTTTCAGTCCTATAACTTTCTATTTACTGGATTTTTAGTCCTATAACTTTCTATTTTCTGGATTTTTAGTCCTTTTTATACACTTCGCCGGAGCTCCAGTGATGAATTGGCAAAAAGGACTAAAAATCCAGAAAATAGAAAGTTATAGGACTAAAAATGCCACCGGAGCAAAAATAGGACTATTTACAAAAACAGGTAAAGTTAGAGGACTAAAAATCAAATTAACCCTTGGAACATGATATGTAATCAATCTCGTACACTCTGAAAAGATTTTTCAACTGTACTTTCTCGGTTTCTCCATTGTTAATTGGTTAACGAATTGCAAGATATATATATTTTCTCTACTTTGTAAGCTTTCTCGAAATGAAGTTCATCTATCTGTACACTACATGTTTTGGATTGACCCACCGAAGTCATCACCGAGGTAGCAGATGCTAATCCCACATATATTGTGTTTTTCTTCAACTTTGATTTGCTTTCTAGGCGTGTCAAAGTACAGTTGTCTCGGCATATATTTTCTTTTTCCTTTTCCGCTTCTTATTGTCCTGTTTTAGTTTGCAAGATCTTCACAAAACCGATAAAAAAAAGAACAACCCAACTTTAGATGCCGTTTTTTAATCGCTGAACATAACAACAGAAACTGAATTAAGGAAAAGCCGTACCAGATTCGGTTGTTGTCCCGAAAGCATCCATGTTCATGAGACAAAAAGCAGCATTTAGTATAAAATGATATGCCATAAACAACGATCTTTCTGCAAGTGAGAATGGTATTTGCAGCCTCTTCGTAGTTGAAAACCCGCTCTGCAAATCATCATGTTTTTCTTTCATTAGTATGCAAATGTAGTTATTTCCTCCGTTGTTCTTCAGTTCCACAATCTGCAAACGCAAGAACAAAATGAACAAGACTGAAAAAGTCACTTTAAGGGAAACAACATTTTGATAAAAATCAACAAATTAAAGGTAATAACCTTTAACTTGGAAAGTAATTTAATTTAATCAATGTGAACAGAGAATTATTCTAAGTTTTCCTTGTTAACATCTTAGGCTTTCAAAGAAACCACTAAATCTTGCCAGTCGAAGAGATCACCGAATCTTGCCGAAGATTTTAGGATGTAAATATTAATTTAAAGCAACATGGATCGATGTATTAAATATTTCTAGGCCTGGTGCCGGAGGTTTGAAGTTTCCATGCCCGGCCGGTGCTACAGATTTGAAGTTTTGACCCGGGTATCGGAGATATAAATTTTCACCCCTTGATGCCGAATAATCATCATTTCACCCGGTGCCGGAGAATTGAAAAAAAAATAGATCCGGTAAAATATCAACAGATTAACCGAGTCACTGAAGGGAACTGTGAATCTATCAGAGGAGTAAATGGGTGTTCGCTCACAAAGAAGCATTATGTGAGAGAAAAATTGTTAATTTACTCGAACAACTCTAAGTTAAGAAACACAACAAAAAACTAAAAACAAAAAAAAATAAAAACAACAAAAACAAAAAATATAAACTTGCTGGAACATCAATTGAAAAAATAAAAACACATACAAAAAGGAAAAAAAAAAACACCACAAGCCAAAGACTCCTTAAATCATGCTGCTAATTCCTACCTCTTATCCTCCGCTTAAGATTGGTTTTTGAGAATCGGGCGTCTGCAGGCTTCAGTTTATTGTTTGTAAAAGTGTATAAAAATATGAAATAATGAATAATGTCTCCCTTATTTTATAGTCATAAGGCTGGACCACTCAAAGGAGGAGATACATTGAACTTGATGGGTCCTCTTATGGAATTAAATTAAATTTTCTAATTTCCAAACCAACCCACCAAATTCATTCTCACCAAAAAAATAAATAAGTTATATATGTTTTTGCCGATACCACACGGTCACAAATTTTTTTCCACTAAAAACAATTACATTTCTTGTGGAACCCCCTACCCATCCACCCACTCCTACACCAAAAACAATTACATTTCTTATGTTGTCAAAATTGTGAGACGATTATTTTGTATTGTTACGGAATTAGGATTATCATTGCGTTGTTACATATTTGTATTGTCATTTTTCTGTCATTTTAAACTTTTATTGTAACGCTCTGCTCCAGATACCTGGTACTTATCCAGAAATTTAAAAGAAAAGAAAAAGAAAATCTAATTCCAAGATGAAAATACCATTAAAAATAAAAGGGGAAGGGGCCACAAGGACAAAAAAATTAATAAATGTGTTCTAGCGACAAAAGAACATTTTCACGATTATAAAAGACAAAAATCACAATTATTCTTTAAAATTGTTCTTCACGTGTTAACGTTCTTTGTGTATCACAATCATTATTCTTACATTTACTCTATTCTACATTTATTACTTCATATTTGTTACTTCATAATTGTTACTTTGTCCTTATTAAATTACAATATCCTTCTATCCCGATTTTTTGATAATTTTGTCCTTCCGGACAAAAATCTAAAAATAAAATTAGACATTTCACACAGAAATTCACAGTTACAGTTTTTGTACTATCATTTTTAGTCATTAAATAATATTAAGATAATTTTGTATTATTATAAAAATATTGTATTGCTAAGGGTTTTGTATTTTTATTTCGTACTGTTATGAATTTTTTTTCTAGTCATTTACTTATGCTAGGTGCTCGTGGGTAGTTGAGTGGGGTGGTGGCCGGTGTGTCTGTACATGTTTATCTTTTGAAAAAAAAATTGGCTAGAAGGTAACGTGTAGGAGTGGGTGGATGGGTATGGGGTTCCACAAGAAATGTAATTGTTTATGGTGAAAAAAATTGCGTTTGTGGGGGTATCGGCAAAAACATAATTTCTTTTTTGGTGAAAATTAAGGAATTATGTGGGTTGGTTAGGACATTAGAAATTTTAATTTATTTTCCATAAGATCCATCAAGTTCAATGTATCTCCTCATTTGTGTGGTCCAATATTAGATAAATGATGAAATGTATTTTTCATTGATGTATGTTTCAATACAATATGAAACAATTATATAGATACAGAGGTAGCCCTAATGGAACATTCAAGACTTGGTATAATAATCCAATAATTACTTACGTATAATATCCTAATATGCCCCCCCAAGCGGGACGGGGAGGATGAAGTCCCAGCTTGAACTTGAAATGTTGAAAGAAAAGACGCGGTAAGGGCTTAGTCAACGACGCCCAAATTGATCGGAATGAAACATGTGATACACATAGAGGCCCTGTTGAATTCGGTCCACGAATAAAATGATAGTCATGAGCAACGTGCTTCATGCAAGAATGGAAAACCGGATTAGCACTCAACCTGGGTGGCGCCAACATTATCACAAAAATAACCGGTGTAAAGCATGTGGATAAACAAGTTCAACGCAAAGAAGAGACCCAAACAATCTCAAAGGAGCAGCCTCATCAACGAACGATATTCACTTTCGCGTGAAGAGCGAACGACAAACTTCTGCTTTTTGGAACACCGGGAAATGAGATTTTTGCCAAGTAATACAAGATAGGCATAGGTGGAAGAATAATCATTGTCTCAGACGCCACCCCAATCAATATCATAAAAGGCATGAAGAGCGAACGGAAATGTGGAGAAAAGCTGAAGACACTCATGAAGCGTACCAGCTAAATAACGATGAATCCTCTTTACAAGTGACCATGATAATCCGCAGGGGCATGCATATATTGAGAAAGCTTATTGACAGCGTAGGCAATGTCCGAACGAGTAAATAATAGATATTGTAAAGCACCAAGAACCTGACGAAACTGTGTAACATCCGAATAGGGAGGAGCAACGACTTTGGTGGAGGAGAAAGCATCTGCAAGAAGGGGCGTGGTGACAGTTTTAGCATAATGCATGTTAGTCTTACCAAGAAAATCTTGGATATATTTGGTCTGAGTTAATAACATGCCATGCGAAATAGGGGTAACTTCAACCCCAAGAAAGTTAGATAATGTGCCAAGATCCTTAAGAGAGAAACACTGACTAAGCGGATCAATAACAAGCTGAACATGAGACATAGGACTCTCAGTGACAACCAAATCATCAACATAGACAAGCAAGATAGTAATAGCGGTAGCAGAACGGTAATTAAACAAAGAAGGATCAGCTGCCGAACTAAAAAATCCAATAGATAAAATAAATGAGCATAACTCATGGTACCGCACACGAGGTGCCTGCTTGAGCCCATAGATTTCTTTATGCAACTTACAATTATGAGTAAGATTATCAGAATCCTAAAAATCAGGAGGTTGAACCATATTAACATCCTCAGCAGAGAACCCCGCAAAAGGCATTATTGACATTGAGTTGGTGGAGGACAAACCCATGGAGACCGCATGAGGCTAAGAACCGATGCACGGTAGTTGGTTTAACCACCGGTCAATGTCTCAAAGTAGTCAATACCGGGGCGTTACGTAAAAACTTTGGCAACCAAACGAGCCTTATACCGCGCAATGGATCCATCAAAGTTACGCTTGCTGCAAAACACCCATGTACAACCAACAATGTTAAGAGAAGAATCATAAGGTACAACAGACCAAGTGCCATTATGAACCAGAGCGTCAAATTCTTCGGACATGGCTTTGCGCCAATGAGAACTCCGTAAAGCTTGTTTAAGAGTAGCAGGTTCAGGATCAGAAAATTGAGAATCCAATTGGGCAGTGAAGTTGGTAATATGCGAGGCTTAAAGATTTGGTTGCAGGAGCGAGTGACCATCGGATGAGGCTATGGACGATGAGGGGACGAGGAGGTGGGTCTGAAGGGGTTGAGGCCGAGGACGGGGAGGAGGATGAGGTAGGGGAGGTGGGGGACTATATAGAGGGAGGAGAAGCGGGAATGAGGGATGGATCATCAAGGGCGGATGGAGGAAATGAGGGAATGATGAGGGATCAACAAGGGCGGTGGGAGGGTGTGAGAGAACCAGAGGTGGAGTCAGAATAGAAGAGAGTAGAGGTGGAAAAATAAGATCAACCGAAGGGGACGATGATGTGTGGGAGGTAGCAGAGAAAGAAAAAATATCCTCAACAAAACGAACATCACGAGAAAGGTATATGCGAGCTCTAGATAATCATAACATAGATAGGCACTCTGGGTGAGGGAGTACCCTAAGAAAACACATGGTAAGGAAGACGGTCCCAACTTATGAGAATTGTAAGGTTTAATCCATGAGATAACACAGATACCAAAGACACGGAGTTTAACATAGTTGGGTGGAGAGTTAAATAAATTTCATAAGAAGACAACATCTGCAAAGTTTTTGTGGGCATCCTATTAATAAGATACACAACAACACTAACGCAAAACGACCAATAGAATATGGGCATGGAGGCTTGGTTCAAAAGAGTGAGAGCGGTTTCAACGATATGCAATGACGCCCGCTCGTAGATACCAATATGTTGTGGGGTATGAGGCGAAAGTATTGTGAGCAATGCCATGGGAAGACAAAATGGACATAAAGCATGGTATTCTGTGGCATTGTCTCAGAGTAAAGGATTTTAATAGGAATAGAGAAAAACTTTTCCACATGCAATTTAAATTTTTCATAGAAGGAATGAACATCCGACTTATGAGTCAAAGGGTAGAGCCATATATATCGAGTAAAATTATCAGCAAAACTAACATAACATTTCAAGCCATCAACAGAATAAATAGGAGCAGTCCAAACATCAGAAAAAGAAATCTCGAGGGCTGGGAGGATTGCAAAGTAGAATCTGAAAAATAAAGCCTATGGCTTTTACTACGCAAACAATCGTCACAAGGAAAGGATGTAATATAGGATAATTCTAAATAATTGTTCATAACTAAATTCTGAATAATAGGAAACGCTGGATGACCACACTGACGATGCAAAGTTGAAGTGGACGTTTTATTGGCAGAAAAAGCAAATAAAGGGTTGGAGGACCATGAATAAACACCATCCCTAGCTTGACCCTGGTGGAGACATTTGCTAGTTTTTGGATCCTTTACCAAAAAGATTCAGATAAGAATTCAATTGTTACTGAGTTGTCGAACAAAATTTAGACATAGACAAAAGATTTTGGGATAACTGGGGAACACATAAAACAGTAGACAAGCGAAAGGAGGAAAGAGAGGAAGAACCGATATGAATGATAGGCAGAGCAATACTATATAATCCGAACCTGTATATGGATCATGTAAAGATAGAAGACTGAGATCATGTGTCATATGGTGAGAAGCACCACTATCAAGAAACTAGGACGTCGTGTCTTGATGCAGTGTGGATTGTTCAACAAATGTTGTACAGCCATGGAGGAAAGCAACACACCGATTCGCAGCAGACTGAATCTGTATGACCATTTTTTTGGCTGTGGTTGTTTTTTTTTTTTTTTTTTTTTTTTTTTTTTTTTTTTTTTGTTTTTTTGTTTTGGGTTTTGGTATGTTGAGGGTTTATTAGGAGGTGGACACGAGTTGGGAAGGCACTGTGGTAATTTTTTTTTGACTTATGATTAGAGATAAAGTTGCTGTGATGATTGAGAGGAGAAAGGATTCAAATCTTGTGTATTAAATTTTTTTTTTTTTTTGGCTTAGCAGGGGTCGGACAATTTTTTTGAGAACAATTGAAGAAGATGCTCGGTGGGAGGAGGGAACGACGGTGGCGGAAAGAGGTGGCCGGTATGCAAAAAGAAAGAGAGGTAAGGAGACCCGGGATTCAGCAATGCTTTGATACCATATAAGATAAATGATGAAACGTATATTTCATTGATGTCTGTTTCAATACAATATGATACAATTATATAGATACAGAGGTAGTCCTAATGGAACATTTAGGTACAATAAAAACAATAATTACAATATAATTATATATAATATCCTAGTATCCAGCCTTATGACTATAAAATAAGGGAGACTTTATTCATTATTTCATAGTATATTCCAGTATTCTTATACACCTATACAAACAATAAACTGAAGCCGACAGACGCTCTATTCTCAAAAACCAATCTTAAGCGGAGGATAAGAGGTAGGGATTAGCAACATGATTTAAGGATTCATTAGTTGGTGGTGTTTTTTTTTCTTCTTTCCTTTTTTTTTTTTTTCGTGTGTGTTTTTGTTTTTTCAATTGATGTTCCGGCAAGTTGTTTACATTTTTTTTTTGTCTGCGTTTCCTAATTTTGATTTGTTCCATTAAATTAACTTTTTTTACACTCACAAAATGCTTTTTTGTGGGAAAAAAGATCCTCCCTAATGCATTTAACGGTCAAGTGCAGAAAACCTGCAAAACGATGTAGTTTTGTTTGTAATTCACAAACAAAACAACGTCGTTTCATATGTTTTCTTGCACTTGACCGTCAAGTGCATTGGAGGGGATCAAGGTCCGGTCAAGTGCATTGGAGGGGATCAAGGTCCTTTCTTTGTGAGCGAACACCCATTTACTCCTCTGATAGACTCACAGATCCCTTTAGAGACTCAAAACCTAATACCTTAAATCCCAAACCCTTAGCTTCATTTTTCCGCATAGTTGAAAGCGAGGCAAAAATAAAGAGAAGAGAGAATTCTTCAAAAAAAAGCAAAATTACAATTTAGTCCTGTAACTGGACCCATTTTGCAATTTTGGTCCTAGTTTTTTCTCCGATCACATTTTTGGTCCTGTAAGTCGTATTTTTTTGTTGCAAAAATGGTCCTGAATATTTTTGGACCAAAATTGCAAAACGTGTCCAGTTACAGGACTAAATTTACAATTTTTCCAAAAAGAGAGAGAGAGAGAGAGAGAGAGAGAGAGAAAAGAGAGTGAGGAAGAAAATTTTCATCTTCTCTAGAAAATCTAACTGTTGGAATTTGAGATCAATGGTGGGTCGTCAAACCACCAAAGATAAATCACCTACTACCTTTGTAGCTAGTATAGCGGAAGTAGGGGTCGAACCCACAGGAAACGGTGGACTTATTTCTTCTAAAATTTATAAAATAAAATATATTTAGGTTTTTGTCTAACTACCTAAGAAGAAAATTAAGGAAAATAAATTAAAGAAAATAAATGAAGAAAAGTTCCAGCTAATTAATCGTGTACCCTCAAATCCTACGATTGATCATTGATGCAAAAATGACTCGTTAAACTATTAATAAATTAGTTATAGTTGCCGACCATCGCCGAGCAACCAGTTTTTCCTAATTTCGATATAAGCAGGGCAAATCGCCACTACTTATACTCTAATCGTGTAGCACACCTCTCAACAATCGCGGAGGTTTGGTGAGAACTATTGCATTAACGATTAGAAAAACTTAATTCTATGTATTAACGCACATCGGGTTAACTTTAACCTAGATCACTTATTTTCACAAGAGGGAATTCTACGGGCTACGAACCGGCAGGCATTATGTTGTTTACCACTGAAAATCAAATCTTTATTAACAATCGCCTAGACTCGATTTTTGGTGCTAGATCAAAATAATCGCTTAACTACCAGGCCTGAATAATCAAACGTCATTATAATCACTAATCAATGAATTCATAAAATAATTGAATATTAACAATTTATGGACTCATAGTCACCAGAGAATCATAATTATGCACTAATCCGGCAAGAAGATAAGTCGTCGATATTCAATGGATGTCCGGCGAGGGCAAGCTCGTCGGCGATCTTCTTGACGCGGAAGTAGTAGTCGGGTGCAACGAGTTCACCTTTCCGGGTAGATGCGAGTTCCGTCCTTAACTGAACCAACTTTGCTTGACTTTGCAAGGCAAACAATTCTTGTAACGCCGACCATATTTCCGCCGACATGGTGGCGGTGTAAACTTGGGCAAAAACATCTTTGCTGAGGGAAGAGGTTAATGTACTAAGTATTAGGTTGTCGAACTTTGACCATTCACCATATGCGGGATTGGGTTAGGTCTGGCCATCAGTGTCGGTGATGGTTAGGGAGGACGGCGGGATCGTTCCATAGACGTAGTTGTATACGCTCTGTCCTTTGAGATACGGCTGAACCTGAGCCCGCCACATATGGTAAATATGTCGAATAAGTTTAATAATGTGGATGGTGGAAGAAGGGGTGAAGGAGGGGTAAAAGACAGCTCCACTGAGGTAAGAGGCAGTGGAGCTGCCGGAGGTTGTAGTAAGGTCAGACATGGCAGCAAGAAGAAGGAGGAGCCAGCGGTTGTCTGTTATCTTTTTTTTGGACGGGAAAGTTTAGGGTTTAGGGGAGATTTGGCGTAACACGATAGAGAGAACAATCGACCTACTCTGATACCATATCATGGCTCAGAATAATTTGATTTCATTGATTCAACACATTGTGATGAGTACAATTAATGTTCGGTATCCTATGGAACAAGTAAATACTCGATAAATACATAATAATAATTCATATTGAATTATCCTCGCACGTGCATCATATGTTATCTAACGGCCAATCAAAAATCAAATAAAAGGTCATGGCATAGCTCATGTGCGACGAGTGTGTTATCTAGTTACAAAATAAGATAAAACTAAGGGCATTTTCTACCGACATATATACTAGTGATTCCTTCGGGAAGTGATACGTCTACACTATTGGATGTGCAGGAAAGATACATAAAATGATCTTGACCATGCATTTTACATAAAGAAATTAGGGAGACTTATTGAAAATGACAAACAAACCAGTAACTGCTCGTCCGTTAATTGCTAGTTATGTATCTTTCTTTGTTGATATTTGTGACATGTTCGTTTAGGGTTTAAATTATGTAGCTGCCTTGCTACATTTAGTGATGAAGACGGAAGAAGAGGCATTCTGGATGCTTGCTGTACTCTTGGAGAATGTATTGGTTAATGATTATTATACATATGACCTTTCTGGATGCCATGTTTAGCAAAGGGTATTCAATGATCTTTTGCTGAAAAAATTCCTAGGTTAAGTCTACGGATTTCTGACGATGCTACTACTATCATTAATCCATGTGAATTATAAGTTATCTATATCGTGTTTTAGTCTTCAGTGATACAATAACTATAGTTTTTTTTGTCATCCCGTTTAGAAGATTTGGAATTCGATGTTTCTCTCGTTTGTACGGAGTGGTTTTTATGTCTTTTCTCTTCAGTTCGTTTTTCTTTCAATGATTTCCCTCTAGAATCGAAAAAGGCTGCATGAAATGTGGTTTGATGTATGCTCATTTTCACATTGAGCCCTTTTTATTAGTGTTTTTGGTTGGTAATTTGTGCAGACAACAATGCGAGTATGGGATGTGCTTTTCTATGACACATCTTGGTGTTTTTTTTGAATTTTTTTATAGCGGATGTTAAGCATTTGTATACATGAAAATTTGTTTAATTAATTGTTTATTGTGTGTATTTTAATTGGGATTAGAGTCCTAAAGGACACAATATGAAAGATGCAAGGCAAAAATAACTATAAGAAAAGATTTTTTTTTATCAAAAAGGACATTTCATTAGTGAAAGTGAAAGTGAATTTGAAAGTGAATTACATTGATTTTCAGCACAAAATCACGTAATTCACTTTCAAATTCACTTTCACAAATAAAATGTCATTTTTGACAAAAATATTTTCTTATAGTTCTAAATTAAATCCTGTTATCTTTCTAAATGTAACATAATTGACAATTAACTATTTTTTTTGTTCTTATAAATGTATATATTTTTATGGGGTATCTGTAATTTATTTTAGTAATATTATTGCTATTAGTAGTTTTATTAATAATAATAAAAAAAAAAAAATTTATTATTATTATTTAATTATTTTTTTCTTGAAAAATGATGATTTGTAGTGACAAAGTGTTTGTCAATATTAACTATTTAAGGAAAATATGTATCTACCCTTTGGTGACAAAAATCAATTAGTGATGAATTTCTTTAGTTTTGTGACGAAAAGATAGTCACATTTGACGCTTTACGGTGACAAGATTCAATATAGTCTCAACATCAGGAAAGATTTAGTGACAAAAATTTAAGGTTGTCACGATAGACCATGTTTTGGTGACGAATGTTACACTATCTCGACAGAATCTTTAGCGACACTGCATATGCAACGAACAGGGCGGTGAAAAATTTTCGTCGCGATTACCTTTAATGACGAAAATTGACACTTTTCACAACGATTTTTTCGTCACGAAAAGATCTTTTTTTGTAGTGTTTTTTTGTTTTAAGACCCCATTTAATACCCTTTCATTGTCTATTCGGAGATCTCTAAAGCTCACGTAGTCGATGCTATATGGGCTTTTAACAGTTTTAGGACATCATGTTTTACCATTGTGTTATAATTGACCCTTATCTTATAAAATGACAATCTTAGAACCTCATGTTTGTGTTTTTTTTTAGGTTAAAGGTTGTAAAGGACTGTTTTTGATCTAAAATGAGGAAAAAGGACAAGAAAAAAAGATAGTGGTCGAGAAGGACAAAAACGCGCATGTTACTACATGTGTTACTACATGTTGCTACAACCAAATGTAGTAACACATGTAGTAACAAGTGCGTTTTTGTCCTTCTCAACCATTATGTTTTTTTCTTGTCATTTTTTCCCATTTTGTATCTTTTTTTGTCCTTCTGGGCTCTGGCCCCTTTTTTTTTTCTTCAGTTTTAGGACAATTTCGAAATTTCCGTCTAAGTTAACGGCAAAACATGTTAAGTTGAACGAAATATTTTTAATTGTCCTAAAACTGAAAAAAAAACACAAACATAAGGTCCTAAAATTGTTATTTTAAAAGATAAGGGTCAATTTTGACAATATGTTAAAACATGAGGTCCTAAAAAGTCAAAATTCCCTTAAACAGTGACATTTTTAGGACATCATGTTTAACTTTTTGTCAAAATTGACTATTATCTTTTAACATAACAATTTTAGGACCTTATGTTTGTGTTTGTGTTTTTTTATTTATTTTTTTTAAAGGACAATTTTAAATATTCCGTCAAATTTGACGTTAACTTAGACGGAAATTTCGAAATTGTCCTAAAACTGAAAAAAAAAACCACAAACATGAGGTCCTAAAATTATCATTTTAAGAGTCAATTTTGACACAATGGTAATACATGAGGTCCTAAAATTGTTAAAAGCCCATGCTATATTTGGTAAATTCATGTACAAAATGCTTACATTTTCTTTTTCTCGACTTTGACTAATGAAAGTATAGACAATTAAATAATTTTTAGAAGAATAAATAATACATATAAAGTTCATTGACGAGTGTGGAAAAGTGTGAAATTCTTGAAATCTTCAGTTACTTAAAGTTTGAATGACGTTGTTGATGTTGAAAAAGGGGAAGGAAACAAACTAGTGGGGAACTCCCAGCAGAAGCCCTATATTGTGCTCTATCCCTAAAATGAAGATAAAAATAGAGTTTACCCCAAAATAGCTTCCACAGCAGAGTCTCCATCCCTATTTATTTTTAGGGATATGAACAGTGCATCCTTACTTGTGGGGATGCACTATTCACGCTCTAAACATATTTAATTATTAAAAATTATAGGATAGGGATAGGGATGTTCTTTGAGTGAAATAATAAATATTTTATGTATATAAATAGGGTTGTGAGGTAGAATATGTATTATTTAATATTATTTGAAATGTTATAGGGATAAGGATATGGATGCTGTTGTGGAGGTTTTTGAATTGAGATGTTGTAAAATATGAATATGTATTATTTTATATTATTTTAGGGATAAAATTTGGGGTCTCTGCTGGGAGTGCCCAAGTCCATTACATGATCTATTTATTAATTTTATGAGTTTATCTTCCTCGACTAAAGAAATGTAAGCACTGCTAAACGTGAAACAAAAAAAAATTCAAATAATAAAACATATTATTAAGTTTTGCTTGTACACTATATTGTATACTTTTCCTTCCCAATCTAATTATACATTATTAGCTAGAATCTTTAATGACAATGATATGAATACATTGATTGATATTATAGAAGGCTATGTGTTTTTCAGAGGATTAAAGTAATATATTCATATCATTAATATTTTATAACAAAAGCTGTAGAAGTTTAATCGTAAGTGAGAATTGAAGACGTCATATAAAATGATATTTTAATTTAGTATTGTATATGGTTTCATGTTTATGTTTAATATATATATATATATATATATATATATATATATATATATATATATATATATATATATATATATATATATATATATATATATGTAAATTAATGCTGATTCTTATAAATAATCTTATTCCTCTCATTTAATTTTTATAGATTTTTGTCCGTAAGGACAAAATTATCAAAAACCGGATAGGAGAAGCTAATTTTAATAAGACAAAAAATATAAATATGAAGTAATAAATGTGGAATAGAGTAAATATGAAGTAGCAATTGTGAAACACAAAGAACATTAACACGCTGAAGAACAATTGTAAAAAGTAACAATTGCGATTTTCTTGCTTTTATAATCGTGAAAATATTACTTTTGTCGTCTTTCGCACTCCATTTATTAATTTTTTTCATCTTCCCGCTTCTTCCCTTTTTTTTTTAATTGGTGAATTATTTTAATTATTGTTTCATCTAAATTAAATCATAATTTACATGTTGTATTTATCTTTATTTTATTAAAAACATTTTCATAGGAAATTAAGAATGGAACGTTTTTCAAGTAGTACTTCACATTTAACCCATACTCTATTTTTTAAGGTCCTTATTCATGATATGTTGCTAAAAAAACTATCATAGTTTTAGTGTACTACACCATTAATAATATCGCACATTCATGCGTTTCCTCTGAAAAAATAACCATATATTTTGATACTTTCCTAAAAAAATCATTCTTTCTTTTTACCATAATGTTTGTTTTTTCGTCTTCTTTATTTGAAAATTTTGCATTTAATAACCTTTCGTTGCCAATTCGGAGATCTTGAAAGCTCATGTAGTAGACGGTATAATCTATCTGCTAATTAGATTCATGTACCAAATGCTTACCTTTGCATTCTCTCGTCTTCAACAAAATTATCTATAGACGACTAAATAATTTTTAAAAGAATAAATAATACATATAAGGTTTATTGACAAGTAGAAAATTTATGTGGGAAAGTGTGGGGGCTCTAAAAATCTTCAGTTACTTAAGGTTTGAATGACATTGTAGATGTTCAAAAAAGAAAATGAACAAACTAGTGGTCTTAATCTGTTATCGAGTCTATTTATTAATTTTAATAGGCTTTGTTCCGCGCTGACTAAAGAAATGAAACCGCTTCCTAAATTAAAACTGAAACAAAAAGGTCCAAAAATAAATTATTTAGTTTTGTTCATACACTACATTATGGACTTTTCCATCTCAATCACATGAATTATAGATTATTATCTAGAATCTTTAATGACAATGATATGAATACATTGATTGATGATTATATTCTTTTTGGGCATTGATCGATGATTATAGAAGACGATGTGTTTTTGATGTGATTAAAACTAATATATTTGTATCATTAACATTTTATAAAAAAATCTGTGAAATATTAATCGTAAATGAAATTTGAAGGCGTCACATAAAACAACATTTTAGTTTAGTAGTATATATGGTTTCTTGTTTCTGTTAAATATATTAAAAAAAAATTAAATAATGCCAATTCTTTTAAATGAACTTATTCCTCGCCATTTGTTTTATAATTGGTGAATTATTTTAATTAATTATTATTTTAATATGAATTAAATCATAATTTACATTTTATATTTAGAGGAAAGGGGCTAGAGGAACTGAGAAATAATATAAAAAAAAGGTTGAAATTACAACTTAAATTTTTTATGGTTAACAAGAGCAATTTACGAATGTTCAGAAATCCCTAGAAAATATAAAACATGAATCGGTTAAGTAGTTACGTGAGAAACAACGCATTAAATAGGAGAATTTTTTTTTAGAAGCCAAAATAGGAGAAATTTGTAGAAGACAAATCTCCCTAGATGGCGATTTATTATCTTTTCCATTTAATTTTTATTCAAGAGAGGGTGTTGGGTTTGAGTAAGGGCATTTTGGAAAAAAAAAACATTTTTCCCTTATACCCTAATGCCTTAAAACCTGAACCCTTAGCTTCATTTTCCGGCATAGTTGAAAGCGAGGCTAAAAAAAAAAAAAAAAAAAGAGAGAGAGAGAGAGAGAATCCTTCAACAACAACAAAAAAAAAAAAAGAAAAAGAGAAAAGAGAGTGAGGAAGTAGAGTTTCATTTAATTTCTCCGGACAATCTAACCGTTGGAATTTCATATCAATTGCCCCAAAAGGATCTCAACGAAGAGGGCAACGTTTAGATATAAGAGTTTCTTCGATCGGGTAAGAATTTTCGGAATCCATTTTCTTGATCTAATTTTTTTTTTAATCTTTCTTGAGATCTAGTTGTTTAGAAAGTTTTAATAACCCTAACACAAATCTGCTCTATCAATTGAAGAACTGGGCTTGAGATTGGGAAGGAAAAACGATTTAGAAGGAAAAAAAAGCAAATCAAATCGATCGAGTGTGAAGAAATGGCTAGTGGAAGCGAAACCGAACCAATAAGTAAGTATTCTCGATTTTTTGCGAATTATTCTCGATTTTTCCATATGTTCACATCACCAATTTACTGCGTCCCCTTCAATTAAATTACCGGAGGGTCGAAGATATGTGCATTATGCGATATTAGGACACTATTATTTAAGATTTTAACATTTAAAGCTTCAAGTTACATCATCTTATAAAGTAACATTTTAACATTTGAAGCTTAAAGTTACATCATCTTATAAAGGAACATATCTTATAAAGGAACATTTTAACATTCTAAGCTTACCCTCAAAAAAAAAAAAAAAAAAAAAAAAAAAAAAACATTCTAAGCTTAAAGTTACATCATCTTATACTTATGGGAATTAACAATAAAAGTGTTACTTCATCTTAAAATTTTACTTTAAGTTGTAACCAGTATGATGTAGGATCTCCGGAAGGGAGACAATAAATTTTTAAAAAAACAAATAAAAATTAGAGAATTAGAGATAATGACACATTTTGAAACATTTTTAAGTAATACGAAAGCCAAATATTTTTATAGAGAGAATGATGACTTCTATAATTTCTATAGTCTAAACGACAAAACAAAGAAAAAAAATAAAAAATAAAAAATAAAAAATAAACAAAAACAAACGCGCTTGTACGGCTGTAACTGCTTCAACTTTTAATTTTTTTTCCACTTTCCACATCAATTTTCAAACACTCATATCTTTTGATCTAGATCTCCAAACACAATGAAAATTTCACTGAATTTTTTACATTTTCATGCTCTTTGTTTTAAGACTTGATTCGATATAATTACATCGTTTTTTGTGAGATTCACTGTCGAAATTCACACAGTGAATCTCCCGGTGAATCCAGAAAAACAATGAATATTGATAGTGAATTTTGAACAATAGTAAATTTTGACAGCGGATTTTCGGAAATTACGTCGGAATATGGTGAACGTGGTCTAAAAATAAAAAGCATATAAAAATAAAAAATTTGGATAAAGAATTTTCAAATTTGAAGTTCTAGATTGAAAGATATAAATGTTTAAAAAGGATGGATGAGAGAGAAAGTTACTAAACATGTTTTGTCTTTGGTATTTTTACTGCGTCGTAGAATAGTTACTATTATTCAACTCTTAGTATTTGGTAAAAACATATTTTTCCTATTATATTATTTATCATATAAGTGATCCTTGCTTAAATAATTCGACTATAAAAAATATTTTCTCATATTGCCGTGTCCGTGTCTGTGCAACATAGACTAGGATTAACTATCGAGGAAACCGTTTATATACTTCCTTTTTTACGAAGGAGTGAACTTCACTTGTGACTTACATTCTCAGCTAACAATCCCTGAGTAATTAATGCTAAAATGGTCAGGATCAAGGAAGGCATTACTTAGCCAACCATATCGTCAAATCAAAAGTCACCCATAACAAGTAGAGTTTATAATCGCATTAGGATTAAGATTGTTAGAAATAACCTAAAAAAACAGGATCAAATTGTATGATCCCTTCTTCTTTATTCATACGTTTATATAGAGAAACAATTACATAAGATAACACAAGCTCCTAACCCTAATGGGCTTCACTTAACCCTTAATTACTCCAAGATACTAAGTCGGCTAATCAAACAACGGGGCCGACACACACATAATGATAATAATAACACTTTAATAATAATAATAATAATAATAATAATAATAATAATAATTAATAAGACTTCTAACACTCCCCCTTAAGTTGGTGATGGATATCATACATGCCCAACTTGCCACAAACCCCCCGACTAGTACACCACAGAGGATGTTGAACATGATCAGTCAACGAAGAAGATGAAATGCTATCGACTCATGTCTCACGGCTGTTTATCTCGTGGGTCGGTCATTGGCTCATTACTACTCCTCCGTCACATCAAGGCTTCCGGCTCTATGTGCCAGGAGTCTTCCATGTGACCCTCGATCATACGTGGATCTTTGTTGCCGGAGTCTCCATTCAACTCCTTATTTGCTACATGGATCTTTTTTTCTCGCTTCTTTGTCGGGAGTTTCACGAAGCTTCTCAGACGGCTTATTAAGATCAAGCATTTATCATTCTACTACACCCAATTGGTGTTAGTAAATGCGCTACTATATTTCTTTATACATTCAAGAGTGTGGGCAATCTCTCCTAACACCCCCCTCAAGTGTGAGAAATCTGTCCCAACACTTGCACAATCTCTAGGCTTCAACACGCCCCCTCAAGTGTGGGATATCTCTCTCAACACTTGCACAATATAAATTGTGAAAATAATATCCACACCAAGGTTCGATCTCATTACCCCTGGCTCCGATACCATGTTAAGATCAAGCGCTTACTATTCTACTATAACCAATTGGTGTTAGGTTAGCGCTACTATATTTCCGATACATTCAAGAGTGTGGACAATCTCTCACAAAGCACCTCCCTCAAGTGTGGATAATCTGTTCCAACACTTGCACAATCTTTAGGCTTCCACATTGCTGCATGTTTTTTTTTTCACTTTGCATACGTCGTGTAAGGCGGGACTAGATTTTTTTTGGTTGAATCTTTGGAGGATGCCTTTATTTCCTTGAAGCACTTGTCACCAACATGGAGTCCACATGAACCCATCTTTTTACTTGGAGATGGATGTTAGCGCATTACTGCTTTTACCACCTTCTCTTTCTCCTAGAACTCAATCTCTTCCACTTCATTTGAATCATCAGTTCACGACCGAGAAAGTCTCAGTAGATTCTCGATCCACTTTCGTCGAACCGCCTTACCGTTTCGATAATGGCAACTAAGATAGGATTTATTCCGCCGCCAACACCGACACAATTGATAAGCCGCTTCATTTAATTATCAAAGGGAAATACGGATAATCCTTACTTTGAGGTTTATCAACCGATCGGCATGATGATCGATTTTACGGACATGTCGATTTCGATCTTGAACTTCCTCTCTCTCTCTCTTTGTGTACCCACATATTATAATTGATGAGACTTATCAATGACCCAAGGAACCGACTTTATTTCTTAAGAATAATGAATTATCTCGACTTTACTGACGCAAAAAAATACACTAGGGAACGGCAAAAAAAAAAATGCAATCCAGAGAAATTTCATGATGACTAAACCGCAAACAAAAATGGGGATTCTTTTTTGTATAACCTTTATGGATTGCAAAATAAAACTAGAAGAGAAGAGAGGCCAGGTTTCGCCGTGATTAATCAAACGAACCCCGCCTCGGACACAAATACTAGACATGAGATTACTTAGCAAGATGTCTCGAATACCATGTTAGAAATAATAAAAGATGAAAACCGGGATCAAATTGTTTGAACCTTTCTCCTTTATTCATACCATTATATAGAGAAACAATTACATAAGACAACACAAACTCCTAACCCTAATGGGCTTTACTTAACCCTTACTCCAAGATACCAAGTCGGCTAAATAAACAATGGGGCCGACACGCACACATAATGATAATCATAACACTTTAATATTCAAATAACAATAATACGACTTCAAATAATATTCAATCCTTAAATGGTCATCTAATGATTCAATTAGAATCTCTCATTCACTACAAAAAACAGAGCTTTTCGTGACAAACAAATTCGTCGCGAAAAGTGCTGATTTTCGTCAGTGAAAGCTTGCGTGACAAATTTTTTTGTCGCGGCCTTTGTTATTGTAAACAATGACGCTAAAGGTCTCTCTTGTGACGATCAGTGAATTAGTCATTAAAAGAGTTCAACGGCGACAAATCTCATATTTTTGTCACCAAAGCTTTTCATGACAAACCTCCATCTTTCTCACCAGAAGGTTTTTCTTGCGACAAAACTTTTCTCACAAAATAATGAACATTTTATCACTAATTCAGTGTTGTTGTCACCAAAAGGTATAAACACATTTTTACATTAATGATTAATATTGACAAAGCTTTGTCACTAGAAGTCATATTTTAATAATAATAATAATAATAAATAAATAAATATTCAAAAAATAGAAAACTAATAATAATAATAATTATTATTATTATTATTATTGAAAATTTTAATTAAATAATAATAATAATATTAATAATCAACCTAAAAAAATATACACATACCCTACAGAAGAATAAAAAAATAATACAACACAATAAAATATTAAATAATTATGAACAATCATTTTGCAAGTATACAAAAATTTAACATCAACTCTAAAAATTTCAAAAATACTTAAAAATTAAATAAATTGTCCCTAGCCATAAAGGCAATCAAAAAAGCAAAACTCAAAAAAATTTCACAAAGTTTAGTGAGGAACATGACAAGTCTTGTGTAAAGCAGAGGCACAACAAGTCAAATTCAAACTTCAACAAAATAGTAAAAGAGAGCTTTTTTTTTTTGCTTGTCATCAACTTAGACTCAAAGACACCAAGTCTTGTGTAAAAGCAGAGGCACAACAAGTCATAGGGAATTACAATATACCATTATTCATAGATGAGCAGAGTTAAGAGATGTACCCCAAAGCCGTCCATGTCGATGCCTTTATAAACTCAAGAGCGTGGTGCATTCCCATGCAATGTATATAGACAAAGTTTAGTGAGGAACATGACAAAAGAGTTTCTCGGTTGATTATATACAAATGCTTTGTCCACATACAAAGTCACAACGACAAATCACACTTTCTCTGCATTGGGACTCAACATGCGAAGTCAGCACCAAAAGAATTCCACGAAAAGTTGAAAAAAAGAAGTTAAACCTGCATCCACGGAATCCAACCATTGGGTTCATACTCGACAATTTCTCGAATCTCGAATAAACATCATCTTCATCATTCCTCAGTATCAATTTGTTAGCTCTCCTACAATCTGTTGTAGGTCACCTTCTGGCAAAAATTCATGTAGCGAGGGATCTAATAACTGTATTGTTACCGGAAGACCTGAAAAATGCTTCAATACTCATGAAGCTGGAAAACATGAAGATATACATGGCCTCCATCTTTACCTTTCGTAATCATCCACACATATGTCGAACAACCGAAACACAACATTTTCCCCGACCACGAGCTACCACCGCAGATGAGATGTCATTCCCCTCTAGTTGTTAGGATCCCATGCAGCGTGCATTCCCCAACATCCTCTCGGGCTTGTTTTCATCTCACCTTCAAAAAATGCAATCAATAATTAATATATTGGCCAATTGAATCATATTAAAATAGAAGTTAATCATAAGTCTTACCCATGACCTTTACTCAAATTGAAAATATGACAAGTTCGAGATTCCACATTGGAAAAGTGCAAGACACCAAGATGTAAGATGAGACACAACGGACTCATAACTTGGAAAGCAATGGTAGTGTGTCTAAATAGTTATTGGATGGTGTTATAAGAAAAATCAAGTAGATCGTTATATACAAAGTACATACGAAAAATGATACCTTAGAAACAACGAACTCAAGCGCATTTAAGGAGAATACCAACGATTCCTGATTGCACATAGACCTGAATACAGAGATCTGATACAAACCTGAACTCTAAAAGCAACAGGAAACCAGGCTTAATATTCTTTTACTATTGTACAAGAGTAAACAAGAGTTCAAGGAAAGAAGAATGAGTATTGAGCAAAGTAATGAGCAAAAGATCTCTCACAGCTTACCATCCTGACAGGTTTCAACGAAGTCGTAGTATGATGATTGATGAGTCTTTCAAAAGTTCGGACTGCACTCGAGGTTCGACTAAGATGTTGAGCTTCTTTTGTTCTTTCAACCACCTGAGAAATAGAAATGCATTCATAAATGGTTAAGAACATATGATAAGCATAACGCAATCAATATTGAAAACCTTTTTTCTCGTATCACCAAAAAGTAATTTACTATTCGGCATTCCAAATGTGATCAGATGAAGCCTGTTTCCCTTACTTTTTCTGATGACCTTTTTATTTGCATGTATGTTGGTGGGATCCCACTGGGATCTTTTGGATGATAAAATTTGATGTTTTTGTTTCTATTTGTATAATGTACATAGTGTTTTGATAGCGATAATAGCTGAATGATATATACTAGAAAGAAAGTTACTACTCATTGGACACAACGAAAATGTACTACATCAAATGGACTCTACGAAAACAGAAACACAAACGACAAAATATCCGACTTACCTAACCATTTTTGTGAACAGAGGATTTGAACATATATTGAAATCGGTTTCGTTAAAATAAGCACCGTCTTTGGAGGAGTCTGCCACTTCAAAGAAATCTGAATTGTAGTTTCGAAGAAGCATATTAAGTTCTCTAAAGACTACTGATTATTGTGTTCTGAGGTCAAAATCGGTATATGAAATGAAAGTAACAAAAACAAATTGCACAACTTTTGGAAAGACTAATAAAGCCAAGGGAGAATGAAAGAAAAGAAAATAAGGAAAGAAATCCTGTTAAAGTCCATCCACGGTTCGGAGGGTGCATATACCATTAAGACTGATTCAATGACCTCTGACTCCATGTAAAAGCGCCAAGAATGCCATAGTTTGCAAAAACCCAAAAGAACAGAGCATTCCAATTTTGAATCGGACTAACAATACAAAATTTAATTGCAATCAAAACAAAAGCTGGAACCCCGAAATTGAATAAATTTCCGAATAATAAGGAAATGTGTGACTGGGAGAAAGCCGAAAACACGTACCTTATACAACATATCTTCAACTTCCTTTCACGAACATCACCCGGAATATTTCCAACGAAAAGGGTCCTACTTGTTCGAATCATTCTTCCATATCTTGGAAAATGCTTGGCGCTCCTCGGTTGAAGATACGGAAGAAACAAATTAATGCTTAATCAAGAAATTCCAAGCAAACCTACACAACTACACGTTTCTAGTCTCCGATTTCTGTTTTAGTGAGAGGCTTGATTTGAGATATGAGTTTGGCTTCCACTTTCAAAAGCATAAATTGGAGAATTCAGCCAATAATAATATCATCTACACAACTATTGTCTTACCGCATTATTTGGAGCTCTTCCCTCCTTATCCAATAAAAGTGCCCGTACATACTTGGACTGCTTAAGTTCCTCAGTGCCAACATCTACATTCTTGCTAAACAGGATTCCGACATTTCTGCATGCTTGGTCAAATGAAGACTGAAAAATGCCAATTGCTATTATCAGCATCAATATACCTCTAAACGGTAGCTAATAAGGCTGAAAATATATGAAATATGAGCTCAGTTACTGAAAAAGGCACCAAAATAGAAAACACAGGCAAGAGTAAGATCTGCTCCCGCTTCAGTGGGATACAAACCAGTAATTACCCATCATACCATCAAATGATCTCTTGTGAGAGGAGAAATAAATGCGTTGCTCCAGGAGAAATAAAGATGGCTTGGCATTTAAAACTTCTACCTGCATCAACACGGGTGCTACAGGTGCTTGGAGAGTACCTTACCGAATCAACCTTCGCCATGTCAACTCTTTCCTCTGTGCAGAATAAAAGTCAAATGCATAAGCAGCAGCATTTATATTCACTCGAAAATTAACACCATCCGAAAAAACTACACTAAAACCAGGAATATACCGTATAACTAGTGCCCCATTTCGGACATTAAGTTGATTTGCAACAGGGATCCGAGCAATCTCAATGTTTAAGCCCGCTCGTGCAACCTAATGGATGCAACAAGAGAGACATTAGCTTCTTTGTAGCTTCAAGAACAAGAATCCTCTATGAAAAAGGGAAGTCAAGTTCATAAACGATCAAAAAACGACACCACCTCTGACCTCACCTCTCGGCATCGCTCTAACAACTATTGTGATGATATTCAACAGAATAACAAAACGATGCTTGAAATATTGTAAGGACTTTCTCTTTGGCATTATATAAATTCTTTGGAATTCTTTCCGTATATGCCTACAAGTAGATGGTCTTAAACGAAAATCTCCTTCCAACCCACCCAACACCACCCCTAAAGACCAGGGGAAATAATACTACCTGAAACATAACAGTTCTTGAATGTGATTTCTAAACAACATAATCCAGTGTTTATCCAAACATCCAACATAATAACTAAAAGCATATTTATAAAAAACATAATTCAGTGTTTATCCGAACATACAACAGAAAGTACTTAGCTCAACATCAAATCTTGTGTTTTCGTCTCTGAAATAGTTGGAGATATAAAACTGAATGTAAACAATGTGGGTGGAAAGCCTTCTGCCGTGCATCGGTTTGTTCAAATTGTCATAGAACCTATTTTTGTGAAATCTAAACAGGTAACTAACAATTCAATGGTCAAAAGTTCGACAATTATTCAAAAAGTTAAGTGGAAAATTACGTGCAACATGTTCTCTAGTTATATTTGAGAAAATTAACTGTGTGTGTAGGTATTAATGAAAACAAGTAGAATTTACCTGACCAGTTCTCCTGTCGAGAACTTTCAATATATCGACTTTATTCTCTGCATCCTGCCAGAACCTAGATTTCAAATCCAAAAAGAAAATTCAAGTGGAGGCTTATTTAGTGAATCACGATGATAAAGCATCCGTTCACCTCTCTTTTCTTTAACACTGCTTGCTGCTTGATCGACGTTTCTTCATTGGCCTCATGAACACCTGCGATTGAAATATCTTTTTAGATCTCGAATCCGGCCGATCTGACGATTCTCTTCGGCGAAAACCTAGATAGGGAGATTTTTCCTTATTCGTCTTTTGAATCGTTCGATAGAAATCAATCGAAACAAGTTATGTGAAGATTTCAGATTCATCATCATAGATTTAACCTTTTTATCGAATTTCCAACATTTGAATACTTCAAACCTTCATCGGAAATGGCTAAGATTTTTTCCAATAGATTAGGTCGAAATTGTTTATCGTATCATGACGGAATTAATCGAGTGAGAAAACCAAGAAAATCTGAATCGATGTGAAGAAAACCAAGAAAAATCAAGAGATGTGAAGAAAAATTGATCTAAGTAGAAGAAGAAATTGTGCTCAAAGGAGAAGAATCTTTCAATTTGGCGAGAGAAAACCTACATTCCCCATTCGTGAGGTTTCTATTAGAATGCTAAACGACGTGAACGAAAATTATTTTTCATATAAACCTTCGCATCATTGTTGTACCGCTTGTCACCGTAGCTCATTACAAGATAATAATAATAAAACAAATAATTGCTATCGAGCCGAGTCGAATTATATCGAATAGTTAGTGAGTCGAAATTAATCTTGACGTTTTATGGCTTGATCGAGCTCAAGTTGGTTTTGAGCTATGGTTTTTTAGACGAGTCAAGCTCGAGCTCTAGAAATAATCTATATGACTCGGCTCGATTACATCGTTGCTTGTCACAAAAGGCTCATGAATAATACATTGACAACAAAGGTCATGGTATTGGTGTCAAAGAGGAAAAACTTTGTGACAATATGCTAACGTTGTCACTAATAAATACATATTTCCATGACAAATGAAGTTGATGTCACAAGAAGCTTTCATTTTGTAACAAATTTGGCGTTTGTCACTAGATGTTTGTCACAAAATGATCTATTTTTTGTAGTGCATTACGGACTTAGTATTAGAGCATCATATCGAATTGGTCTAGTCCTACACGAACCCTTTCACATATAAGTGCAGCCACTAAGGTGCAGTGTTTAACAACGTCAACGACCCAGATAATATTACGGGCACACTTTAAGTGTTCTGTGACACTAATGGTGATTTGATTGTGAGATCTCGAACTCCAGCCAATTATTAACTTTCTTCAATTCACAAAGGACTTATTGTTTAAGGTAGTATTTCATAAACTCAGTCATCTTATGCATACCTCTTATGTACTGAGCTTTATGGTCACATAACATATCCCCTGAGATTTTCTCACAGTGTCATTTATATATATGCAATTAAGAAAATAAAATATTAATAAGAAAATATTACTTTTATTTAATTAAAACAATATAATATTGTTTTTCAGGACACCATGCTTAACAGTATATTATTGGCATTACTTCAAAAACATTTTTTTATCTGTGGATGCTGAATCTTGGAATGTTGCAGCAATGGTAAATTAGTGAGCTACATAATGTGTATTAGAAATGTTGCAGCCTTTGGTCACAATAATAACCACTACTAAACGTAGTACTAAAATGAAAGCAAAGCGATGTTGACTTTACATCCGATAAGAATTCCATAATATGCTCAGCATTATGTTAGTGTTACGTAATGCACATTTATTTTTGAGATGTTTCATCTTGGATTGTTATTTCATAAACATTTCACTTAATGTTTCACTATACAAAAAAAATGCAATATCAGTACAATGGATGAAGCAATTAGGAAGGGAAACGAAAGAATAAAAAGGATGCAAAGGACCCCGCAGCAAATACAAGAAGAGAATGTAATGTTGGCAAAAAAGTTGAAGGAGGCATTATCGGTTCGTGATTCAGAGATTCAGTTAATGGAAAAGAGGATTGAAGAACTAAAGAAGGATAACGAAATTCTTGCCGAAAGAGCAAACAACTTGAAGATGGGGGAAGTTGACATGATTGAAAAGTATCATGCATTAGATGCAGAGCGTAATGAGTTGGAGATGGCTTTGAATGTTAGGACAACAGAGAAAACAACATTGAAACTAGAAATGGAGGACTTAAAAAGTGAAAAAACAAGATTAAGTGATATGCTTGAAACGGCTTTGTCAAAAATCGAAAGGCAAGAAAAAGTGCTTAAGGACCAAGATATGATGATACAACAGAAATTAAAGAATGAAAGAAGTCAAGAGGTGTATATACAACATCTAACCGATAGCTACGATGCATCGATTGATGAAGGACGACATAATGTTGAGTCTTTGTTAGAGCTTAGAGCTAGAGTGGCACAACATGAAACTACAATTTCAGGTTTGCGTTCACAGATTGAAGGACAAAGGCAAAACATTAAAGTGCTACAACACGAATTGCAAATGAAAGATAGAAAAGTTCAAGAAATGCAGAAAGACCTAAAAGAACCGCGGGAGTCAAATTTAAATTCTGTTTATGATCAAATGAAACAATTCTGCGGTAAATCAATGCAAGAAGAACATGAAACCGCTGGGAAAGTGAAAAATGACGCAAAAAGGAAAAGAAGATGAAAGATTTCGCGGTATGAAGCACATAAAAAAGAGAGCAGAAAACTGATCATTATAGTTAACTCTATATATTGTGACTGATCATATGCAGGAAATGTAGGAAAAGTAGAAGTGGTAGTGACTTGGATGTTATAAAATGTTAATGTTTTATGTATAAACGTTGATGGCCTGATTTATATATTATATGTGGTACTGATTTTTTATTTATATTTTTTTTATGCATATTAATGTTGAGCTTGCACATGTGTTACATTTTTTGGGTTTGGAAAAAGGACCCAATACCCAATACAACATAGACAGAACATAACATACTAATAGCTCGTGTTTGCAATTAACACGTACAGAACAATTTACGTGTAGAAAAGTAATGTATATTGTTGTGTCCTTGCATGTTTTGATAACTTTTATGAAAGAGATAGCGTTTTTGAGAAAACTTAATGATTTCATTAATAGAACTAATATATAAATACATGTAGAGAATAACCAACCGCTAGACCGCTTTTTATAAAGTAGGAATCATGAGATCATGGCTTGAAACCGAAAATAACTACCTAAATAATGGGAAACATGTGCAAACTACTCTAGTAAATGGAAATAACATTGCTGACATAGCTTTAGGTAATAATAAAAAACTTAATTAACATAATCTTCTAACATCCCTTCCCTTAATCTGAGTTGGCAGTTTAGATTACTTCACACATTCCCAGCTTGTCTCTAAGCTTCAAAAATTTATCTCTTTCGAGTCCTTTAGTCATAATGTCTGCCAATTGATCTTCACTTCTGCAATGTAGCAACTCAATGATCCATTCTTCACATAGATCCCTTAGAAAGTGACACTTCACATATATGTGCTTGCTTCTGTTGTGTAAGCTGGATTCTTAGATAACTTAATGGTGGAACTGTAATCACAATACAAAATGTTTCCAGTCTCCTAATCTTGTCCTAGAATCTCCAGCAGTCTTCTTAACCAGATCAATTGACATGCACCATATGCTGCTGCAACAAACTCTGCTTCTGTTGCGGATAGAGTGACTATTGGTTGCTTCTTTGATGACCAGCTGATAGCACTTGTCCCATACATAAACACAAACTAAAAGTACTTTTCCTGCATAATCACTGTCTGAAAATCCAGTTAGTTGAGCCTTCCCTGCTGAACCATACTTGATACCAAGATTGATGGTTCCATTTAAGTTGATACCAAAATTGATGGTTCCATTTAAGTATCTTAGGATCCTCTTCACATAGTTTACACTACAAAAGAAAGACTTTTTCATGACGAAGAAATTCGTCGTGAAAAGTGCTGATTTTCGTCAGTAAGCGTATTCGTGACGAATTGTTTTTGTCGCGGCGTTTGTTGCCTATGCAGCCTCGCTAAAGGGTTCTGCCCTGACAAGCTTTACATTTGTCACCAAAACATATTCTCCCATGACAAACCTCTATATTTGTCACCAGAGCTTCCAAGTCTTTAATGACAAATTTTAGTATTCGTCACCTGAAAAACTTTTCAAGTAACGAAAACTTTGTCACAAAACACTCAAATCTTTGTCACCGAACACTCAAAACTTTGTCACCAAATCATATTTGTCATAAAAGGATAGAAACACATTTTCTTGTTTTACACTTATTCTTGACAAACACTTTGTCACTAAAGTATTATTTTTATAAAAAATTAATAATAATAATAATAAAAATTATTACCAATCATTTTTTTAGTATACAAAAAACAAAACATCCACTTCAAGAAATTATAAAAACACCAAAATAATTAAATCATACAACTTAGAACCACTGAAGTAATGAAAAGAATTAGCAAATGTGAATCCAGCAAAACACTTCCATGGAAACAAACCTGGAGAAAAGAAAAAATTTTGGGTAAAAACCAACAGGTATTTACTAAATAATTATTAACAATCATTTATAAATATACAAAACTTAACACCAACTCTAAAATTTCAAAAATACCAAAAAAATTAAATAAATTATGCTAAATGCTGAAATATATTATGATTCGACTTACAAAATGGATTTGACATCGACAAGGATTCGACAGATTCGAATTTCATTGGGAATTGACTTACACGATAATATTTTATCAAACACATGAAATATATAAAAGTGCATTACATGAACTAAATGCTGAATGCTTTGAGTCTGTGAATGCAATATGCTAAGTGCATTACATGCTTTATGAAATGCGGTATGCTAAGTGCATGAAAAATGTACAAAACCATGCAATTTTGTCAATGAAATTGTGATGCATTTGCAATATGAATCTGAATCTAATGACCTTTGCATCCGGAACACAAAATGCTTGATGTACAGAACCTAAACTCATGCCAAACAAGTACTAATACAAAGACTTAATCTAGTGTTAAATCAAAGAAAACTCGAACATGTGCAATGACATGACTACGATGTTAAATATAGAATTATCGTGTCAAGACCGAAGTCCTTCGTCCATTGAATCATATCAGCCCAATCAGTAGCTTGCACCTGGAACCAGGGGCGGCTGCAGGAATTTTGACAAGGGGGTCGGAAATTTATCAATTTTTTCCCGTATCACACATATATTTGTATATTTACCTCTGTGTACATGTAATTATAGAGTAATGATAAAAAATAGAAATCGATGCATAAAAATAAGGGGGTCAGTTACACATAGATATGCGTTTATTAAAAAAAATCTCCACTGTAGTTAAAAAAAAAAAAAATTTTAGGGGGTCGGCCGCACCCACAAGCTTGTGGGTGGAGCCGCCCCTGCCTAGAACAGGAGAAAAAAGCAACTGTAGCTTGCTCCTTTTCACAGCTGTCAACAATGAACATAAAAATCTGATGTGAAACCTAAGCATAAAATGAAATGATTAAGAGTTGAAAAAAAACTAAACCCCACCCCCCGCCCCCTGCACACACAATATGCAATACTCCACAAAAGCAAGACAATAAGCAACTATCATAAGTTTTATTTCAAATAAATGAAACAAGCATTCTGGACACAAAAAGAAGACCAAGTGGATATTGGAAAAACATATCATAACAAAAAAACCAATAATATAAGCAGATCAGCCTTCCAAAATAAAGGATTAAAGCATGTACCTGAGTGTTAAAGCAAGACAAACTAAGTACCTCAATGCTTCCAACCCAGAAGCATGCATAGTTAAAGCATCTTGCCGATCCACCTGGATAATCCATATAATAGTAAATCATGAAAATTTCATCAAAGTAAGAAAGAGAGAAATCAGAAACAGCAACATTCAAGATGTTGGCAGCCCAACACGGCAACACGCAAAGTCCCGGTGACATAATTTAAGTAATCTCCCTTGTAAATTCAAAGTACCTATAGCGAAGCAATATATATTGAAGGTGTAAGAAGGGCAAATCTGGTTACATTGACTGATGGTCCTTGTCCCAACCCTTAGGCTGAAATGAGAGTATACAAGTCGGGTCACAAACGATGCAGTTTCAGAAACAGAGGCTTAAACTGAAATAGATGTAAATTCTGCAAACAATGTAGCAGTACCATGCCATCAAATAAGATTCTCAGGTCAATCATTTTAACTGTGCATTGCATACCTTTTTAGTAGACGTTTTCCGAGTAGCTTTAGCAGCAGTCTTAACAGGGCAGACATTCTTGGATTCCAAAGCTTGCTTCTGCCTTCGAAGTTGCAAGTGAACAAAGAGTAGAAACAGAAATGTTGATTGATCAAGAGGACACGATAAGTATCAAATACCTACCGTATTGTAGAATACTCAGCATTAATTTATGCCAATAATTTTTTGATTTTGAAATGCAATTTATCTGTGCAATTCTTGGACTATTTATAATTGATATAGTACAAAAGAAATATACATACTCATTTTGATGTCAAACTATTTATTTTTCAATACCTATGATTGCCAAAACGAGTGTGATAAACATGATACCCTGCATTAACCCGAGATGACAAAGTGGAATAACGTTTGGTAATCCGTAACGAGTGTGATAAACACGATACCCTGCATTAACCACTAGATGACAAGGGCCACTTCACTATATAAAGGTCCACTAGCAAACATAACACAAACACTTCTCATATCATTCATCCAAACATTACACAAACACTTTTCACCTCACAAAAATGCCACGACGTACCCAACATCGATTACTCCCATTCATAGGATCAATATACCATTTTCATGACTATGAGGGAATTCGGTATCACATAGTCGATGATGTGTTCAACGACGTACACCCTAATCGTTTTGAGAACTTGGGGGTGGCAAGAATGTTCGTGGTTAACTGGGAGATGCGGCACATCCATCCAGAAGAACAATTCTTGGCTGTAATGGGTCAACCCCTATACGCTTGAGGCGTATTCATCGTTTTGTTGTGTCGAGGCTTTGGAAAGGTTAGCTCAACACCCTGCTCGTGTCAATGTTGGCGTGGTATGTGAATTTTATTGCGCGTAACTTCTTATGCCTGATAAGCTATTGCACGCAATTGTATGCGTGGAGTGCGCATGGATTATAGTCGTACTTTTCTTAACAACTATCTTTGTTTACCTATTGCTTCTTCTATGCCTATTGATGTTGAGTGCGTTGGCGAGAGACTCGTGCTCTGGAAGTCACAGCATTGTGTTTGCCCGGTGCGCTTTGGATTCGAAATGGTGATTACAATGAGCTCGCTTTGCCGTTTACCTACATGGCGGTGAAAGTGAATATTGGCATCATTTTGTCCAGTTTAGGTTATTGCCACCTCATCATTCGTACACCGTCTCGGCTGATTACTTCTCCTCATTCATACTATCATGACTAATACACCTATTGATGTTCTTTGACATAATGTTTTGTGAAATTAGAAGAGTGACCGAGTACACGTGAAGTCGACTTCCTTACGGGACATTCATCACCGCCATAGCAGAGCAAGCGTGGTGTAGAGTTTTATATGACTGATGAGATTATCAAATCATGAATCATAATGTATTAACGAACTTGTTTTATTGTAATATCGTTTATTTTAAGATATTTGGTAATTTCTTTTATTTTATGTAGTTATTGTTTATTGTTAAATGTTTTATTTTAATCGTTTATTGTATGTTTTTTTAAATTTGTTTGGTAATATCTTATGTTTTGTTATTGTAATGCAATAATAATGCGTGATATATTCGATAATGTTATTATTATATATTTCATTGTTACTTTGTTGTAATAATTACTATTATTTATTTCACTATATACATATGTATTGTTGTTATATAAAAAAGATATGTACGGTATTGTTGCTTACCACCCAAATTCGTTTGTTTCCCTCAACAAATTTCCCCAATTCATTACCCTAATTCCCTCCAGAAATTTCCCCACCCAAATTCGTTCGTTTCCCGCTACCTTTTCCCCAAAATTCAAATTTTCGTTCAAATTTCAAAGAGAATTGACGAAGGGGGCTGAGTAATTAGAGCATAGGAACTCCTCTCTTACTCCAATCATCCAATTTGCCGGTTATGTCCCCTTCCATCGCTCTCACCTTCTCCCCCTTCTCTCTCCCCAAGAACCCTAAATTACCTTATCCCATCTATAATCAAGCGCTTGGAGCAATGTTTTCATGAATGCGCAGGTATTTCAACCCGTGTTATTTGTAGTATATATTCATCCTTAAAAGTTATATTCTTATTTGATTAATTTATGTAAATTGTTTGCAGTTACTAAGGGTGTTTGAATCCGATTCCGGCATAAACAACCCCCTGTGCTTACTCTTTCACGAATTTGTAGGTATTTGATGTGGTTTTTTTGAAAAGTGATTTCTTTGCTTTGACTCGTTCGGAAAAAAACAAATATCTAATCAATGTTGCTGCTATTATTTTATTTGTGAAGAAAAATGTGTTGTAAGGGAAAGATAGTAATCATTTCTTTAGCATAATATTAACTAAAATAATAAGTTTTTAACTTTCTGGTGAACAAACTAGAATCTGATTGATTCTTTGTTTGACTAAAATTAACGTTTTGAACTTAACTTTCTATTAAGCATATGACTTTGTGATCAATATTGGTGGAACTTTGATTAAATACTAAGACGATTGTTTGATATTGACATTACCGCTATTAGAGGAGGCCGGATATGGATGTTCTCCCCTGTTTTTTTTCCCATGAGCTTATGGGCTGCTATGTTAACAATGTGTGAGCATATGTTAACAATGTGTGAGCAGATGGTATAGGCCATTTTATCTCGTTGACTGTTTGTATTTCATTGACTGTTTGCAATTCCCCCATTTTCTTTAAGAATATGAATCAAAACGAAGCTAGATGTTCAACGATTTCTGGATCTTCTACCAACATAAACGAAGCTCAGCTATTTCATGGGAATATATTTTGCAAGTGTGGCATTCCAGCTAAACTTACAACATCAGTTACAAAGAAGAACCCAGACAGAAAGTTCTTTACTTGCGAATTATACCCGGTATGAATTCTCGACTCGAATTGTTTTTTTATAATTCCAGCTGCATTTATACAATAATAATAATTTTTTTATTCACTGGTTTAATTTCTTATCTTGCAACAGCATGAACTCAGATGCAATTTTTTCCTTTGGCATGATGAATTGTCTTCATATACCGGGACACAAGAAGCTATTAATAACTCCTTCAACTTGGTGTGGAAAGTAGTTGTCAATCAAAAGGAGATTGAATTGTTAATGAAGAAGCGAGAAATGGACGTGGAAAAAATGGAACACGTTGAGATCAATGTTACCGAGTTAATGAAACGTTTGGAGATCACAACTCAAATGGTGAGGAAGGACAAAGACAGGATTGATCGTACTGAGACACTAATGGAGAAGCTTAGGCAGAAGAACAAATCACATTCAATGAAAAAGATATTATTGACTATTATGGGGGGTTGTATTATTAAGTATTTTGTATTCCATGTTGGTAATTAACAAACATTGTGTTGTACTAGTTCTTGGTTTCCTTAACTATTGATATTTTCACTTTTGCCAGTTTAAAACGCAATTAACTTGAAATTTTTAGCAGTTATAACACAGCATAATTCAACTTGTTATAAGACCAGTTACAACACTGTTAAGGGTGAATTTATACGTTTTATAACGTTGTATTTTATGATGTTCTCCCCCATAATTCATATGATTTGCATAGGAAATGTGGTTTTAAATGATTTATTAAGCAAGTGAGATTTTAATTAGTTTATTCACAAAATGAGGTTGTGTACGTGTTTTGATTATGGTTTTATGAGTATTTGGATTGTGTTACGTTTTGCGATGTCTTAATGTGATGTAGATACATGTTGGAGGCTAAATTGATGATCAAATGTTGATATAATTCGAGCTAAATCGAGATAGAGATGAGAAAAGAAGGATAAAGATGGAAGAAGGAAGAGATAATGATCAAGAGATCGAGTTCCAGCATCGATGGACGGCGCCCACGGTCCGTCCATGGTGGGCGGGCGTTGCTCAACCGAACGAGCGTTCGAGGTGCGATTTACATTCGAGCCTTCAAACGCTGCATAAACGGCGTTCACCTCCGTCCGAAAGCTGGCGGGACGGCGTCCAAGATAGTGGACGGGCGTCCAAGCACCGCCTTAGCCTAAACCGACCTAAAAATCTATAAATAGGCGCGATTTCTCAAACCCTAGACACACAATTGAACCCTAAAACCTAGGGGCAGCTTGGCTGCGTTTTCTCTGATTTTATCTACTTTTATGCAATTTAATTCCTAGATTAGATTAGATAGATTCATGTCTTTTATTTCATCAATTCGAGTTGCAACAAGGATGTTAAGAGGCTAAACCCTCTTGAACAAGCGTTGTGAAGCCGTCCATCAACAATTCATTTGATTCGTGATTGATTTGTGAGTTTCTATCTCAAGTTTGTTTCTTTTATCATGCTTTACATTGTTTTATTGCAAGTCGTATCGAAAGATGTTTGCTTTATGATTGTTTTATTGATGAAAATCATATAAACATTAGATCACCATGCTAAAAGAATAGATCTTGATCTAACTAAAACGAGTTATTAGATTGATTTTCTAGATTAGAAATTGAAAGATTTCACGCCTAGGTTAGAAAGAGCGTAATCTTTAACATCGAAAGATAAAAGATTAGAAACGAACTTGTCCACGAGAGTAGGAGTTTATGCCTTCGATTAGGTGAATCACGACTTGAGTAGAGATCACGAATTAATCCGAATTAGAATTGAATGTTGATAGGATAGGTGGATCAATTGCTTGTTAGTTCGTTATAATTTGATTTTAATCCTTTAAACTTGAATTGCTAGATTAGTTTACTTTTAATTGCACTCTAGTTTTTATCGCTTTTCAATCTTGCCTAGCATTGGATTAATTTCCTCTGTCTAGTTACTTTTATGCATATTTGTTTAGGTTAGTTCTTCGTTTAGGTTAGTTTCGTGACAATAGTTTAGTTAAAAACAAAAGCTAGGATTCACATTCGCCTAGTTCCCGTAAGATCGACCGGCATAGCCTCTACACTACGATCCTTGCACTTGAGGTTAACCGGTTTATTACTTGTTGTTTTGTATTGATAAAATCCGGGACAAGTTTTTGGCGCCGTTGCCGGGAACCGGACGGTTGCCTAGTTTTTGTTCTAGTTTTTATTTTGCTTTTAATTCTGTTTTTAGGTTAAATATTTTCAATTTACATTTGTGGTTAGTAGTGTAGTTGTTTTTGTTCAATTGTGCATCGCTTTTAATTGTGTTTTTGTTAGTAGTTGATAGAAAATCTTAGCTCTTAACCTATACTCTGTTTTTCGCTTTACGTACTCTGTTTTACTAATCGTTTATTCCCGGTTGGGCGAGCATCCGTTTTACCAGGCGCCCGTCCGATTCTTGCTTCAGCGGACGGCGTTTAGTTTCTTTGGGCGCCCGTCCCACTGAAAATTCTTCAATCTGTACAAATTACGACTGCGAGACGGCGTTGGATTTCCAAACACCCGTCTGTCCTCCTGTTTGATGTCTTTTTAGTAGGTAGGGTTTTTGTTTCTATCCTTTCTAGTTTCCACGTTGATTCGGTGACATCTAAGGTTGAATCATCGACTCACACCTTTCACGATCAAATTTTAGGATAAAAGGGTCCGTTTTAGCACTTGATAGTATTTTGGCCATAACTTTCGGCTCGAGTGTCGGATTGGCGCGCGACCCCCAATTCGGCTTCTCGTTCCGACGCCGACGACGTGGCAGACCGCCGGAGGCCGTCCGACACCGTTTTCAAGGTCAAAATCCACTGTTTTCCCTTCCATTTTGGGCTCGAGAAGATTTCAACACGTTTTTAGTGTGTTTCTTTTTTTCTGTTTTTAAATATTTCAGAGTTAAGTTTCGTAGTTTTTGATTCCTCTAGGTTTAGTTATCCTTTCCTCTGTCGATCTGTCCTTTCGTCACTTTCTATCCTTTCTTGCTCAACACCTTGAGTTGGTGTTCGGTTTATGCAAACTCGTAGTCATAAGGGACCACTAATCTATTCCCTCGACCCGAAGCGGACCATAGTCCGACCCAATAGGCGGAGACTTCGTTTCGACGAAGAAAACGCTCTAGATCAAAATTTGAGCAATATCTTTCAGAGAAATCGAAAGAATAGTAATAATGGCGGCGGAAGATAGAGACGGACGTTGGCCGACTATGCCATGCCCGTCTGATCACCATCAACCCGGCTATCGTCATGCCTACCATTCTGCTCCAAACTTGAGCTTAAACCGGACTTATTCGGATGATGCGGCATGCATCAATTTTCCATGGTTTCCCATCCGAAAACCCCACACTCACTTACACACATTCTTGCAAATATGCGGTACTACCCGTATCCAAGGTGTAAGTGAGGGCGCCATCAAGCTTAAACTATTTCCATTTTCCTTACGGGGAGGCACTCGAGTGGTATCACTCTCTCCTCTCTGAATCCATCACTAAGTGGGCGGAGCTCGAGAAGGAATTTCTAAGTCAATACTTTCCTCCTTCAAAAAGCATTGCCATGTCTGAACGAAAATCTTCACATTCCATCACCGGAAAATGAGTCATTCTTTGAGGCGTGGAAAAGGTTTAAGTCTCTCTGCGCAAGTGTCCCCATCATGGCTTGCCAAAGCAAAGGCAAGTCCATACTTTCTTCGATGGATTGACCGAGCTCACCAAGGGCATGGTCAATAGTTCCTCTGTGGGGCATTTCTCAAGAAAACACTGATGAGGGTGGGCGCTGTTCGAGGACATTGCCAAGTACAATTATGCCCCTCTTATCAAGCCATCCAAGCACCTCCTCCGCCTCCCAAGGTCGAAGAGGTGACTATGCAAAATCTCGTTGCCATGTTGCGAAAGCAAATGACAACCTCTCAAATGGCAGCCTCTCAAAACTTCTCAAATCCGAGTTATCGAGCTCCTTCACCTTCACGAACTCTCAAGTTCACATCTTTGTGAAGCTTCTTTGTCGACCGCCATATGGTGGCCAATGTCAATTTTCTTCCCCTACGCTTTCGGCAAAGTCAATGATGTTCATGACTATGGACAACATAATCCAATCACATGCCAAGTATGTGATAGCATAGGCACACCTTTGCTCGCTCCACGTCCCATGATTGGGCGAAATCTGCGCGAAGTCAATGCTTTCTCTGGCTAGACAAATCGGATATTCAATAACCAATTCTCGCCGAGCAGCTTTCCAAAACCAAGGGTTTAATCAATCTTGATTTAATCCTAATTCGAACTTCAATAGAAACCTGGTTATAATCGAGACCCAAGCTATAATTCTTCCAATCCACAAAGAAAGGTTCAATCGAGAATTGGCCCGCCAATTCTAATTCTACATTTCCAAATCAGTCCAATCACCACTCCTCAAAATCATCGAACTCTCAAGGACCCTCCCAATCCAACAATTTCAAAACCAAGTTGGAGGAGCAAAGCAGGACAATAAAAAGTCTTGAGAGACAAATAGGGCAATTGGTCGAGCCGCTAGCGTCAAGACCCCAGGGCATCTGCCCGATTTCTTGAAAAAAAACCCAAAAGGCGGTCAAGTCGCTCGAGGCCGATTAAGCGGCGATCAATGCACCGACTGGTACCTTCACCTCCGTGCGGTAGAAGAGGCGGTGCAATGAATTTGAGAAGTGGTTCTCAAGTTGGTGGTCCCCGGCTTCCAGGAAACCACTAGCCCTCCCCGCCACCGATAAGGCGGGAGGGAAGTTGAGCACCCATCATCCCTTTGGCTGCGAAGGAAAAATCGGTGGTGATCCTGATAGAAGAAAGAGTTGAGATTCCTCAAGTGGCTGATCCGCCCGAGGAATAAAGAATCAATTGGAAGTCCTCGGTGGCTGTTCCCACGAGAAGTGAAACATTTGAGGATCCTCGGTGGTGATCCCACGAGGATCGATGAGTTAAATGATAGTCGGTGGGTGATCCACGACTAACAAAAAGGATGGAAAGACGGTTCGATGGAAAGACATGGAAGACAAAGTCATCGATTGCTTCCTCAAAGAAAGTATTTTCGAGGATGATTTGAAAAAGCTTCCCTTTCCACCCAGAAGAGCAACATCCCATTGAGCAAAGATAAGAAGTACGAAAGGTGCTTAATTTGTTGAAAAATACTCAGGTTAATCTTCCATTGTCGGATGTCTTGGTAGAGATGCCTAAGTACACCAAATTCATAAAGGATGTTGTTTCTTCCGAAGAAGAAGTTAGCGAAAATGGATCGAGGCAATTGGTGAGGATTGTTCAATGATCAATTATCGGACTTACCAATCAAAAGAGGTGACCCCGAAAATTCGTGCTCACATTGCGGATGGGAGGCCTAGTCTTTCCAAATTCTTTATGTGACTGGTGCATCCATAAGCTTGATGCCATTATCTATTTGCAAGCAATTTGGGTTTACAAAGTCTTCTAGAACCCACTACCATGAACTTGCGTTCACGATAGATCTTCAAAGAAAGCCTCGGGGATCCTAAAGGACGTATTGGTTCAAGTTGGTAGGTTTACCTTTCCCGTTGGTACTGGTATGTCTTAGATATGGAGAAAAATGAAAATGTCCCTCTCGATTCTTGGAAGACCTTTCCTATCTCACACTAGAGCCCTCATCGATTGTGATGGTGGGAAAGTAACTATCCGAGTTGGTGACCAAGAGGTGAGCTATAGTGTTTCTAAATCTATTCAAGTACCCTCCGGTTCTCCAACCGGCTGTTCCATTGAGGAGACGTCTGATGACTTCTATGACTTCATGGATAAGCAAGTCTTGGCTGTAGAAGCAGAATATGAGCGATTGATCGATAATCTAAACAATCATGGTGTGGTCAATCTAGATCATTTAGCAGCTGAATTCGAGGATGAGCTAAGAGAAGAAGCTTTGGCAGTAGGGCCACTAAGTAAACTCAACGATGTTGAGTTGAGGAGTGGAGATCTTAAATCAAGTCTAGAGGAACCCCCTGTAGACTTGGTTGCAAAGCCGTTGCCTAAACATCTTAAGTATGTATTTACGAGAGAAAGGTGACAAGCTTCCTTTGATCATCTCTGCCAAAGTCGTCTCGAATAGAAGAGCTTAAAGCATTAAACGTCTTGCGCAAAAATGAGAAAGCCTTTGGATGGCAGGTGGGAGATATCCGAGGGATATCTCCCGACATCTGTATGCACAAGATCAAGACTGAGGAGGGTGCAAAACGAGTTAGACAACCTCAGAGAAGGCTCAACCCTCACATGCAAGAAGTAGTCAAGAAGGAAATCATTAAGCTTCTAGATATGGGTATCATATACGCCATTCTTGATAGTGAGTGGGTGTCCCCGACTCGAGTAGTCCCCAAAAAGGGGGAATTACTATTGAGAAGAATGAGAAGGGAGAAGAGATAGCATTGAGGCTCGTTCTTTGGATCTGAGTATGTATCGATTATAGAAAACTCAATGAGGTCACAATGAAAGATCATTTCCCCTTCCATTCATTGATCAAATGCTTGGCGTCTGCGAG
This sequence comes from Gentiana macrophylla, assembly GCA_026214975.1. Classification (NCBI taxonomy): domain Eukaryota; kingdom Viridiplantae; phylum Streptophyta; class Magnoliopsida; order Gentianales; family Gentianaceae; genus Gentiana; species Gentiana macrophylla. Next base: position 15,977,467 of record CM047817.1, on the reverse strand, counting down.
GCACGCATTCTCTTCTACTTCTGGATGGATATTCGGATACTTCCGAATACCCATCGATCCTGTTGACCAAGAGAAGACCACTTTCACTTGCCCTTATGGTACATTCGCCACAGCGGATGCCATTTAATCTATGCAATGCCCCTGCTACCTTTCAAAGGTGTATGATGGCAATCTTTGACGGGCTAGTTGAAAAGTTCATGGAGATTTTTATGGATGATTTCTCGGTCTTTGGTCAATCCTTCGATGATTGCCTCGATAATCTTGATCAGTGTTGTCTAGATGTGTGGAAAAGGACTTAGTACTCAATTGGGAAAAGTGCCATTTTATGGTCGATGAAGGGATAGTTCTTGGCCACAAAGTGTCACCAAAGGTATAAAGTAGATAGGGCCAAGGTTGAAGCTATTGAGAAGATGAGTTATCCTAAGAATGTTCGGGAGGTCCGAGGTTTTCTCGGACATGTCGGCTTCTATAGGAGGTTCATCCAGGACTTTTCAAAGATTGCCAAGCCCCTGTCTACTTTACTCAAAGAAGACGTTACTTTTGATTTTGATGAGAATTGCAAGCGCGCGTTTGAGGAGCTTAAGAGTAGACTGATCTCTGCTCCAATTCTTATATCGCCAGACTGGAACCTACCCTTTGAGCTTATGTGTGATGCATCCAACTATGCTGTTGGTGCAGTCTTAGGGCAAAAGCTTAATGGAAAGTTCCAGCCTATCTATTATGCCAGTCACACACTGAATCCTTCTCAAGTTAACTACACGACAACTGAAAAGGAACTATTAGCCGTAGTCTTTGCTATGGATAAGTTTCGTAGATACTTGCTGGGTGCTCAAGTGATTGTGTGGACTGACCACGCTGCTTTGCGATATCTCATGACCAAAAAGGAAGCTAAACCGCGCTTACTGCGTTGGATACTGACCCTCCAAGAGTTTGACGTTCAAATCAAAGATAAGAAGGGCAGTGAGAACGTAGTGGCGGATCATGTTTCTAGGGTGTTAAGTGAGGAAAAGGATGAACCAGATGATATAGATCTTTACTTTCCTCTAGAAAACATTATGTTGATAGACGGTTGTCCTCCCGATGTTCCATGGTATTCCTCCATTGTAAACTACCTTCATGCCCGTTATCTCGATCTGAAATGTCTTATCAAGAGAAGAAGAAAGTTCTTCTCTGATATGAAATATTTCGTTTGGGATGAACCTTATCTTTTCAAGATCTGTAAAGATGGTTTGCTTAGGAGATGTGTTCCAGAATCCGAGCAACGCGATATAATCGAGCAATGCCATAGTGGACCCACAGGTGGTCACTTTGGTCCTTGGAAAACGGTTGCGAAGATCTTCCAGTCCGGTTTCTATTGGCCCACGATCTTTAAGGACGCAGAAGCTTTCTGCAAAGCTTGTGATCGTTGCCAAAGAACCGGAGCTTTGACAAAGGCGGTTTGACATGCCGTTGAAACCCATCCTTGAATCACGAAGTCTTTGATGTTTGGGGCATCGATTTTATGGGACCATTCCCATCATCTTGTGGCAACAAATACATCTTAGTCTGCGTTGACTATGTTTCAAATGGGTGGAGGCAATTGCCACTCCTCACAATGATCATAAAACGGTCATGAAATTTACGAAGAAGAATATCTTTGTGAGGTTTGGATGTCCACGTGCCTTGATCGGTGATGAAGGGACACACTTCGCAACCGACCTTTGGAAAAGTCCTTGAGAAGTATGGTGTTCGCCATAAAGCGGCACACCATATCATCCGATGACTAGTGGTCGGGTTGAGCGAAGCAACCGTAGTCTTAAGAAAATCCTGGAGAAGACGGTGAATAGTCATAGAAAAGACTGGAGTCCGAAGTTGGACGATGTACTTTGGGCATATAGGATCGCCTATAAGACCCCTATGGGTACATCGCCATATCAAATGGTTTACGGTAAGCCATGCCATCTCGCGATCGAGTTAGAGCACGGGCGTATTGGACTCTCGAAAGTTTTGAACTTCGATTCCCAATCTGTGGGAAACATCGATTGCGGCAGCTTGCTTGCATGAGCTGGATGAATTTAGACTCCAGGCTTATGAAAGCGCCAGGATTAGTAAAGAGAAGATGAAACTACTCCATGACGCCAGGATAAAGAAGAGAGAATTCAGTCGGGCGAGCAAGTTCTCTTATACAATTCTAGGTTACATTTGTTTCTGGGAAGTTGAGAACACGTTGGTCCGTCCTTTTGAGATTCTCCAAATCATTCCCGGAGGCGTTCTAGAGCTTTCGCGCGATTCACGGCGATCAACCGTTCGAGTGAATGGTCGAGATGCAAGCATTACATTGGTGAACCCAAGGTAAAGCCTTTGACTATTCGATTTCTCGATATCCTCGGGTGTAGCGCCCCTAAAGTCGATGAGTTTGACGAGTTCTCGCCCGACTTTTTACGAGGATGACGGTTGTGGTAAATCGGAAGAAGTTCTAGCGGTAGTTGGGATATGGAAGAGTTTTTCAAAGAGCAACAACTCAAGAGGAAGTCGGCAAAGAGGAAATCGACCATGGGAAGTTCAAGCGTGTTTGGAGAGCTATTAAAGAATTAACCCTTGTGTTGGCTGCTGTTTACTTCAACGCAGCCACACTCATGATGAGAGCTTACACGGTAGTGGTGGCGAGAAAAGTCAAATGGCCTGATCCAGTGAGCCTTCATTAAATCGGGCTCTCGACGTTAAACAAAGCGCTTGGTGGGGAGGCAACCCCTCTTTTCTTTTGTTTTGTTTATTTATTTCTTAGTTTTTCGAGCTCATGCCGGTTTCTCGTAGGCTCGGATTTTATGTTTTCGATTTTTGTATTTGAAATTTTTCTCGCTTTAAAAAAGGGTGCATTGGTGTTTTGAATGGAATTTCTTTGTTTTTGTTGAGGCACTGCTGTGGATGCTTTTCAATCTCGACTTCTCTTTCTTTATCACTTTTGTACGCTACGATATAATCCCTTGTATCCCCCGAGGTATTTCTTTGTTTTCATGAGTGCAGGGAATTTGCATTAGCTTTTGTGCGATTTCAGATGATGTCAGTTTTCCGGTGGATGGTCCATAGTCTACTGCATTCATCGAGCATTTCTGGAGGTGGATCGATACGCTTCCAGAAGTGTTTCTTTATAACTACAATCAGCTAAGTACTTTCCTTCTTTTTTTTAATTCTGCACACCATGAGGACATGTTGTCATTTAAGTGTGGGGGAGGGGATTAGTCGGTATGTATCTATGCACTTGCTTACATGATATTATTTCTATGCTAAAATGAGCTAAATTTTAAAAATTTTTGTTTTGTCTCGAGTGAGCAATGCATGTTTTTGTTCAGTTTGTTATATTCATCGATGCTGTATGCCGTATGTTCCGTAAGTTAGTTGTTTCACCCGATATTATTTTTCACGAAGCCATAGTGAATGATGAGCTATATTATAAAGTTATACCCCTTTTGATTAGTGATGTTTGATTCCTTATAAGTCATGTGCTTAGTGCTAATGTTCATATCGTGAGACTTATGATAGTTTGTATTTAGTTCCAAGTACGATGTACTGTGAATATCTAGAAGTTTGAATGTGATAAGTAATACGTAGCTAATGTCCTTTGAAAAGTTGAGTTAATAATGAAATCAATAGTGTGTGTCGGAGTCGGTCGATGATTTGAGTGCGGTAAGGCATTATCTCGAAATGTTTTATTCCACTATGATGACCAAAAGCTCACGACAATCGAGAAGAAATTTGCTTTATGATTTGAGTAAGGTAGGGTATACCACGTATGTCCTATTCTCGCTATGATGAGCAATAGCTTATTCGATGTGTGTTTAAATGTGAAATCAATTGAATCAACTTAGGAATTGGTATGAAAAGAATGAAATGAGACTTAGTTATCGTTAATCTTATCCCAGGTATAAACCGATGGATATCTTTGTAGGGATTATCCTCTAAGTATGTCGGAAAGGTCTTAAATGTGTTCTATCATCTTTTCCGGATATGTTCCGTTTGTAGGTGCATCTTATAAGTATCTTTTATTACTAGTTTGAAGGGGGTATTAGCTAGTTTTGCTTTGAGTTTTTCAAGTTTGGATTTAGTGGAAGTTCTCTAAGGCTATGCACACACACGATGGTGAACTTCTAATTTATTGACTATGTGGTATATGTGTTGAGGTGTCTATATTCTTTCCGAGCCTTTATCTTGTTTTGTTTTGCTCGGACGACGAGCAAAGTTTAAGTGTGGGGAGTTGTTAAGGGTGAATTTATACGCTTTATAACGTTGTATTTTATGATGTTCTCCCCCATAATTCATATGATTTGCATAGGAAATGTGGTTTTAAATGATTTATTAAGCAAGTGAGATTTTAATTAGTTTATTCGCAAAATGAGGTTGTGTACGTGTTTTGATTATGGTTTTATGAGTATTTGGATTGTGTTACGTTTTGCGATGTCTTAATGTGATGTAGATACATGTTGGAGGCTAAATTGATGATCAAATGTTGATATAATTCGAGCTAAATCGAGATAGAGATTAGAAAAGAAGGATAAAGATGGAAGAAGGAAGAGATAATGATCAAGAGATCGAGTTCCAAAGATCGATGGACGGCGTCCCACGGTCCGTCCATGGTGGACGGGCGTTTGCTCAACCGAACGAGCGTTCAGAGGTGCGATTTACATTCAGAGCCTTCAAACGCTGCATAGACGAGCGTTCACCTCCGTCCAGAAGCTGCTGGACGAGCGTCCAAGATAGTGGACGGGCGTCCAAGCACCGCCTTAGCCTAAACCGACCTAAAAATCTATAAATAGGCGCGATTTCTCAAACCCTAGACACACAATTCGAACCCTAAAACCTAGGGGCAGCTTGGCTGCGTTTTTCTACAGTTTTTATCTACTTTTATGCAATTTAATTCCTAGATTAGATTAGATAGATTCATGTCTTTTATTTCATCAATTCGAGTTGCAACAAGGATGTTAAGAGGCTAAACCCTCTTGAACAAGCGTTGTGAAGCCGTCCATCAACAATTCAGTTTGATTCGTGATTGATTTGTGAGTTTCTATCTCAAGTTTGTTTCTTTTATCATGCTTTACATTGTTTTATTGCAAGTCGATCGAAAGATGTTTGCTTTATGATTGTTTTATTGATGAAAATCATATAAACATTAGATCACCATGCTAAAAGAATAGATCTTCGATCTAACTAAAACGAGTTATTAGATTGATTTTCTAGATTAGAAATTGAAAGATTTCACGCCTAGGTTAGAAAGACGTAATCTTCAACATCGAAAGATAAAAGATTAGAAACGAACTTGTCCACGAGTAGGAGTTTATGCCTTCGATTAGGTGAATCACGACTTGAGTAGAGATCACGAATTAATCCGAATTAGAATTGAATGTTGATAGGATAGGTGGATCAATTGCTTGTTCGCTCGTTATAATTTGATTTTAATCCTTTAAACTTGAATTGCTAGATTAGTTTACTTTTAATTGCACTCTAGTTTTTATCGCTTTCAATCTTGCCTAGCATTGGATTAATTTCCTCTGTCTAGTTACTTTTATGCATATTTGTTTAGGTTAGTTCTTCGTTTAGGTTAGTTTCGTGACAATAGTTTAGTTAAAAACAAAAGCTAGGATTCACATTCGTCTAGTTCCCCGTAAGATCGACCCGGCATAGCCTTTACACTACGATCCTTGCACTTGAGGTTAACCGGTTTATTACTTGTTGTTTTGTATTGATAAAATCCGGGACAAACACATAATACTTAAACTTGTTATATGACCAGTTACAACACAACATACTTAAACTTGTTATATGACCAGTTACAACACAACATACTTTGAGAGATGCTAAAAAGAAACATCACTGCCATTATCATCTTCACCAATCAATCGCGAACAACTAGTTTTATTATGGCCTGTTTTCTTGCATTTACCACAGTGTATATTAACCCTTTTCCCGTCTCCGGTAGAATTCTTTCTCTTTTTTGATGGACGTCTGGATAGTCTCTTTGTCACCGTCAGTGCCAACACCTTCCTGTGAAGCACATCAGCGGGATACTCACAATCTGCTTCATTTATCAAGGGGAGCACACTTTGAGAATAAGATTTCCTCCAATAATCGCTGCTATAATACCGAGTGCAATAGTTGTTGCCGTGGCTCCCTATGTGCTTGGCCACAGCAATAGCATGATAGCATGGAAACCTATCTAAATCGAATTTCTTGCATGTACACTTGAAAACATCCAAGTCAACAATGTAAGTCAACATAGTATCGTTGTCAAACACTTCATACTTAACGGAAGAAACTACATAAACCTTGAACTTCTGTACTCTGTTGTATCTTTTTGTCATTCGTTCTTCTCCTTTGAGAGTGAGCACAGAAACACATTCTTCACCACGTTTACTTCGTTCACCAAACCACACCTATAAAACCTCCTGGATACATTCAAGCAAACCAACTATTGAAAATTCCCAAGCACGCAATAACTTGCTGTTTAAAGACTCGGCATGGTTAGCTGTCATTATATTGTACCGTAAACATTTAAACTGAGATCTACACCAGAAAGGAAATGATGCTTCTTCCAAATACTCGTCAAGTTTATCACATATTGTAGATAATTTTTCCCAATGCACTTTAAACTCTGAAACAGTATAGGCCTTTGCAGTTGGCATAAAAAACGTCGACACATTGCGACTAGGATAACGACTCCTCAAATTCTTTTGGATGTGATATACACAAAATCCATGGTGCGCATTCTCAAACACATTACTGAATGCTGTTTTGATACTTTCAGCACGATAAAAAATTATTGATAGATCACCGGTGTCACCAATAATGGGTTTTAACTTTGTGAAAAACCAGGTCCACGAAGGAATGTTTTCAGAATCAACAACAGCCCATGCAATTGGAAATATTTGACCATTTCCATCTTCACACGTTGCCACAAGTAGAACCCCTTTGTAACGCATTTTCAAATGTGTTCCGTCCACAGAAACGACTAGCCGCATATACTTGAACCCCTCTATACTTGCACCAAGTGCCATAAAACAATATAAAAACTCATCGTTTCCTTTACTTTCAATCTCCGACACAGTTCCCGGGTTTCTAGCCTCCACCCTATGAAAATACTTAGGTAATTTTTCAAAACTCATTTTTGGAAATCCCTGAACCAATGAATTCGCATAACGCTTTGCCTTGAATGCCTTGTGATAACTAATCTCATATCCAAACTTTGACATAAAATCAATCATCATATCCCTCGGAGAGTAAATACGGTTGGCGTCTTTAAACTTCGAAAAAAAGTATCGGCCAACTAGCTTGTAAGAAGCATGTCTGTGATCTTTCTGACGAAGCATAGGTGGGCAAGTATGCCTACTTGAATACTTTCGAACTTCAAAGCGTTTAGACGTATCAAATTTGCTTGCTCGCAGACGCCATTTGCATCCTTTTACTGCACATAACATCACATATAGCTTTTGGTGGAAGATTGCGTTCTAAACTCAAAATGATACTTCACAGCTAACATCTCAACCTTAAATGCCAACAACGATTTGTTTTTAAACAAATCCTTCACATTAATGTCTTCATCTTCAGGGATGCTCAAATGAGGTACACCCACATTACTTCGAACAAGGATACCATTTGTGGGTTGTGTTGCATTCAAGCGATTCCACCATTCGAGGTATCAACATTTGTGGGTTCCGTTTCATACAAGCGATCACCAGCATTCGAAGTATCAACATTTGTGGGTTCCGTTGCATTCAAGCGATCACCACCATTCAAGCCATCATCATTCAAAGTATCCATATTTGACGTTTCCTGTGATACTAAAAAAGCATCTTCACCCAAATGCATCAATAAAGAATCTTCAAATATCCATTAGCCTCAAATCTATCAACACTTTCTCTTCTTCTATCAAAAACCTCTTCTTCAACACATGCCACTTCACCAACATCCATTTCGATACTTGGTTCTTGAGTTCCCGATTTTAAAGAAGACAATACAACTTTCTTTAATCGCAATAACATCAACATTTGGTTCTTGAGTTGCCGAATTCAAACATGTCTCTTCAACAAATCTTTCTTTAATCACAATAACATCAACATCCATTTCAACACTTGTTTCTTGAGTTCTCATCACATAAACTACAGGATCACATGATTGTTGACTTTCAATATAATTCTAAACATGTGTTACTTCCACTTCAATATTAGTGTCTTTTTCTTTTCCCTTCTCTTTCAAAATAACTAATAACAAATCTTTGTTTAGATCACAAACATTCAAGAACCTTCTCACAAGCTTATCACAATTAAGTACATTGGTTTAGCTTTACTAACGGGGGCCATAACTTTCATCCCAAAATCATACAACTTTGTATCAATTCCCAACTCTTCTTTCACCTCGTCATACAATCCATCAAATGAAATGTTCTTTGGGAGGTTTAAAATAGTCGTCACTTCATCTGTTTCACATCCTACGTACTTCCACGACCAAACAGCATCATCACTCTTTTCAACCTCAACAGGGTAACAAACATAAAACGAAACTTCTTCTGAGCCTTCTTTAACCATGACGTACCAACAACTTCTTCACATCCTTCCTGCTTTACTTCAATTCAATACAACGATTACGATTAAATTACGGATTAAAAAAGAACATGACTGGATTTTAAAGGCCCTGTTTCGTCTTTACCAAAAACCCAAAAAATAAAATTAATAATAAAAACTAAATTCTCAATTAACCTTCTTTGTTTGCTACTTCGAAGAAGAATGACAGCCCACGCAATTAAAAATCAGTAAATCAACATAAATACCTTCTTTGTTTGCTAACCGGAGCTTCAAACTGCTTCGTCATCCACGTTCTTGATGTACTTCGTCGTCCCTATTTCACTTTCAATGTACTTTCATATAATGATATCAGCCCGAGATGTCGTCAACTCAAACTTGCTAGCTTCTTAAAGGGAGAAGATGGGGGTGTAAGGAGGTGGAATGGCGGGGTGATTTTTTTTCTTTCTTATTTTCGATTTATATTAGAGTTGGGGAATTGGGGATTTGGGGATTTGGGGAAAAAGTTATTAGGGGTATATTCGGAATTTCAGGGGGCTGGGTCGGGTTAAATCCCCAATTATAATTTCGAATTGGGTTTTAGGGTTTCGAATTGGAATTAGGGATTCAGGGGAATTGGGGATCGGGGGGGAATTTGGGTAAATTGGGTGAAAATGTTTTGTAGGAGTCAAATAAGTAAGAACTTGTTGTCAAAAAATTACATTGGCAAAGTTTTTGGTCAAACACCCTTCTTAAACACATGCCCCATGAGGATTTGAGCGAGATGAGGATTAGGGTGAATTTGTTCAGCCATCTCATCCTCGGGTAAGTGCTGAGTTTAATTTACAAGTGTAACTGAGCCGGATTGACTCGCTCTATGGCTCGAGCTTGACTCGACTAAAAAAACTGAGCTCGATAGTCGACTTGAACTCGATCAAGCCATATAAAGACAAACTCAAATTCAATGTATTAACTACTCGGTATAACTCGACTCGACTCATAAGATCGTTATATTTTACAATTAATTTCTTTATTATAAAATATAGCATGATCGAGTTCGGCTCGTCAAATACTTGACTAGACAAATAATAACGATTAGATAAATATTATTTAAAAGTAATTTTATAAAGATATTTTAAGGATATTTGTCACCATGCCTCATCCTTAAATCAAACCATACGATTTTTATGAAGTCCATTTGTACCACCCATGACAAAATCTTCTTATTGTCACTAATTAATAGAGCTCTTGTGACAAATACAGTTATTATCACTAGAAGCAAGCCTTTGGTGACAAATCAACTATTTGTCACTACAGCTTTGTCACAATTTTTTTTTGTAGTGTTAAGTGATCTGCTGATGGTGAATCCATGTATCTGCTTGCCACACTTACAGTATACATGATATCTGGTCTTGTTGCTGTCAAATATAGAAGGCACCCTATCATCTGTTTGTATAGGGTGGGATTCACCTTACCACCTGCACCTTCTTTGCTGAGTTTCACACTAGTTTCACAAGGTGTGAGTGCTGGGTTGCTGTCCTTCATTCCAAACCTGCTGAGTATTTCAGTCACATACTTCTTTTGAGAAACAAGTATATTTGACTCAGTCTGCTGAACCTTAATGCCTAAGAAATATTGCAATAGTCCTATGTCTGTCATGCTAAATTTGGTCTTCATTGCTTCCTTGAACTCTTTTGTCATGCTGAGTTCACTACTGGTAAAGATAAGAGCATCCACATACAAACAAGCAATTAGAATCCTTCCTTTGTTGTTAACTTTCACATACAAGATAGGTTCATATGGACACCTTGTGAAACCTGCCTTCACAAAATAAGAATCAATACAACTGTACCAAGCCCTTGGGGACTGTTTGAGTCCATACAAGGCTTTGTTAAGCGTATACACTTTGTTTTCTCGCTCCATTTTTCACATAACCTTGTCATTGATCCACATATACTTCTTCTTGCAAATGGCCATTCAAGAATACGATTTTACATCAATTTGATGTACTTTCCAATGATTTTGAGCAGCCAATGATTGTACAAGTCTGATAGTTTCGTTCTTGCTACTGGGGCAAACACTTCATTGTAGTCAATCCCATACTCTTGCTTGTATCCTTTGGCCATTAGTCTTGCCTTATACTTGCTGACCTTTCCATCTTCATTCAGATTTGTCTTGTAGATCCACTTGACACCAATAGTTTTGTGTCCTTTTGGTAAATCTGTAAGACTCCAAGTCTGATTCCTTTCAATATCCATGATTTCTTCATCCATTGAATTCTTTTATTTGCTGTCTTTTGATGCCTCCTCATACGTGTTTGGGTCATCACTAGCAAATAAAGCATAAAAGATAGTCTCCTCTGCTTGTGGCAAACCTGTTACCTCAAAATCCGTCATCCAGCCTGGCCTTTTTCTGTTTCTTTGAGGTCTGCTGTTGAACCCTCAGCTGTTGTTTTATGATTTGGGTCTACTGAACCCTCAGCAGTGTCTTGGGTCTGCTGATTATTAGTCTGCTGGTACCGAGTCTGTTGGAACCGACTATGCTGGTCCTGAGTCTGCTGATCCTCAGCTGGTTCTTCATCTATCAGATTCTGAATTGGATGGAATTGAGCATTATTTGCTTCCCAATTCCAAGTGTTCAACTCATCAAATTAATAGCACATCTCTACTGATCACAATCCTTTTGTTTATAGGATTAAACAACTTGTATGCCTTGGACTTTTCACTGATCCCCAAGAAAACACATTGCTCTCCTTTATCACTCAGTTTCTTCCCGTTTGCATCTGGAATATGAGCATAAGCAATGCATCCAAATATCTTAAAATGACTTACAAATGGTTTGATTGAGCTCCATGCTTCTTCTGGTGCCATTTTTTGAACAGAAAAAGTCGGGCATCTGTTCAAAATATGCACACTCCAACATACACCTTCAGGCTAGAATCTCTTTGGTTTATTTCCATAGGCTAGCATGCTCCTCACCATATTCATAATATTTATATTCTTCCTCTCAGATACACCATTTTGCTATGGTGTATAGGCTGCTGTCAATTCCATTCTGATTCTATTACTGGTACAGAATTCTTCAAACTTTGCTGAGCTAAATTCTTCTCCCCTATCTGTTCTCAGACGTTTGATATTTTGACCTGTCTCTTTTTCTCTTAGCAATTTGTAGTTCTTGAATGCGTTCAAGGCTTCAGATTTTTCTTGCAAGAATTCAACCCAAGTTTTTCTAGAAAAATCATCAGTATTTGTAATGAAGTACCTCTTTCCTCCATTAGATGATGGGTTGATTGGTCCACACAAGTCAGAATGGATGATTTCCAATACTTGTTTTGCCCTCCAAGATTTTCCTTTTGGGAAAGGATGTCTGTGTTGCTTTCCTTTGTATATTCCTCATATACTTGTTAAGAGTCTCGAATGCATGGAAGTCCTTTAACCATTTCTTTTTCTTTGAAGAGTTTTCAAACCACCAAAATTGAGATGTCCATATCTCAGTAATGCCATAACCAAGATGCATCTTTCAATTCTCGCCATAAGACATGCTTGTGGCTCCTTAATTTCAAAGGAAACAATCATTGGCATTCATAGGAACTTTAGCTTTGATTCCCTTGCTTGAATCCTTGATTTCACACTGCTTATTCTTCAGAATAATTTCATATCCCTTTTCTTGCAACTCTCCAACACTTAACAGATTGCACTTCAGATCAGAAACATATATATAAAACACTAGAGATGGTTCAAATGTCCCATTTTTGGATCTGATGCGTATATTGCCTTTTCCCTTAACACTGACTGAGGAGTTATCTCCACTTCACCTTTGAATGATAAGATTCATCCAAATATGAGAATGATGCTTTATTACCACACATGTGATTAGTGCATCCTATATCAACATACCATACTTGGGGTGCTGATGTCTGCTCATGCTGTGTTGTCATCAGCAGAGTCTCATCCTCCTTCTTGTCAGCAAAGTGAGAACTCTACTGAGTACCCTTCTCCTTGTCTGCTGGCAATTTGGTGTAGCATTCTGACTGGTAGTGTCCAAATTTGTGACACCTAAAGCATTCAACATTCTTTTTCTTAGCAGTACCTCTACCCCCTCCATTCTTGGATGCCTGAGAGTTGTCCCTTCCGTCAGAATCTTTGGTTGTTCTCCCTCTACCTCTTCCTCTGCCTCCACCCCTGCCCCTATAATTGTTGTTATAGGAAATGGTGTTCAAGGCATGCTCTTCATTTGATGCTGCTGGTCCTCTCTTCATCTTCTATTCATGAACTTGCAAAGAACTATGCAATTCATCAAGAGATAGTGCATCGATGTCCTTGGGTTCCTCAATGGAACACACCACATAATCAAATTTTGGGGTTATAGACCTCAAAATCTTCTCCACAACAGCTACATCCTCCATCTTTTCACCAAGAAATCTCATTTTATTGCATATTTCCATGGTTCTGGCACAATAAGTTGAGACAGATTCACCCTCCTTCATTTGTAGGGTTTCAGTCTCTTCTTAAGGCCTGTAGTTGTGATCTCTTCACTCTGGCATTTCCTTGGTACTTCCTCGTCATTGAACCCAGATATCCTTTGATGACTCCTTGCTAAGAATGGCCTCCAAGATGGCTCTATCTATTGCTTGAAACAAATAGTTCTTGGCCTTCAGATCCTTGAGTTTTCTACTCTCAAAATCTGCTCTCTAAGCCTCAAGTGGGGATGAATTGCTTGCTTGTTCAACCACTCGTTGCTCAATGATGGTCCAGTACTCCTGAGAACGCATGAAGTTCTCCATCAACATGCTCCAGTGATCATAATGCTGTCCATCAAACCTTGGGATGAAAGCCTGAACAAAATTTGTTTCGGCCATGGATCCTTCTCCAATTGTTGTTGAGAATATGGCTCCGATACCACTGATAACTTTTATGGAAGAGATAGTGTTTTTGGAAAAACTTAATGATTTCATTAATAGAACAAACATATAAATACATGTAGAGAATAACCAACCATTAGGCCACTTCCTATAAAATAGGAATCATGGGATCATGACTTCAAACCGAAAATAACTACCTAAATAATGGGAAACATGTGCAAACTACTCTAGTAATGGAAAATAACATGGCTGGCATAGCATTATGTAATAATAAAACTTAATTAACATAATCTTCTGACATGTTTGTTGTTATTTATGATTTAATACTTGTACCGTTACGTGCATCATGTGTTATCTAACGGCCAATAAAACATCAAATAAAAATGCCATGGCGTAGCTCATGTGTTACTATGTATGTAGTATTTTTTTTTCCCGGAAATTATGCTTGAAGCGGGGTTTGAACCTAGGATCTTTCGCTCTGATACCAGAGTTGAATTACCATCTCTCCCAAAAATTTAAACTGACGGAATGGTAGATAATTAACATTAAATTTTAATGCACAGAAGCTGTTGGAAGTTATTTTTTTTTTCCTATTTTTCCGTATTTTCACATGTTTTTAGTTCATGAAATTGTATCTTTTAAATTTATTTCATTTCCCAATTATTTATTAGTAAGGGTATAATATGAATATACAATAATAGTGTCCTTATTGCCCCAAAAAATATTGGTGGTACTAAATGCCAAATACTTTATTTTCTAGGGAAATTCTACTGTGGAGAGTCTTTAGTAGAGAGTTCCACTTGTATCCAAACAAGACACGTGGCATTAAAACATCGTAAAAATTATAAACACATTAAAATCATGCCACGTGTCTTGTTTTTTCATTGGATGTGTTGAGACGATTCTTGCACACTCTTAATGTATAAGAAATAAAGTAAGCGCTTTACTCAAGACCAATTGGTTTTAATCAACGGTAAGCGCTTGATTCTAACATGGTATCGAGCCGGAGGTCACGAGATCGAACCCCAGGTTGGAACAATATTTTAAAATTATGCAAGTGTTGCCAACACTTGAGAAAGTGTTAGGACAGATTACCACACTCTTAATGTATAAAGGCACCAATTGATTTTAATACAATCTGTGTAGTGACGTCTTAACAGGATGCAAGTGGAACTCTCTACTAAAGACTCTCCACAGTAGAATTTCCCTATTTTCTATAACTTTGTTGTCCCTTACTCTATTACTTTTTTTGTCCCCTTCGTTTTATTACCCTTCGTTTTATAACATTAATGATAAAATGTGATTCATCATCAAAACTTAGTAGTAGTGAATTTTGATAGTTAATCTTCCAACACTACAAATTTTAAACTCCTACGCAAAGAAATAAATAAAACAACAACATCCTCGGACCTTGAATTTTTCGAAATAAAGATAAAATAGATTTTTGGATCACATTTTATCATTAATGTTAAAAGTATACAAATTTGTTCTATTTTTTTTAAACATACAATATATTGTGTGATCGTGGCCAAAGCATGCATAAAAACAAAAATAAACATGGGGAATGAGGGAGAAGGACATAAATATTTCATCAATTGAGTATAAAGACAGTCTTTTGAAACTTTTGCATAAAGGACAAAACTATTTATTCACTGTCAAAATTCACTTGTGTTCGAAATTCACTCTTAAAAATTCACTAATTTTCAAAATTCATTGTCGAAATTCACCGATTTTAAGGATTCATCATCAAAATTCATTTGTCGAAATTCACCGATTTGGGATTCACTGATTTTCTGATTCATTGTTTGTCATTCCATTATATAAAAATTATGCATTTGTCTTCCCATATAAAAAATATATAAATGTCTCACATTCTTAAAAATATTCCAGATTATATTATTATCCCTAATTTGCCTAATAAACATTGCATTTTTTTATAAATGAACAACGGATTAGAGACACATGTTAATTATTTTTGAAAAAAAAGGCTAAATGTTCCTTAAAGAAGAAAAACTCTGGATTTAAAAACACAATTTTATATAACAAAAAAAATTATAACTCACACGCTGTTATCCGAGTGGGACTCAAAACAAACATTGACCAATTCAATAACCCCCACAGCCTCATTGGCACTGAGTAGGACTAGAAACCAACTCTGACTAAGAAAACAAAGCCTCATTGGTAACAGATATGATGAGTAATAATTCGTCAGGGAAAAAAAGACAACACACACAACATGACCGCTCCAGCCTATATATAGGCTGATCGACAATGACCGTAGCTGTTAAAGCTCGTTTCATTCCTCTTAAATACCACAAAACTGATTTCCGCTCCACCATGTGTATTGTCTAGGATATAGTCCATCTCACCATGGTTACAAGTGTCTTGACCTTGTTAGTGGCGGTGTCTACGTTGCTCACCATGTGGTATTCGATGAATCAGTCTTCCCATACACTCCTATATCTACTTCTATCCCGGTCTCGGGTTCACCGACTGTTCCTCTCCATGCCTTACTTCCTGTTGTGCCCGTCTCTCCTACACCGCATCCTACCCCACCCCAAACCGACTCTCCTATGGCTCCTCCTTCCTCTCCTGACTCGGTTTCCTCCCCAGCTTCGGCTTCTTCTCCATCTTCTACGCCCAGTCCACCGCCTCCGCCTCATCCAATGGTCACTTGTACTAGAACCAACTCTCTCAAACCCATATCGATGCCTGACTACATCCGCTACTAATGAGAGTCAACCCTCTTACGCATTTCACACATAATTCACTCAGTTTTATAGCATTTCGGGGCATGTTTTTTACCATTTAGATGCTACCTCACGCTTATTTATCACTCATTGCACTTAATCGAAAATCTAATAATTATCGTTGAAATGTGGATATTTTTGTGGCACACACGGGGTACACGAGACCCTAGGAAAATTACGTTTGTATGTCGTGTTGTGTATTTTCAGATGATAGATGATAAAGAGTTGAGATCAATTTTGGTGATTATGGCACTTTAGGAGTGGTTCTACCCAAAGCAGAAGTAATTCCGGTCAGTTTTTGAGGATCAGCCAAGGCAGGCCCACGCCTAACCCTTGTAGGCATGGTTCTGAGCTCTCAGTCAAATACATGATGGTCAGAAGCACGCCTGCATGGTGCTAGCCCACTCCTGACGCCCCAGTAAATCAGGCAGAATGTTTTTTTGCTCAGGACCACTTCTACCTACTACAAGCCCACTCTTGCGGCACCGAATTTCTGCATTATAAAAGCCTTTTTGTAGCTAAAAGAGAGGGGAATACCATAATTTCTAGATTAGAATTAGATTAGGAAAACCCCAAAAACTCTTCTCTTCACTTTTCTTCATTCACTTTTCTTTAGTTTAATCTCATTTTCTCTTTGTGTTTTTGTTGAAATCATGAGTAGCTAAGTTCCTTGTGGCTTGGGTGATGAGAAAATGAGCTAGAAATCTTGTAATTGCTTGGATTCAAGTTGGGTTGTCTTGTATGTTCTTCATTGGTTCAAGTTATGGTGATTGATCTTTATGGGTGTGATTAATTCATCACTAATTGCATAATCTAAGTGTTAATTCGAGGCCTAATCGTAAGAATTGACATGGAACTAGTCACCATGAACACATAGTAAAATCATCTAGAGATAGAATTGATTTTTAGTGTGTTTTGCCTAATCTTGAATTGGGAAATTCATTGTCCTTTAATGCATAACTATTCATCCTAATCTAGTCCTAGCCGATAGGATTGGTGTTTGGTTATAGTTCGTTGATGCGAGAGATCGATTGACGTTAATATTGTGAATTGCACCTTGAATGTGTTGAGAATTCGTTAGTGAAGCTTGATTCCGAGTAGTTATGAGAGTTCATATCTAGTTCATTGGAATATCACCCGAGCCACCTCATTTCATATCATTTCCCCTTCGTTTGAGTCATTGTAGTTTTAGTTAATCACACTTTTAGTTCGCCTTTCATTAGTTGTTTCGTAGTTGGTTCACACTTTCTTCTTGATTAATGGATACACCTAGACTAATTGTTCGGGCCACTTTGGTATTCAACTAGATTTCTCCCTGTGGATACGACCTTGCTCACCGATCTAGACTACAGTCGACCCGGTAGTCTGCCGGTGAGAGTGGAAACCTAGTGAGGCCGATCAACCTTCATTTGGTGGACTAGTGGACCTGTGTTAGTATTTTGGCCATAACTTTTGGCTCCGGTGTCCGTATCACGTGTAGGACCCCATTTCGGAAAGCACTTTCCGATGCAGACGACGTGGTGCACTTCACGTGGATTTTTGTTGGATCAGTGCATACCTCCGGGATTTTGGTGGATTTGTCTTTGGTTCTATTTGGTGGATGGTGGATCTGTGTTAGTATTTTGGCTATAACTCTCGGTTCCGGTGTCCGTTTCATATGAAGGACCCCATTTTCGAAAGCTCTTTCCAATGAAAATGACATGGTGAACTTCTTGGGGATTTTCGGTGGATCAGTGCATACCTCGGGGATTTCGGTGGATTTATGCAGGACCCCATTTTGTGGTTTGGTGGACACGTGCTAGTATTTAGGCCATAACCTGCGGCACCGGTGTTCCTTTCACGTGCAGTTCACCATGTCATCGGCATCGAGAAGAGCTTTCCGAAATGGGGTCCTGTGCGTGAAACCGACATCGGGGCCGAAAGTTACGGCCATAATACTAATACCTATCCAAACGCTCACATCGGGACCTGTGCTAGTATTTTGGCTATAACTTTCGGCTCTGGTGTCCGTTTCACATGTAATGCCCCATTTCGAAAATCTCTTTCCGATGCCGACAACATGGTACACTTCTCGGGGATTTTCGGTGGATTAGTGCATACCTCAGGGATATTGATGTATTTGTGCCCCATTTGGTGGACTTATAGACCTGTGTTAGTATTTTGGCCATAACTTTCGGCTCCAGTGTCCGTTTAACGTGTAGGACCCCATTTCGGAAAACACTTTCTGATGCAGAAGACATGGTGCACTTCACGGGGATTTTCACTGGATCAGTTCATACCGCGGGGATATCGGTGGATTTGTGCTGGATCCTATTTGGTGGACTGGTGGACATGTGTTAGTATTTTGGCTATAACTTTCAGCTCCGGTGTTCGTTTCACGTGTAAGACCCCATTTAGGAAAGCTCTTTCCGATGCCGATGAAATGGTGAACTTCTCGGGAATTTTCAGTGTATCAGTGCATACCTCGGGGATTTCGGTGGATTTGTGCAGGACCTCATTTGGTGCTTTGGTCATCCTAGTATTTTGGCCATAACCTTCAGCTCCGGTGTCCATTTCACATGTAGTTCACCATGTCATCATAATCAAGAATATCTTTCCGAAATTGGGTCCTGTGCGCGAAACGGACATCGGAGCCGAAAGTTACGGCCAAAATACTAATACATGTCCAAACGCTCCCATCGGGACCTGTGTTAGTATGTTGGCTATAACTTTCGGCTCCAGTGTCCGTTTCACGTGTAAGACCGCATTTCAGAAAGCTCTTTCCAATGCAGACGACGTGGTGCACTTCTTGGGGATTTTTGCTAGATCAGTGCATGGCTCAGGGATTTCGGTGGATTTGTACAGGACCCCATTTGGTGGACCTGTGCTAGTATTTTGGCCATAACTTTCGGGTCTGGTGTCCATTTCATGTGTAGGACCCCATTTCGGCAAGCTCTTTCCGATGCCCACGATATAGTGCAGTTATCGTGGATTTTCGGTGGATCAGTGCATACCTCAGGGATTTTGATGTATTTGCGCTGGACCCCATTTGGTGGACTTGTGGACCTATGTTAGTATTTTGGCCATAACTTTCGGCTCCGGAGTCTGTTTCACTTGTGGGACCCCATTTGAAATCACTTTCCGATCTGAGATGATGTGGTACACTTCATGGAGATTTTATTTGGATCGATGCATACCTCGGGGATTTTGGTGGATTTGTGCTGGACCTTATTTGGTGGACTGATGGACCTGTGTTAGTATTTTGGCTATAACTTTCGGCTCCAGTGTCCGTTTCACGTGTAGGACCCTATTTTGGAAATCTCTTTTCGATGCTGACGACATGGTGAAATACTCAGGGTTTTTTGGTGGATCAATGCATACCTCAGGGATTTCGGTGGATTTATGCAGGACCCCATTTGGTGGTTTGGTGGACCTGTGCTAGTATTTTGGCCATAACCTTCAACTCCGGTGTCCGTTTCATGTGTATTTAACTATTTCATCGGCATCAAGAAGAGATTTCTTGAATGGGGTCCTGCATGCGAAACGGACATCGGGGCCGAAAGTTACGGCCAAAATACTAATATCTGTCCAAAAGCTCCCATCGGGACCTGTGTTAGTATTTTGGATATCACTTTCGGCTCCGGTGTCCGTTTCAGGTGTAAGACCCCATTTCGGAAAGCTCTTTCCAATGTGGATGAAGTGGTGCACTTATCGGGGATTTTCGCTGGATAAGTGCATACCTCAGGGATTTCGGTGGATTTTTGCAGGACCCCATTTGGTGGACTGGTGGACCTGTTCTAGTATTTTGGCCATAACTTTTGTCTTCGGTGTCCATTTCACGTGTAGGACCCTATTTGGGAAATCTCTTTCCGCTGCTGATGGCATGATGAACTTCTTAGGGATATTCGGTGGATCAGTGCATACCTCGGGGATTTTGGTGGATTTGTGTAGGACCCCATTCGGTGGTTTGGTGGACCCGTGCTAGTATTTTGTCCATAACCTTCGGCTCCGGTGTCCCTTTCCTGTGAAGTTAACCATTTCATCGGCATCGAGAAAAGATTTCCGAAATGGGGTCCTGCGTGTGAAACGGACATTGGGGCCGAAAGTTACGGCCAAAATACTAATATCTGTCCAAACGCTCCCATCGGGACCTGTTTTAGAATTTTGGCTATCACTTTCGGCTCTGGTATCCGTTTCACGTGTAAGACCCCATTTCGGAAAGATCTTTCCAATACGGATGACGTGGTGCACTTATCGGGATTTTATTTGGATCGATCGCATACCTCAAGATTCGGTGCATTTGTGCAGGGACCCATTTGGTGGACTGGTGGACCTGTGCTAGTATTTTGGCCATAACTTTCGGATCCGGTGCCCATTTCACGTGTAGGACCCCATTTTAGAAATATCTTTCCTATGCCGACGACATGGTGAACTTCTCGGGGATTTTCGGTGGATCAGTGCATACCTCGGGGATTTTGGTGGATTTGTGTAGGACCCTATTCGGTAGTTTGGTGGACCCGTGCTAGTATTTTGGCCATAACCTTTATGAAATTGGGTCATGCGTGCGAAACGGACTTCGGGGCCAAAAGTTATGGCCAAAATACTAATATATGTCCAAACTCTCCCATCGGGACCTGTGTTAGTAAGTTGGCTATAACTTTTGGCTCCAGTGGCCCCGTCACATGTAAGACCCCATTTCGGAAAGCACTTTCCGATGCGAACGACGTGGTGCACTTCTTGGGGATTTTCGCTGGATCAGTGCATACCTCAGGGATTTCAGTGGATTTGTGCAGGACCCCATTTGGTGGACCTGTGCTAGTACTTTGGCCATAACTTTCGACTCCGGTGTCCATTTCACGTGTAGGACCCCATTTAGGAAAGCTCTTTCTGATGCCCATGACATGGTGCAGTTCTTAGGGATTTTCGGTGGATCAGTGTATACTCCAAGGATTTTGATGTATTTGCGCAGGACCCTATTTTGTGGACTTATGAACCTGTGTTAGTATTTTGGCCATAACTTTCGGCTCCGGTATCCGTTTCACTTGTTGGACCCATTTCAGAAACCACTTTCCGATGCAGACGACGTAGTGCACTTCACTGGGATATTCACAGGATCAATTCATCCCTCGAGGATTTCGGTGGATTTGTGCTGGATCCTATTTGGTGGGCTGGTGGACCTGTGTTAGTAGTTTCGCTATAAATCTCGACTCTGGTTTTCGTTTCACGGGTAGGACCCCATTTTTGAAAGCTCTTTCCGATGCCGACGACACGGTGAACTTCTCGGGGATTTTGGTGGACCAGTGCATACCTCGGGGATTTCAGTGGTTTTGTGCAGGACCTCATTTGGTGGTTTGATGGACCCGTGCTAGTATTTTGGCCATAACCTTCGGCTCCGGTGTCCCTTTCACGTACAGTTCACCATTTTATTGGCATCAAAAAGCGATTTCTGAAATGGGGTCCTGCGCACGAAACGGACATCGGGGCCGAAAGTAACGGCCAAAATACTAATACCTATCCAAACGCTCCCATCAGGACCTATGCTAGTATTTTAGCCATAACTTTCGGCTCCGGAGTCCATTTCATGTGTAGGACCCCATTTTGGAAAGCTATTTCCGATGCCGTCGACATGGTGCACATCTCAGGTATTTTCGGTAAATCAATGCATACCTTGGGGATTTTGATGTATTTGTGTATGACCCCATTTGGTGGACTTGCGGACTTGTGTTAGTATTTTGGCCATAACATTCGGCTCCGGTGTCCGTTTCACGTGTAAGACCCCATTTCGGAAAAATCTTTTTGATGGAGACGACATGGTGCACTTCATGTGGATTTTTGCAGGATCAGTGCATACCTCAGGGATTTTAGTTGATTTGGGATGGACCCTATTTGGTGGACTGGTGGACCTGTATTAGTATTTTGGCTATAACTTTCGGCTCCGGTGTCCGTATCACGTGTAAGACCCCATTTCGGAAAGCTCTTTCCGATGCCGACGACAGGGTGAAGTTCTTGGGGATTTTCGGTGGATCAGTGCATACATCGGGGATTTCGGTGCATTTGTGCAGGACCCCATTTGGTGGTTTGGTCATGCTAGTATTTTGGCCATAACCTTCGGCTCCGGTGTCCGTTTCATGTGCAGTTCACCATGTCATCGGCTTACGAGAAGAGCTTTCCGAAATTTGGTCCTGCGCGCGAAACGGACTTCGGGACCGAAAGTTACAGCCAAAATACTAATACATGTCCAAACGCTCCCATCGGGACCTGTGTTAGTATGTTGGCTATAACTTTCGGCTCCGGTGTCCCCGTCACGTGTAAGACCCCATTTCGGAAAGCTCTTTCCGATGCGAACGATGTGGTGCACTTATTGGTTATTTTCGCTGGATCAGTGCATACCTCAGGGATTTCGGTGGATTTGTGCACGACCCCATTTGGTGGACTTGTGCTAGTATTTTGGCCATAACCTTCGGCTCCGGTGTCCATTTCATGTGTAGGACCCTATTTCAGAAAGCTCTTTCCAATGCTCACGATATGGTGCAGTTCTCGGGGATTTTTAGTAGATCAGTGCATAGCTCGGGGATTTTGATGTATTCGCGCAGGACCCCATTTGGTGGACTTGTAGACCTAAGTTAGTATTTTGGCCATAACATTCGGCTCCGGTGTCCATTTCACTTGTAGGACCCTTTTTTGGAAATCACTTTTCGATGCAGACGACGTGGTGCACTTCACGGGGATTTTTGCTGGATCAGTGCATACCTCAGGGATTTTGGTGGATTTGTGCTGGACCCTATTTGGTGGACTGGTGGACCTGTGTTAGTATATTGGCTATAACTTTCAGCTCCGGTGTCCATTTCCGATGCCGACAACATGGTGAAATTCTCAAGGATTTTCAGTGGATCAGTGCACCTCGGGGATTTCGGTGGATTTGTGCAGGACCTCATTTGGTGGTTTGGTGGACCCGTGCTAGTATTTTTTCCATAACCTTTGACTCTGGTGTCCGTTTCAAGAGCAGTTAACCATTTCATCAGCATCGAGAAGAGATTTCCGAAATGGGCTCCTACGCGAAACGGACATCGGGGCCGAAAGTTACGGCCTAAATACTAATACCTGTCCAAACGCTCCCATCGGTACCTGTGCTAGTATTTTGGCTATAACTTTTGGCTTCGGTGTCTGTTACACGTGTAAGACCCAATTTCGGAAAGATCTTTCTGATTCCGATGACATGGTGTAGTTCTCGGGGATTTTCGGTGAATCAATGCATACCTCGTGGATTTTGATGTATTTATGCAGGACCCTATTTGGTGGACTTATGGACCTGTGTTAGTATTTTGGCCATAGCTTTTGGCCCCGCTGTCCGTTTCACGTGTAGGACCCCATTTCGATGTAAACTTTCGACGTCTGACGACGTGGTGCATTTCACGGGATTTTTGCTCGGATCGATGCATACCTCGGGATTTCGTGGATTTGTCTTTGGACCTATTTGGTGGACTAGTGGACCTGTGTTAGTATATTGGCTATAACTTTCGGCTCCGGTGTCCATTTCACGTGTAGGACCCCATTTCGGAAAGCTCTTTCCGATGCCGACTACATGGTGAAATTCTCAAGGATCTTCTGTGGATCAGTGCATACCTCGGGGATTTTGGTGGATTTTTGCAGGACCCCATTCGGTGGTTTGGTGGACCCGTGCTAGTATTTTGGCCATAACCTTTGACTCTGGTGTCCGTTTCATGTGCAGTTCACCATTTCATCGGCATCGAGAAGAGATTTCCGAAATGGGGTCCTACGCACGAAACGGACATCGGGGCCAAAAGTTACGGCCTAAATACTAATACCTGTCCAAACGCTCCCATCAGTACCTGTGCTAGTATTTTGGCTATAACTTTCGGCTCCGGTGTCCGTTACACGTGTAAGACCCAATTTCGGAAAGATCTTTCTGATGCCGATGACATGGTGTAGTTCTCGGGGATTTTCTGTGAATCAGTGCATACCTCGTGGATTTTGATGTATTTGTGCATGACCCCATTTGGTGGACTTACTTGTGTTAGTATTTTGGCCATAGCTTTTGGCCCCGGTGTCCGTTTCACATATAGAACCCCATTTCGGACAGCACTTTCTGATACAGATGACGTGGTGCACTTCATGGGGATTTTTGATGGATCAGTGCATACCGTGGGGATTTCGGTGGATTTGTGATGGACCCTATTTGGTGGACTGGTGGACATGTGTTAGTATTTTGGCTATAACTTTCGGCTCCGGTGTCCGTTTCACGTGTAAGACCCCATTTCAGAAATCTCTTTCCGATGCCGACGACATGGTGAACTTCTCGGGGATTTTCGGGAGATCAGTGCATACCTCGGGGATTTCGGTTCATTTATGCAGGACCCCATTTGGTGGTTTGGTCATGCTAGTATTTTGGCCATAACCTTCGGCTCCGGTGTCCGTTTCATGTGTAGTTCACCATGTCATCGGCATCAAGAAAACCTTTCCGAAATTGGATCCTGCCCGTGAACTGGAATTCGGGGCCAAAAATTACGGCCAAAATACTAATACATGTCCAAACGCTCCTATCGGGACCTGTGTTAGTATGTTGGCTATAACTTTCGGCTCCAGTGGCCCCGTCACATGTAAGACCCCATTTCGGAAAGCTCTTTCCGATGCAAACGACACGGTGCACTTCTTGGGGATTTTTGCTGGATCACTGCATACCTCAGAGATTTCGGTGGATTTATGCAGGACCCCAATCGGTGGACCTGCGCTAGTATATTGGCCATAACTTTCAGTTCCGGTGTCCATTTCACGTGTAGGACCCCATTTAGGAAAGCTCTTTCCGATGCCCATGACATGGTGTAGTTCTCAAGGATTTTCGGTGGATCAGTGTATACCTCATGGATTTTGATGTATTTGCATAGGACCTCATTTTGTGGACTTGTGAACCTGTTTTTGTATTTTGGCCATAACTTTCGGCTCCGGTATCCTTTTCACTTGTAGGACCCCATTTTGGAAAGAACTTTCCGATGCAGACGATGTGGTGCACTTCACTGGGATATTCACAAGATCAGTGCATCTCTTGAGGATTTCGGTGGATTTGTGCTGGACCCTATTTGGTGGACTGGTGGACCTGTGTTAGTAGTTTGGCTATAAGGTTTCCGTTTAACGTGTAGGACCCCATTTTCAAAAAATCTTTCCGATGCCGACGACATGGTGAACTTCTCGGAGAGTTTTGGTGGACCAGTGCATACCTCGGGGATTTTGGTTGTTTTGTGCACGACCCCATTTGGTGGTTTGGTGGACCCGTGCTAGTATTTTGGCCATAACCTTCAAATCCGGTGTCCGTTTCACGTACAGTTCACCATTTTATTAGCATCGAAAGAGATTTCCGAAATGGGGTCCTGCGCGCGAAACGGACATCAGGGCCGAAAGTTATGGCCAAAGTACTAATACCTGTCCAAACGCTCCCGTTGGGACCTGTGCTAGTATTTTGACCATAATTTTCGGCTCCGGAGTCCATTTCTTGTGTAGGACCCCATTTCAGAAAGCTATTTCCGTTGCCGACGACATGGTGCACTTATCAGGGGTTTTCGGTGAATCAATGGTTACCTCGGGGTTTTTGATGTATTTGTGTATGACCCTATTTTGTGGACTTATGGACTTGTGTAAGTATTTTGGCCATAACATTCGGCTCCGGTGTCCGTTTGACGTGTAAGACCCCATTTCGGAAAAATCTTTCTGATGCAGACAACGTGGTGCATTTCATGGGGATTTTTGCTGGATCAGTGCATACCTCAGGGATTTTAGTGGAATTGTACTGGACACTATTTGGTGGACTTGTGGACCTGTATTAGTATTTTGGCTATAACTTTTGGCTCCGGTGTCCATATCACTTGTAATACCCCATTTTAGAAAGCTCTTTCCGAAGCTGACAACATAGTGTACTTCTCGGGGATTTTCGGTGTATTAGTGCATACCTCGGGGATTTCGGTGCATTTGTGGAGGACCCCATTTGGTGGTTTGGTCATGCTAGTATTTTGGCCATAACCTATGGCTCCGATGTCCGTTTATGTGCGATTCACCATGTCATTGGCATCGAGAAGAACTTTCCAAATTGGGTCCTCGCCGAACGGACTTCGGGCGAAAGACGGCCAAAATACTAATACATGTCCAAACGCTCCCATCGGGACCTGTGTTAGTATGTTGGCTATAACTTTCGGCTCCGGTGTCCGTTCCACGTGTAAGACCCCATTTCGGAAAGCTCTTTCCGATGCGGACGACGTGGTGCACTTCTTGGGGATTTTACGCCGGATCGCTGCATGCCTCAGGGATTTCGGTGGATTTGTGCAAGACCTCATTTGGTGGACTTGTGCTAGTATTTTGGCCATAACTTTCGCCTCCGGTGTCCATTTCACGTGTAGGTCCCCATTTCGGCAAGCTCTTTCCGATGCCCACGATATGGTGTTGTTCTCGGGGATTTTTAGTAGATCAGTGCATACCTAAGGGATTTTGATGTATTCACGCAGGACCCCATTTGGTGGACTTGTAGACCTATGTTAGTATTTTGGCCATAACATTCGGCTCCGGTGTCCGTTTGACTTGTAGGACCCTATTTCGGAAAGCACTTTCCGATGTAGACGACGTGGTGCACTTCACAGGGATTTTAGCAGGATCAGTGCATACCTCAGGGATTTCGGTGGATTTGTGCTAGACCCTATTTGGTGGACTGGTGAACCTGTGTTAGTATATTGGCTATAACTTTCGGATCCGGTGTCCATTTCACGTGTAGGACCCCATTTCGGAAAGCTCTTTCCGATGCCGACAACTTGGTGAAATTCTCAAGGATTTTCAGTGGATCAGTGAATACCTCGGGGATTTCAGTGGATTTGTACAGGACCCCATTTTGTGGTTTGGTGGACCCGTGCTAGTATTTTGGCCATAACCTTTAACTATGGTGTCCGTTTCACATGCAGTTCACCATTTCATCGGGATCGAGAAGGGATTTCCAAAAGGGGTCCTACACGTGAAATGGACATCGGGGTTGAAAGTTACGGCCTAAATACTAATACCTATCCAAACGCTCCCATCAATACATGTGCTAGTATTTTGGCTATAACTTTCGGCTCCGGTGTCCGTTACACGTGTAAGACCCAATTTCGGAAAGATCTTTCTGATGCCGACGATATGGTGTAGTTCTCAGGGATTTTCGGTGAATCAGTGCATACCTCATGGATTTTGATGTATTTGTGTAGGACCCTATTTGGTGGACTTATGGACATGTGTTAGTATTTTGGCCATAGCTTTTGGCCCCGGTGTCCGTTTCACGTGTAGGACCCCATTTCGGACAGCACTTTCCGATACAGACAATGTGGTGCACTTTATGGGGATTTTTGCTGGATCAGTGCATACCATGGGAATTTCGGTGGATTTGTGATGGACCCTATTTGGTGGACTGGTGGACATGTGTTATTATTTTGGCTATAACTTTCGGCTCCGGTGTCCGTTTCACGTGTAAGACCCCATTTTGGAAAGCTCTTCCGATGCCGACGACATGGTGAACTTCTCGGGGATTTTTGGTAGATCAGTGCATACCTCGGGGATTTCAGTTCATTTGTGCAGGACCCTATTTGGTGGTTTGGCCTTGCTAGTATTTTGGCCATAACCTTCGGCTCCGGTGTCCATTTCATGTGCAGTTCACCATGTCATCGGAATCAAGAAGACCTTTCCAAAATTGGGTCCTGCGCGTGAACTGGAATTCGGGGCCAAAAGTTACGGCCAAAATACTAATACATGTCCAAACGCTCCCATCGGGACCTTATGTTGGCTATAACTTTCGGCTCCGGTGGCCCCGTCACAGGTAAGACCCCATTTCAGAAAGCTCTTTCCGATGCGAACGACATGGTGCACTTCTTGGTGAATTTCGCTGGATCAGTGCATACCTTAGAGATTTCGGTGGATTTTTGCAGGACCCCAATCGATGGACCTGTGCTAGTATTTTGGCCATAACTTTCGGCTTGGGTGTCCATTTCATGTGTAGGACCCCATTTAGAAATGCTCTTTCCGATGCCCATGACATGGTGCAGTTCTCTGGGATTTTCGGTGGATCAGTGTATTCCTCAGGGATTTTGATGTATTTGCGTAGGACCCCATTTTGTGGACTTGTGAACCTGTGTTAGTATTTTGGCCATAACTTTCGGCTCCGGTATCCTTTTCACTTGTAGGACCCCATTTCGGAAAGCACTTTCCGATGTAGACGATGTGGTGCATTTCACTGGGATAATCACAGGATCAGTGCATCTCTTGAGGATTTCGGTGGATTTGTGCTGGACCATATTTGGTGGACTGGTGGACCTGTGTTAGTAGTTTGGCTATAAGGTTTCTGTTTGACGTGTAGGACGCCATTTTCAAAAGGTCTTTCCGATGCCGACGACATGGTGAACTTCTCGGAGATTTTTGGTGGACCAGTGCATACCTTAGGGATTTCGGTGGTTTTGTGCAGGACCCCATTTGGTGGACCCGTGCTAGTATTTTGGCCATAACCTTCGAATCCGGTGTCCGTTTCACATACAGTTCATCATTTTATTGGCATCGAAAAGAGATTTCCGAAATGGGGTCCTGCACGCGAAACGGACATCAGGGCCGAAAGTTACGGCCAAAATACTAATACTTGTCCAAACGCTCTCATCGGGACCTGTGCTAGTATTTTGGCCATAACTTTCGGATCCGGAGTCCATTTCATATGTAGGACCCTATTTCGGAAAGCTATTTCCGACGCCGATGACATGGTGCACTTCTCAGGGGTTTTCGGTGAATCAATGGATACCTCTGGGATTTTGATGTATTTGTGTATGACCCTATTTGGTGGACTTGTGGACTTGTGTTAGTATTTTGGCCATAACATTCGGCTCCGGTGTCCGTTTCACGCCCATTTCGGAAAGATCTTTCGATGCGCATACACGTGGTGCATTTCATGGGGATTTTCGCTTGATCAGTGCATACCTCAGGGATTTCAGTGGATTTGTACTGGACCCTATTTGGTGGACTAGTGGACCTGTATTAGTATTTTGGCTATAACTTTTGTCTCCGGAGTCCGTATCACTTTTAATACCCTATTTCGGAAAGCTCTTTCCGATGCTGACGACATAATGTACTTCTCTGGGATTTTCGGTGTATAGGTGCATACCTCGGGGATTTCGGTGCATTTGTGCATGACCCCATTTGGTGGTTTGGTCATGCTAGTATTTTGGCCATAACCTACTGCTCCAGTGTCCGTTTCATGTGTAGTTCACCATGTCATCGGCATCGAGAAGAGCTTTCCGAAATTGGGTCCTACGCGCGAAAGCAGACTTCAAATGAAAGACGGCCAAAATAATAACGAGTTGACATCACCTGAAATTTTGTTTTCCCAGATAACGAGTTGACATCACCTGAAATTTGTGTTTTCCCTTTATAACGAGTAAAAATATGTGTTTTTTCTTTGGTAACGAGTTCAAATTAATTTTTTCTTCTTATTAATGAGTTCAAATTAGTTCTTTTCTCTTGTAACGAGTTGTCCTTGTAGGAAAAAAAGGTTTTTTCCCTGATAACGAGTTGACATCGCCGGATATTTGTGTATTCCCTTTATACCGAGTAGAAATTTGTGTTTTTTCTTTGGTAACAAGTTCGAATTCATGTTTTCTTCTTATTAACGAGTTCAAATTTTTATTTTTCTCTGGTAACGAGTTGTCTTTGCAGAAAAAATGGGTTTTTCCCCGATAACGAGTTGACATCGCCGGAAATTTGTGTTTTCCCATTATAACGAGTAGAAATTTGTATATTTTCTTTGGTAACGAGTTCTAATTCATGTTTTAGTCTTATTAACGAGTTCAACTTTGTGTTATTCTCTGGTAACAAGTTGCCCTTGCAGAAAAAAGGATTTTTCCCTGATAACGAGTTGACATCGCCGGAAATTTGTGTTTTCCCTTTATAACGAGTAGAAATTTGTGTTTTACTAACGAGCTCAAATTCATGTTTTCTTCATATTAGCGAGTTCAATTTTGTGTTTTTCTCTTTTAACGAGTTGTCCTTGCAGAAAAATGGATTTTTCCCCGATAACGAGTTGACATCGCCGGAAATTTGTGTTTTCCCATTATAACGAGTAGAAATTTGTGTTTTATCTTGGGTAACGAGTTCGAATTCATGTTTTCTTCTTATTAACGAGTTCAAATTTTGTTTTTCTCTGGTAACGAGTTGTCCTTGTAGAAAAATTGTTTTTTCCCTGTAACGAGTTGACATCGCCGGAAATTTGTGTTTTCATCTTATAACGAGTAGAAATTTGTGTTTTATTTTGGTAACGAGTTCGAATTCATGTTTTCTTCTTATTAACGAGTTAACATTTTTGTTTTTCTCTAGTAACGAGTTGTCCTTGCAGGAAAAAGGTTTTTTCTCTGATAACGAGTTGACATCGCCGTAAATTTGTGTTTTCCCTTTATAACGAGTAGAAATGTGTGTTTTTTCCTTGGTAACGAGTTTGAATTCATGTTTTCTTCTTATTAACGAGTTCAAATTTGTGTTTTATTTCTCTGGTAACGAGTTGTACTTGCAGAAAAAAGGCTTTTTTCCCTGATAACAAGTTGACATCGCCGGAAATTTGTGTTTCCCCTTTATAACGAGTAGAAATTTGTGTTTTATCTTTGGTAACGATTTCGAATTAATGTTTCTTTCCTATTAACGAGTTCAAATTTGTGTGTTTCTCTGGTAACGAGTTGTCCTTGCAGAAAAAAAGGTTTTTTCCCGTATAACGGGTTGTCATCGCCTGAAATTTGTGTTTTCCCTTTATAACGAGTAGAAATTTGTGTTTTTTCTTTGGTAACAAGTTCGAATTCATGTTTTCTTCTTATTAACGAGTTCAAATTTGTTTTTTTCTCTGTTAACGAGTTGTCTTTGCAGGAAAAAGGTTTTTTCCCTGATAACGAGTTGACATCGCCGTAAATTTGTGTTTTCCCTTTATAACGAGTAGAAATGTGTGTTTTTTTGGTAACGAGTTCGAATTCATGTTTTCTTCTTATTAACGAGTTCAAATTTGTGTTTTATTTCTCAGTAACGAGTTGTACTTGAAGAAAAAAAAGGCTTTTTCCCGATAACGAGTTGACATCGCTGAAATTTGTGTTTCCCTTTATAACGAGTAGAAATTTATGTTTTATCTTTGGTAACGAGTTCGAATTCATGTTTCATTCCTATTAATGAGTTCAAATTTGTGTATTTCTCTGGTAACGAGTTGTCCTTGCAGAAAAAGGTTTTTTCCCGGATAACGGGTGGACATCGCCGGAAATTTGTGTTTTCCCCTTATAATGAGTAGAAATTTGTGTTTTTTCTTTGGTAACGAGTTCGAATTAATGTTTAATTCCTATTAACGAGTTGAAATTTGTGTTTTTCTCTGGTAACGAGTGGTCCTTGCCAAAAAAAGGTTTTTACCCTGACAACGAGTTGACATCGCCGGAAATTTGTGTTTTCCCTTTATAACGAGTAGAAATTTGAATTTTTGCTTTGGTAACGAGTTCGAATTCATGTTTTCTTCTTATTAACGAGTTCAAATTTGTGTTTTTCCCTTGTAACGAGTTGTCCTTGTAGAAAAAAAGGTTTTTACCCTGATAACGAGTTGACATCGCCGGAAATTTGTGTTTTCCCTTTATAACGAGTAGAAATTTGTGTTTTTTCTTTGGTAACGAGTTCGAATTCATGTTTTCTTGTTATTAACGAGTTCAAATTTGTGTTTTTCCCTGGTAACGAGTTGTCCTCGCAGAAAAAAAGGTTTTTACCCTGATAACTAGTTGACATCGCCGGAAATTTGTGTTTTTTCTTTGGTAACGAGTTCGAATTCATGTTTTCTTCTTATTAACGAGTTCAAATTTTTGTTTTTCTCTGGTAACCAGTTGTCCTTGCAGAAAAATTGTTTTTTCCCTGTAACGAGTTGACATCGCCGGAAATTTGTGTTTTCCCTTTATAACGAGTAGAAATTTGTGTTTTATTTTGTTAACGAGTTCGAATTCATGTTTTCTTCTTATTAACGAGTTCAAATTTGTGTTTTTCTCTGGTAACGAGTTGTCCTTGCAGGAAGAAGGTTTTTTCCCTGATAACGAGTTGACATCGCCGGAAATTTGTGTTTTCCCTTTATAACGAGTAGAAATGTGTGTTTTTTCTTTGGTAACGAGTTCGAATTAATGTTTTCTTCTTATGAACGAGTTCAAATTTGTGTTTTATTTCTCTGGTAAAGAGTTGTACTTGCAGAAAAAGGCTTTTTTCCCTGGTAACGAGTTGACATCGCCGGAAATTTGTGTTTCCCCTGTATAACCAGTAGAAATTTGTGTTTTTTCTTTGGTAATGAGTTCGAATTCATGTTTCATTCCTATTAACGAGTTCAAATTTGTGTGTTTCTCTGGTAACGAGTTGTCCTTGCAGAAAAAAGGTTTTTTTCCCGGATAACGGGTTGACATCGCCTGAAATTTGTGTTTTCCCTTTATAACGAGTAGAAATTTGTGTTTTTTCTTTGGTAACAAGTTCGAATTCATGTTTTCTTCTTATTAACGAGTAAGAATTTTTATTTTTCTCTAGTAACGAGTTGTCTTTGCAGAAAAAATGGTTTTTTCCCCGATAACGAGTTGACATCGCCGGAAATTTGTGTTTTCCCATTATAACGAGTAGAAATTTTTGTATTTTCTTTGGCAACGAGTTCTAATTCATGTTTTCGTCTTATTAACGAGTTCAAATTTGTGTTATTCTCTGGTAACAAGTTGTCCTTGCAGAAAAAAGGATTTTTCCCTGATAACGAGTTGACATCGCCGGAAATTTGTGTTTTCCCTTTATAACGAGTAGAAATTTGTGTTTTCCCTTTATAACGAGTAGAAATTTGTGTTTTACTAACGAGCTCGAATTCATGTTTTCTTCATATTAACGAGTTCAAATTTGTGTTTTTCTCTGTTAACGAGTTGTCCTTGCAGAAAAAAGGATTTTTCCCCGATAACGAGTTGACATCGCCGGAGATTTGTGTTTTCCCTTTATAATGAGTAGAAATTTGTGTTTTATCTTGGGTAACGAGTTCGAATTCATGTTTTCTTCTTATTAACGAGTTCAAATTTTTGTTTTTCTCTGGTAACAAGTTGTCCTTGCAGAAAAATTGTTTTTTCCCTGTAACGAGTTGACATCGCCGGAAATTTGTGTATTCCCTTTATAACGAGTAGAAATTTGTGCTTATTTTGGTAACGAGTTCGAATTCATGTTTTCTTCTTATTAACGAGTTCAAATTTGTGATTTTCTCTGGTAACGAGTTGTTCTTGCAGGAAAAAGTTTTTTTCCCTGATAACGAGTTGACATCGCCGTAAATTTGTGTTTTCCCTTTATAACGAGTAGAAATGTGTGTTTTTCTTTGGTAACGAGTTCGAATTCATGTTTTCTTCTTATTAACGAGTTCAAATTTGTGTTTTATTTCTCCGTAACGAGTTGTACTTGCAGAAAAAGGCTTTTTCCCCGATAACGAGTTGGCATCGCCGAAATTTGTGTTTCCTTTATAACGAGTAGAAATTTGTGTTTTATCATTGGTAACGAGTTCGAATTCATGTTTCATTCCTATTAACGAGTTCAAATTTGTGTGTTTCTCTGGTAACGAGTTGTCCTTGCAGAAAAAAAAAGTTTTTTCCCGGATAACGAGTTGACATCGCCGGAAATTTGTGTTTTCCCCTTATAATGAGTAGAAATTTGTGTTTTTTCTTTGGTAACGAGTTCGAATTAATGTTTAATTCCTATTAACGAGTTCAAATTTGTGTTTTTCTCTGGTAACGAGTTATCCTCACCAAAAAAAGGTTTTTACCCTGACCAAACGAGTTGACATCGCCGGAAATTTGAGTTTTCCCTTTATAACGAGTAGAAATTTGTGTTTTTGCTTTGGTAACGAGTTCGAATTCATGTTTTCTTCTTATTAACGAGTTCAAATTTGTGTTTTTCCCTGGTAACGAGTTGTCCTCGTAGAAAAAAAGGTTTTTACCCTGATAACGAGTTGACATCGCTGGAAATTTGTGTTTTCCTTTTATAACGAGTTGAAATTTGTGTTTTTTCTTTGGTAACGAGTTCAAATTCATGTATTCTTCTTATTAACGAGTTCAAATTTGTGTTTTTCCCTGGTAACGAGTTGTCCTCGTAGAAAAAAAAGGTTTTTACCCGGATAACGAGTTGACATCGCCGGAAATTTGTGTTTTTTCTTTGGTAAGGAGTTCGAATTCTTGTTTTCTTCTTATTAACGAGTTCAAATTAGTGTTTTTCTCCGGTAACTTGTTTTCCTTGCTGAAAATATATTTTTTACCTTGATGACGAGTTCACATCGCCGGAAATTTGTGTTTTCCCTTTATAACGAGTAGAAATATGTGTTTTTTCTTTGGTAACGAGCTCGAATTCATGTTTTCTTCTTATTAACGAGTTCAAATTTGTGTTTTTCTCTGGTAACAAGTCTTCCTTGCAGAAAAAATATTTTTTACCCTGATAACGAGTTCACATAGCCGAAAATTTGTGTTTTCCCTTTATAACGAGTAGAAATATGTGTTTTCTCTTTGGTAACGAGTTCGAATTCATGTTTTCTTGTTATTAACGAGTTCAAATTTGTGTTTTTCTCTAGTAACGAGTTGTCCTTGTAGAAAAAAGAATTTTTCCCTGATAACGAGTGGACATCGCCGGAAATTTGTGTTTACCCTTTATAACGGGTAGAAATTTGTGTTTTTTTCTTTGGTAACGAGTTCGTACTCATGTTTTCTTCTTATTAACGAGTTCAAATTTTTATTTTTCTCTGTAAACGAGTTGTCCTTGCATAAAAATGTCTTTTTCCCGATAACGAGTTGACATCGCGAAATTTGTGTTTTCCCTTTATAACAAGTTGAAATTTGTGTTTTTTCTTTGGTAACGAGTTCGAATTCATGTTTTCTTCTTATAAACGAGTTCAACTTTGTGTTATTCTCTGGTAACGAGTCTTCCTTGCAGAAAAAATATTTTTTACCCTGATAACGAGTTCACATCGCCGGAAATTTGTGTTTTCCCATTATAACGAGTAGAAATATGTGTTTTTTCTCTGGTAACGAGTTCGAATTCATGTTTTCTTCTTATTAAAGAGTTCAAATTTGTGTTTTTCTCTCGTAACGAGTTGACTTTGCGCATAAAAAGGTTTTTCCTCGATAACGAGTTGACATCGCCGAAAATTTGTGTTTTCCCTTTATAACGAGTAGAAATTTGTGTTTTATCTTTGGTAATGAGTTCGAATTCATGTTTCATTCCTATTAACGAGTTCAAATTTGTGTGTTTCTCTGGTAACGAGTTGTCCTTGCAGAAAAAGGTTTTTTCCCGGATAAATCTCTATTCTATTATGTTATGGCACTCAACGCCAATATATTTACACTATGTGGCTACTGACAGTGATAACGGGTTGACATCGCCTGAAATTTGTGTTTTCCCTTTATAACGAGTAGAAATTTGTGTTTTTTCTTTGGTAACAAGTTCGAATTCATGTTTTCTTCTTATTAACGAGTAAGAATTTTTATTTTTCTCTAGTAACGAGTTGTCTTTGCAGAAAAAATGGTTTTTTCCCCGATAACGAGTTGACATCGCCGGAAATTTGTGTTTTCCCATTATAACGAGTAGAAATTTGTGTATTTTCTTTGGGAACGAGTTCTAATTCATGTTTTCGTCTTATTAACGAGTTCAAATTTGTGTTATTCTTTGGTAACAAGTTGTCCTTGCAGAAAAAAGGATTTTTCCCTGATAACGAGTTGACATCGCCGGAAATTTGTGTTTTCCCTTTATAACGGGTAGAAATTTGTGTTTTACTAACGAGCTCGAATTCATGTTTTCTTCATATTAACGAGTTCAAATTTGTGTTTTTCTCTGTTAACGAGTTGTCCTTGCAGAAAAAAGGATTTTTCCCCGATAACGAGTTGACATCGCCGGAAATTTGTGTTTTCCCTTTATAACGAGTAGAAATTTGTGTTTTATCTTGGGTAACGAGTTTGAATTCATGTTTTCTTCTTATTAACGAGTTCAAAATTTTGTTTTTCTCTGGTAACAAGTTGTCCTTGCAGAAAAATTGTTTTTTCCCTGTAACGAGTTGACATCGCCGGAAATTTGTGTTTTCCCTTTATAACGAGTAGAAATTTGTGTTTTATTTTGGTAACGAGTTCGAATTCATGTTTTCTTCTTATTAACGAGTTCAAATTTGTGTTTTTCTCTGGTAACGAGTTGTCCTTGCAGAAAAAAGTTTTTTCCCTGATAACGAGTTGACATCGCCGTAAATTTGTGTTTTCCCTTTATAACGAGTAGAAATGTGTGTTTTTTCTTTGGTAACGAGTTCGAATTCATGTTTTCTTCTTATTAACGAGTTCAAATTTGTGTTTTATTTCTCTGGTAACGAGTTGTACTTGCAGGAAAAAAAGGCTTTTTTCCCTGATAACGAGTTGACATCGCCGGAAATTTGTGTTTCCCCTTTATAACGAGTAGAAATTTGTGTTTTATCATTGGTAACGAGTTCGAATTCATGTTTCATTCCTATTAACGAGTTCAAATTTGTGTGTTTCTCTGGTAACGAGTTGTCCTCGCAGAAAAAAAAGTTTTTTCCCGGATAACGAGTTGACATCGCCGGAAATTTGTGTTTTCC
Source organism: Gentiana macrophylla (assembly GCA_026214975.1). Taxonomy (NCBI): domain Eukaryota; kingdom Viridiplantae; phylum Streptophyta; class Magnoliopsida; order Gentianales; family Gentianaceae; genus Gentiana; species Gentiana macrophylla. Next base: position 15,940,708 of record CM047817.1, on the reverse strand, counting down.
CCTTATAATGAGTAGAAATTTGTGTTTTTTCTTTGGTAACGAGTTCGAATTAATGTTTAATTCCTATTAACGAGTTCAAATTTGTGTTTTTCTCTGGTAACGAGTTATCATCACCAAAAAAAGGTTTTTACCCTGACAACGAGTTGACATCGCCGGAAATTTGTGTTTTCCCTTTATAACGAGTAGAAATTTGTGTTTTTGCTTTGGTAACGAGTTCGAATTCATGTTTTCTTCTTATTAACGAGTTCAAATTTGTGTTTTTCCCTGGTAACGAGTTGTCCTCGCAGAAAAAAGTTTTTACCCCGATAACGAGTTGACATCATTGAAATTTGTGTTTTCCTTTATAACGAGTTGAAATTAGTGTTTTTCTTTGTAACGAGTTCAAATTCATGTATACTTCTTATTAACGAGTTCAAATTAGTGTTTTTCCCTGGTAACGAGTTGTCCTCATAGAAAAAAAGGTTTTTACCCGGATAACGAGTTGACATCGCCGGAAGTTTGTGTTTTTTCTTTGGTAACGAGTTCGAATTCATGTTTTCTTCTTATTAACGAGTTCAAATTAGTGTTTTTCTCCGGTAATTTGTTTTCCTTGCTGAAAAAATATTTTTTACCTTGATAACGAGTTCACATCGCCGGAAATTTGTGTTTTCCCTTTATAACGAGTAGAAATATGTGTTTTTTCTTTGGTAACGAGCTTGAATTCATGTTTTCTTCTTATTAACGAGTTCAAATTTGTGTTTTTCTCTGGTAACGAGTCTTCCTTGCAGAAAAAATATTTTTTACCCTGATAACGAGTTCACATCGCCGGAAATTTGTGTTTTCCCTTTATAATGAGTAGAAATATGTGTTTTTTCTTTGGTAACGAGTTCGAATTCATGTTTTCTTGTTATTAACGAGTTCAAATTTGTGTTTTTCTCTAGTAACGAGTTGTCCTTGCAGAAAAAAGAATTTTTCCCTGATAACGAATGGACATCGCCGGAAATTTGTGTTTACCCTTTATAACGGGTAGAAATTTGTGTTTTTTTCTTTGGTAACGAGTTCGTACTCATGTTTTCTTCTTATTAACGAGTTCCAATTTTTATTTTTCTCTGGTAACGAGTTGCCCTTGTATAAAAAATGTCTTTTTCCCCGATAACGAGTTGACATCGCCGGAAATTTGTGTTTTCCCTTTATAACAAGTTGAAATTTGTGTTTTTTCTTTGGTAACGAGTTCGAATTCATGTTTTCTTCTTATTAACGAGTTCAACTTTGTGTTTTTCTCTGGTAACGAGTCTTCCTTGCAGAAAAAATATTTTTTTACCCTGATAACGAGTTCACATCGCCGGAAATTTGTGTTTTCCCATTATAACGAGTAGAAATATGTGTTTTTTCTCTGGTAACGAGTTCGAATTCATGTTTTCTTCTTATTAAAGAGTTCAAATTTGTGTTTTTCTCTGGTAACGAGTTGACTTTGCAGACAAAAGGTTTTTTCCCTGATAACGAGTTGACATCGCCGGAAATTTGTGTTTTCCCTTTATAACGAGTAGAAATTTGTGTTTTTTCTTTGGTAACGAGTTCGAATTGATGTTTTTTTCTTATTCACGAGATCAAATTTGTGTTTTTCTCTGGTAATGAGTATTCCTTGTTGAAAAAATATTTTTTTACCTTGATAACGGGTTGACATTGCCGGAAATTTGTGTTTTCCCTTTATAATCAGTAGAAATTTGTGTTTTTTCTTTGGTAACGAGTTCAAATTTGTATTTTTCCCTGGTAACGAGTTGTCCTCACAGGAAAAAAGGTTTTTACCCTGATAACTAGTTGACATCGCCGGAAATTTGTGTTTTTTCTTTGGTAACGAGTTTGAATTCATGTTTTCTTCTTATTAACGAGTTCAAATTAGTGTTTTTCTCTGGTAACTTGTTTTCCTTGCAGTGATAACGAGTTCACATCGCCGGAAATTTGTGTTTTCCCTTTATAACGAGTAGAAATATGTGTTTTTTCTTTGGTAACGAGTTCGAATTCATGTTTTCTTCTTATTAACGAGTTCAGATTTGTGTTTTTCTCTGGTAACGAGTCTTCCTTGCAGAAAAAATATTTTTTACCCTGATAACGAGTTCACATCGCCGGAAATTTGTGTTTTCCCTTTATAACGAGTAGAAATATGTGTTTTTTCTTTGGTAGCGAGTTCGAATTCATGTGTTCTTGTTATTAACGAGTTCAAATTTGTGTTTTTCTCTAGTAACGAGTTGTCTTTGCCGAAAAAAGGATTTTTCCCCGATAACGAGTTGACATCGCCGGAAATTTATGTTTTCCATTTATAACGAGTAGAAATTTGTGTTTTATCTTGGGTAACGAGTTCGAATTCATGTTTTCTTCTTATTAACGAGTTCAAATTTTTGTTTTTCTCTGGTAACGAGTTTCCTTGTAGAAAAATTGTTTTTTCCCTGTAACGAGTTGACATCGCCGGAAATTTGTGTTTTCCCTTTATAACGAGTAGAAATTTGTGTTTTATTTTGGTAACGAGTTCGAATTCATGTTTTCTTCTTATTAACGAGTTCAAATTTGTGTTTTTCTCTGGTAACGAGTTGTCCTTGCAGGAAAAAGGTTTTTTCCCTGATAACGAGTTGACATCGCCGTAAATTTGTGTTTTCCCTTTATAACGAGTAGAAATGTGTGTTTTTTCTTTGGTAATTAGTTCGAATTCATGTTTTCTTCTTATTAACGAGTTCAAATTTGTGTTTTATTTCTCTGGTAACGAGTTGTACTTGCGAAAAAAAGGCTTTTTTCCCTGATAACGAGTTGACATCGCCGGAAATTTGTGTTTCCCCTTTATAACGAGTAGAAATTTGTAATTTATCTTTGGTAATGAGTTAGAATTCATGTTTCATTCCTATTAACGAGTTCAAATTTGTGTGTTTCTCTGGTAACGAGTTGTCCTTGCAGAAAAAAGGTTTTTTCCCGGATAACGGGTTGACATCGCCTGAAATTTGTGTTTTCCCTTTATAACGAGTAGAAATCTGTGTTTTTTCTTTGGTAACAAGTTCGAATTCATGTTTTCTTCTTTTTAACGAGTATGAATTTTTATTTTTCTCTGGTAACGAGTTGTCTTTGCAGAAAAAATGGTTTTTTCACCGATAACGAGTTGACATCGCCGGAAATTTGTGTTTTCCAATTATAACGAGTAGAAATTTGTGTATTGTCTTTGGTAACGAGTTCTAATTCATGTTTTCGTCTTATTAACGAGTTCAAATTTGTGTTATTCTCTGGTAACAAGTTGTCCTTGCAGAAAAAAGGATTATTCCCTGATAATGAGTTAACATCGCCGGAAATTTGTGTTTTCCCTTTATAACGAGTAGAAATTTGTGTTTTACTAATGAGCTCGAATTCATGTTTTCTTCATATTAACGAGTTCAAATTTGTGTTTTTCTCTATTAACGAGTTGTCCTTGCAGAAAAAAGGATTTTTCCCCGATAACGAGTTGACATCGCCGGAAATTTGTGTTTTCCCTTTATAACGAGTAGAAATTTGTGTTTTATTTTGGTAACGAGTTCGAATTCATGTTTTCTTCTTATTAACGAGTTCAAATTTGTGATTTTCTCTGGTAACGAGTTGTCTTTGCAGGAAAAAGGTTTTTTCCCTGATAACGAGTTGACATCGCCGTAAATTTGTGTTTTCCCTTTATAACGAGTAGAAATGTGTGTTTTTTCTTTGGAAACGAGTACGAATTCATGTTTCTTCTTATTAACGAGTTCAAATTTGTGTTTTATTTCTCTGGTAACGAGTTGTACTTGCAGGAAAAAAGGCTTTTTTCCCTGATAACGAGTTGACATCGCCGGAAATTTTTGTTTCCCCTTTATAACGATTAGAAACTTGTGTTTTATCTTTGGGAACGAGTTCGAATTCATGTTTCATTCCTATTAACGAGTTCAAATTTGTGTGTTTCTCTGGTAACGAGTTGTCCTTGCAGAAAAAAGGTTTTTTCCCGGATAACGGGTTGACATCGCCTGAAATTTGTGTTTTCCCTTTATAACGAGTAGAAATTTGTGTTTTTTCTTTGGTAACGAGTTCGAATTAATGTTTAATTCCTATTAACGAGTTCAAATTTGTGTTTTTCTCTGGTAACGAGTTATCCTCACCAAAAAAAGGTTTTAACCTTGACAACGAGTTGACATCGCCGGAAATTTGTCTTTTCCCTTTATAACGAGTAGAAATTTGGGATTTTGCTTTGGTAACGAGTTCAAATTCATGTTTTCTTCTTATTAATGAGTTCAAATTTGTGTTTTTCCCTGGAAACGAGTTGTAATCGCAGAAAAAAAGGTTTTTACCCTGATAACGAGTTCACATCGCTGGAAATTTGTGTTTTCCTTTTATAACGAGTTGAAATTTGTGTTTTTTCTTTGGTAACGAGTTCGGATTCATGTTTTCTTCTTATTAACGAGTTCAAATTTGTGTTTTTCCCTGGTAACGAGTTGTCCTCGCAGAAAAAAAGGTTTTTACCCTGATAACGAGTTGACATCGCCGGAAATTTGTGTTTTTTCTTTGTTAACGAGTTCGAATTTATGTTTTCTTCTTATTAACGAGTTCAAATTAGTGTTTTTCTCCGGTAACTTGTTTTCCTTGCTGAAAAAATATTTTTTACCTTGATAACGAGTTCACATCGCCGGAAATTTGTGTTTTCCCTTTATAACGAGTAGAAATATGTGCTTTTTCTTTGGTAACGAGTTCGAATTCATGTTTTCTTCTTATTAACGAGTTAAAATTTGTGTTTTTCTCTGGTAACGAGTCTTCCTTGCAGAAAAAATATTTTTTACCCTGATAACGAGTTCACATCGCCGGAAATTTGTGTTTTCCCTTTATAACGAGTAGAAATATGTGTTTTTTCTTTGGTAACGAGTTCGAATTCATGTTTTCTTGTTATTAACGAGTTCAAATTTGTGTTTTTCTCTAGTAACGAGTTGTCCTTGCAGAAAAAATAATTTTTCCCTGATAACGAGTTGACATCGCCGGAAATTTGTGTTTACCCTTTATAACGGGTAGAAATTTGTGTTTTTTCTTTGGTAACGAGTTCGTACTCATGTTTTCTTCTTATTAACGAGTTCAAATTTTTATTTTTCTCTGGTAACGAGTTGCCCTTGTATAAATAATGTCTTTTTCCCCGATAACGAGTTGACATCAACGGAAATTTGTGTTTTCCCTTTATAACGAGTTGAAATTTGTGTTTTTTCTTTGGTAACGAGTTCGAATTCATGTTCTTCTTATTAACGAGTTCAACTTTGTGTTTTTCTCTGGTAACGAGTCTTCCTTGCAAAAAAAATATTTTTTTACCCTGATAACGAGTTCACATCGCCGGAAATTTGTGTTTTCCCATTATAACGAGTAGAAATATGTGTTTTTTCTCTGGTAACGAGTTCGAATTCATGTTTTCTTCTTATTAAAGAGTTCAAATTTGTGTTTTTCTCTGTTAACGAGTTGACTTTGCAGACAAAAGGTTTTTTCCCTGATAACGAGTTGACATCGCCGGAAATTTGTGTTTTCCCTTTATAACGAGTAGAAATTTGTGTTTTTTCTATGGTAACGAGTTCGAATTGATGTTTTTTTTCTTATTCACGAGTTCAAATTTGTGTTTTTCTCGAGTAACGAGTATTCCTTGCTGAAAAAATACTTTTTTACCCTGATAACGAGTTGATATCGCCGGAAATTTGTGTTTTCCTTTTATAACGAGTTGAAATTTGTGTTTTTTCTTTGGTAACGAGTTCGGATTCATGTTTTCTTGTTATTAACGATTTCAAATTTGTGTTTTTCCCTGGTAACGAGTTGTCCTCGCAGAAAAAATGTTTTTACCCTGATAACTAGTTGACATCGCCGGAAATTTGTGTTTTTTCTTTGGTAACGAGTTCGAATTCATGTTTTCTTCTTATTAACGAGTTCAAATTAGTGTTTTTTCTCTGGTAACTTGTTTTCCGTGCAGAAAAAATATTTTTTACCCTGATAACAAGTTCACATCGCCGGAAATTTGTGTTTTCCCTTTATAACGAGTAGAAATATGTGTTTTTTCTTTGGTAACGAGTTCGAATTCATGTTTTCTTGTTATTAATGAGTTCAAATTTGTGTTTTTCTCTAGTAACGAGTTGTCTTTGCCGAAAAAAGGATTTTTCCCCGATAACGAGTTGACATCGCCGGAAATTTGTGTTTTCCATTTATAACGAGTAGAAATTTGTGTTTTATCTTGGGTAACGAGTTCGAATTCATGTTTTCTTCTTATTAACGAGTTTAAATTTTTGTTTTTCTCTGGTAACAAGTTGTCCTTGCAGAAAAATTATTTTTTCCCTGTAACGAGTTGACATCGCCGGAAATTTGTGTTTTCCCTTTATAACGAGTAGAAATTTGTATTTTACTTTGGTAACGAGTTCGAATTCATGTTTTCTTCTTATTAACAAGTTCAAATTTGTGTTTTTCTCTGGTAACGAGTTGCCCTTCGTATAAAAAATGTCTTTTTCCCCGATAACGAATTGACATCGCCGGAAATTTGTGTTTTCCCTTTATAACGAGTTGAAATTTGTGTTTTTTCTATGGTAACGAGTTCGAATTCATGTTTTCTTCTTATTAATGAGTTCAAGTTTGTGTTTTTCTCTGGTAACGAGTTGTCCTTGCAGAAAAAAAAGGTTTTGTCCCTGATAACGAGTTGATATCGCCGGAAATTTGTGTTTTCCTTTTATAACGAGTAGAATTTGTGTTTTATCTTGGGTAACGAGTTTGAATTCTTGTTTTATTCATATTTACGAGTTCAAATGTGTTTTTCTCTGGTATCGAGTTGTCTTTGCAAAAAAAAAGATTTTTCCCTGATAACGAGTTGACATCGCCGGAAATTTCTGTTTTCCCAATATAACGAGTAGAAATTTGTGTTTTTTCTTTGGTAACGAGTTCAAATTCATGTTTTCTTCTTATCAACGAGTTCAAAATTGTGTTTTTCTCGGGTAAAGTGTTGTCCTTGCGAAAAATGGTTTTTTCCCGGATAACGAGTTGACATCGCCGTAATTTTGTGTTTTCCATTTATAACGTGTAGAAATTTGTGTTTTTTCTTTGGTAACGAGTTCAAATTCATGTTTTCTTCTTATTAACGAGATCAATTTGTGTTTTTCTCTCGTAACGAGTTGTCCTTTCAGAAAAAAGGTTTTTTCCCTGATAACGAGTTGACATCGCAGGAAATTTGTGTTTTCCCTTTATAACGAGTAGAAATTGGTGTTTTATCTTTGGTAACGAGTTCGAATTCATGTTTTCTTCTTATTAACGAGTTCAAATTTGTGTTTTTCTCTGGTAACGAGTTTCCATTGCAGAAAAAAGGTTTTTTCCCTGATAACGAGTAGACATCGCCGTAAATTTGTGTTTTCCCTTTATAATGAGTAGAAATTTGTGTTTTTTCTTTGGTAACGAGTTCGAATTCAGGTTTTCTTCTTATTAACGAGTTCAAATTAGTGTTTTCTTTGGTAACGAGTTGTCCTCGCAGAAAAAAAGGTTTTTACCTTGATAACGAGTTGACATCGCCGGAAATTTGTGTTTTCCCTTTATAACGAGTAGAAATTTGTGTTTTTTCTTTGGCAACGAGTTCGAATTTATGTTTTCTTCTTATTAACGAGTTGAAATTTGTGTTTTCTCGGTAACGAGTTTTCTTTGTAGAAAAAATATTTTTTTCCCTGATAACGAGTTCACATCGCCATAAATTTGTGTTTTCCCTTTATAACGAGTAGAAATTTGTGTATTTTCTGTGGTAACGAGTTCAAATTCTTGTTTTCTTCTTAATAACGAGTTCAAATTTTTATTTTTCTCTGGTAACGAGTTGTCTTTGCAGGAAAAATGTTTTTTCCTCGATAACGAGTTGACATCGCCGGAAATTTGTGTTTTCCCTTTATTATGAGAATAATTTTGTGTTTTTCTTTGGTAACGAGTTCCTATTCATGTTTTCTTCTTATTAACGAGTTCAAATTTTTATTTTTCTCTGGTAACGAGTTGTCTTTGCAGAAAAAATGTTTTTTTCCCCGATAACCAGTTGACATCGTCGAAAATTTGAGTTTTCCTTTTATACGAGAAGAAATTTGTGTTTTATCTTTGGTAACGAGTTTGAAATTCAAGTTTTATTCATATTTACGAGTTCAAATTTGTGTTTTTCTCTGGTAAAGAGTTGTCCTTGCAGAAAAAAATGGTTTTTTCCCTGATAACGAGTTGACATCGTCGGAAATTTGTGTTTTCCTTTATAACGAGTAGAAATATGTGTTTTTTCTTTGGTAACGATTTCGAATTAATGTTTTCTTCTTATTAATGTGTTCAAATTTGTGTTTTTCTCTGGTAATGAGTTGTCCTTGTAGAAAAAAAGATTTTTACCCTGATAACGAGTTGACATCGCCGGAAATTTGTGTTTTCCCTTTATAATGAGTAGAAATTTGTGTTTTTTCTTTGGTAACGAGTTCGAATTCATATTTTCTTCTTATTAACGAGTTCAATTTTTTTTTTCTCTGGTAACGAGTTGTCTTTGTAGGAAATATGTTTTTACCCCGATAACGAGTTGACATCGCCGAAAATTTGTGTTTTCCCTTTATAACGAGTAGAAATTTGTGTTTTATCATTGGTAACGAGTTTGAATTCATGTTTTATTCATCTTTACGAGTTCAAATTTGTGTTTTTCTCTGGTAACAAGTTGTCCTTGCACAAACAAAGGTTTTTTCCGTGATAACGAGTTGACATCGCCGGAAATTTGTGTTTTCCCTTTATAACGAGTAGAAATTTGTGTTTTTTCTTTGGTAATGAGTTCGAATTCATGTTTTCTTCTTATTAACAAGTTCAAATTTGTTTTTTTCGCTGGTAACGAGTTATGCTCGCAGAAGAAAGATTTTTACCCTGATAACGAGTTGACATCGCCGCAAATTTGTGTTTTCCCTCTATAACGAGTAGAAATTTGTGTTTTTTCTTTGGTAACGAGTTCGAATTTATGTTTTCTTCTTATTAACGAGTTCAAAGTTGTGTTTTTCTCTGGTAACGAGTTTTCCTTACAGAAAAAATATTGTTTTTCCCTGATAACGAGTTCACATCGCCGGAAATTTGTGTTTTCCCTTTATAACGAGTAGAAATATGTATTTTTCTTTTGTAACAAGTTCGAATTCATGTTTTCTTCTTATTAACGAGTTCAAATTTGTATTTTTCTCTGGTAACAAGTTGTCCTTGAAGAAAAAAAAGGTTTTTTTCCCTGATAACGAGTTGACATCGCCGGAAATTTTTGTTTTCCCTTTATACCGAGTGGAAATTTGTGTTTTTTCTTTGGCAACGAGTTCGAATTCATGTTTTCTTCTTATTAACGAGTTCATATTATTATTTTTCTCTGATAACGAGTTGTCTTTGTAGAAAAAAATATTTTTATCCCCGATATCGAGTGGACATCGCTGAAAATTTGTGTTTTCCCTTTATAACGAGTAGAAATTTGTGTATTTTCTTTGGTAACGAGTTCGAATTCATGTTTTCTTCTTATTAACGAATTAAAATTTTTGCTTTTCTCTGGTAACGAGTTGTCCTTGTAGAAAAAATGTTTTTTCCCTGATAACGAGTTGACATCGCCGGAAATTTGTGTTTTCCCTTTATTACGAGTAGAAATTTTCTTATTAACGAATTAAAATTTTTGCTTTTCTCTGGTAACGAGTTGTCCTTGTAGAAAAAATGTTTTTTCCCTGATAACGAGTTGACATCGCCGGAAATTTGTGTTTTCCCTTTATTACGAGTAGAAATTTGTGTTTTTTCTTTGGTAACGAGTTCGAATCATGTTTTATTCTTATTAACGAGTTCAAATTTGTGTTTTTCTCTGGTAACGAGTTGTCCTTGCAGAAAAATTGTTTTTTCCCTGATAACGAGTTGACATCGCCGGAAATTTGTGTTTTCCCTTTATAACGAGTAGAAATTTGTGTTTTTTCTTTGGTAACGAGTTCGAATTCATGTTTTATTCTTATTAACGAGTTCAAATTTGTGTTTTTTCAAATTTGTGTTTTATTCTTATTAACGAGTTCAAATTTGTGTCTTTGGTAATGAGTTGTCCTTGCAGAAAAAAAGGTTTTTTCCCAGATAACGAGTTGACATCCTCGTTAACGAGTTGTCCCACAAATTCATGTTTTCTTCTTAATAACGAGTTCAAATTATTATTTTTCTCTGATAACGAGTTTCCTTTGTAGAAAAAATGTTTTTTTCCCCGATAACGAGTTGACATTGCCGAAAATTTGTGTTTTCCCTTGATAACGAATAGAAATTTGTGTATTTTCTTTGGTAACGAGTTCGAATTCATGTTTTCTTCTTATTAACGAATTAAAATTTTTGCTTTTCTCTGGTAACGAGTTGTCCTTGTAGAAAAAATGTTTTCTACCTGATAACGAGTTGACATCGCCGGAAATTTATGTTTTCCCTTTATTACGAGTAGAAATTTGTGTTTTTTCTTTGGTAACGAGTTCGAATCATGTTTTATTCTTATTAACGAGTTCAAATTTGTATTTTTCTCTGGTAACGAGTTGTCTTTGCAGAAAAATTGTTTTTTCCCTGATAACGAGTTGACATCACCGGAAATTTGTGTTTTCCCTTTATAACGAGTAGAAATTTGTGTTTTTTCTTTGGTAACGAGTTCGAATTCATGTTTTATTCTTATTAACGAGTTCAAATTTGTGTTTTTTCAAATTTGTGTTTTATTCTTATTAACGAGTTCAAATTTGTGTCTTTGGTAATGAGTTGTCCTTGAGGAAAAAAAGGTTTTTTCCCAGATAACGAGTTGACATCGCCGGAGATTTGTGTTTTCCCTTTCTAACGGGTAAAAATTTGTATTTTTTCTTTGGTAACGAGTTCGAATTCATGTTTTCTTCTTAATAACGAGTTCAAATTATTATTTTTCTCTGATAACGAGTTGCCTTTGTAGAAAAAATGTTTTTTTCCCGATAACGTGTTGACATCGCCGAAAATTGTGTTTTCCCTTGATAACGAGTAGAAATTTGTGTATTTTCTTAGGTAACTTGATCGAATTCATGTTTTCTTCTTATTAACGAGTTCAAATTTGTGTTTTTCTCTGGTAACGAGTTGTCCTTGCAGAAAAAAGGTTTTTTCCCCGATAACGAGTTGACATCGCCGGAAATTTGTGTGTTCCCTTTATTACGAGTAGAAATTTGTGTTTTTTCTTTGGTAATGAGTTCGAATCATGATTTATTCTTATTAACGAGTTCAATTTTTTTTTTCTCTGGTAACGAGTTGTCCTTGCAGAAAAATTGTTTTTTCCCTGATAACGAGTTGACATCGCCGGAAATTTGTGTTTTCCCTTTATAACGAGTAGAAATTTGTGTTTTTTCTTTGGTAACGAGTTCGAATTCATGTTTTATTCTTATTAACGAGTTCAAATTTGTGTTTTTCTCTGGTAACGAGTTGTCCTTGCCGAAAAACTTTTTTTTTTCCCTGATAACGAGTTGACATCGCAGGAAATTTGTGTTTTCCCTTTATAACGAGTAGGAATTTGTGTTTTATCTTTGGTAACGAGTTCGAATTCATGTTTTATTCTTATTAACGAGTTCAAATTTGTGTTTTTCTTTGGTAACGAGTTGTCCTTGCCGAAAAACTGTTTTTTTTCCCGATAACGAGTTGACATCGCAGGAAATTTGTGTTTTCCCTTTATAACGAGTAGAAATTTGTGTTTTATCTTTGGTAACGAGTTTGAATTCATGTTTTATTCATATTTACGAGTTCAAATTTATGTTTTTCCCTGGTAACGTGTTGTCCTTGCAGAAAAAATGGATTTTCCCTGATAACGAGTTGACATTGCCGGAAATTTGTGTTTTCCCTTTATAAGGAGTAGAAATTTGTGTTTTTTCTTTGGTAACGAGTTCGAATTCATGTTTTCTTCTTTTTAACGAGTGCCAATTTTTTTTTCTCTGGTAACGAGTTGTCCTTGCAGTAAATATTTTTTTCCTTGATAACGAGTTGACATCGCCAGAAATTTGTGTTTTCCCTTTATAACGAGTAGAAATTTGTGTTTTATCTTTGGTAACGAGTTCAAATTCTTGTTTTATTCATATTTACGCATTCAAATTTGTGTTTTTCTCTGGTAACGAGTTGTCCTTGCAGAAAAAAGGTTTTTTTTCCCATATAACGAGTTGACATCGCCGGAAATTTGTGTTTTCCCTTTATAACGAGTAGAAATTTGTGTTTTTTCTTTGGTAACGAGTTCAAATTCATGTTTTCTTCTTATTAACAAGTTCAAATTTGTGTTTTTCGCTGGTAACAAGTTGTCCTCGGAGAAGAAATATTTTTACCCTGATAACGAGTTGACATCGCCGGAAATTTGTGTTTTCCCTTTATAATTACTAGAAATTTGTGTTTTTTCTTTGGTAACTAGTTCGAATTCATGTTTTCTTCTTGTTACAAATTCAAATTTGTGTTTTTCACTGCTAACGAGTTTTCCTTGCAGAAAAAATATTTTTTTTTCCCGGATAACGAGTTCACATCGCCGGAAATTTGTGTTTTCCCTTTATAACGAGTAGAAATATGTGGTTTTTCTTTGGTAACGAGTTAGAATTCATGTTTTCTACATATTAACGAGTTCAAATTTGTGTTTTTCTTGGGTAACGAGTTGTCCTTGCAGAAAAAAAGGTTTTTTTCCTTGATAACGAGTTGACATCGCCGGAAATTTGTGTTTTCCCTTTATAACGAGTAGAAATTTTTGTTTTTTCATTGGTAACGAGTTCGAATTCATGTTTTCTTCTTATTAACGAGTTCAAATTATATTTTTCTCTGATAACGAGTTGTCTTTGTAGTAAAAATGTTTTTCTCCCCGATAATGAGTTGACATCGCCGAAAATTAGTGTTTTCCCTTTATAACGAGTATAAATTTGTGTATTTTCTTTGGTAACTTGTTCGAATTCATGTATTCTACTTCTTAACGAGTTCAAATTTGTGTTTTACTTTGGTAACGAGTTGTCCTTGCAGAAAAATGGTTTTTTCCCTGATAACGAGTAGACATCGCCGGAAATTTGTGTTTTCCCTTTATAACGAGTAGAAATTTGTGTTTTATCTTTGGTAACGAATTCGAATTCATGTTTAATTCATATTTACGAGTTCATATTTTTTTCCCTGATTACGAGTTGACATCGCCGAAAATTTGTGTTTTCCCTTTATAACGAGTAGAAATTTATGTTTTTTCTTGGGTAACGAGTTCGAATTCATTTTTCTTCTTATTAACCAGTTCAAATTTGTGTTTTTCTCTTGTAACGTCTTTCCTCGGAGAAAAAAAAGGTTTTTTCCCTGATAACGAGTTGACATCCCCGGAAATTTGTGTTTTCCCTTATAACGAGTAAAAATATGTGTTTTTTCTTTGGTAATGAGTTTGAATTCATGTTTTCTTCTTATTAACG